>JARFIW010000691.1:1200000-1800000 GCA_036346225.1 Platerodrilus igneus | reverse complement strand
TTACATTTTTCTATTACATTTAAAGCTAGCATCTCATCTAATTTTTCATTAAAAATTTTTGACATAAAGGGAGAAATTGGATATGGACAATTCCTAATAGGTTTACTATCACCTGTGTCTATAGTCATATATATTTTATCTGTTCGACCTAAATTATATGTAGTACTAACAATTGTATTAAAGGAATCTATTATTTGTTTAGCTTCAGATAATTCTGATGGATGTAAATCTTCTAAGGTACTGAGTTTATTATTTAATTTAGAAATTTCTGATAAATCAGGACTATCTAATAACGGTATTAAGGTATTTGATTTGGAAAAAGCTTCCCAGGAATCATTTTTAAAATTTAAGGTAATTTCAAATTTCTTTGCGAAATCTGTTCCAAAGATAAATGAATGAGGTAAGGTAGGTACTATAAGGCATGTAAAGAAACGACAAACTTCGTTTATAAAAATAGGTAAATCTACGGTACCATCAACTTTTTGTGGGGTACCATCAGCGGTAAATAATTTATGTTTTGATAAAGTGAAAATTTTTAGGTTTAAATCTTTAATTAAAGGTATACCAAGAGATCCTATTACAGAAATATTACTTCCAGTATCAAACAATGCAGTGATATCTGTATCTATTAACTTAACTTTAATATAGGGTCTGTTATCAGATGGTTTAGATATAAAATTATAAGGTTCAACATAAAATTTTGTTGGTTTATAGAAATTTTTAACTGTGTTTAACCATTTTAACCAGTCATTATTATTTGTAAATTTAGAAGTAGTAACTAAATTTATATTATTTTTATTTTTAAAGGTAGAAATTAAATTTTTATTTGTTTTATGTATTTTTGTAGCCTTTAGGGAAAACGTACAAAATCGACTACTTGTCCTGTACCGACTATTTAGTTTTTTGAACATTTAGGACAGTTATTTATAGTTACTTGTGGGAAACCACATCTGTAGCAAAATATGTTTCTTATTTGTCTACAGTTTGAATAGGTATGACCTTGTCGTCTGCAATTAAAACATGTGACTTGAGTTGGTGTAAAATTTTTAGAAAAGTATTGAGTTCTATGTATTAGGGGTTGTATTTTATGTAAACTTGTATTTGCTGGATAGTTATTTTTATATTGAGGAAAGGAAGTAACATTATTTTTTATATCATCAATTTTTGAATTTATTTGAAGTATAGAGGTACTAAAATTTTTATTATAATATGTGGTTCTAGGATGAACACTCATTGATGGTTGAAATTTAGTATTTCTTTGCGATAAATAATTTATTTTATGTATCGGTTGTATATTTTGAAATGATTTTTTTTTATTTACTTGATTAGGTGAGATATTAGGTAAAGTATTTTTATTTTCAATAAAAGTGGAGGTATTTGGTTGTTTTTCGTTATCAATTGAAATTGCTAAATTTTTTAATCTAAACGATTCTTGTAATCTTTGTGCAGTTATTATTAATTCTTCTATTGTATTTACAGGGAAATGAGTAAGTGGAGTTATAAAATCTGGAAGTAAATTTTGAACAATTATACTTATTCTTGTCGATTCTAACGGTAATTTTTTTAAAGCGTCTAAATTTTGCATTTGCATTATATATAGCATTACTGGTTCATCTTGTTTTTGTCTTCTGTTTTTTATTTCGTCCCAAAGTAAGTTTTCTGCATTTGGAGGTAAGAAATCACGTTTTAAACGTTCTACAAGAGAATCCCAATCATTTATTATATGTTTGACTTCCCTAAACCATATAATAGCGTCTCCGACAAAAAATTCCATTGCCGAACTGAAAAGTACTTGTTTTGTTACATTTCTAGTATCAACAAGTTCAGTAATTCGTTTTAAAATTCATACACTGATGACTGTTTACCATCAAATTTAACTGACCAAGAAGATATTGGATCAGGGTTTGTTATACAAGTTACGGTAGGTGGATGTACATTTATTGTTGGGTTACTATTATTTGTTAAAGAATTATCATTAATACCAGATATTTGTTCATATTTGTCTATTTTTTCATAAAGTTCAGCATCAATTAAAAGTGCGGTTGCATAATTTTCATTTTTAAACATTGTAGCTTGTTCTTCATCTTCACTATCTGTAATATTTAAACGTTGAATTCTGCCACAAACATGTGCCAGACGAGATTTTATTCTTTTATATACTGAATCTTTACTGTCACCTTCAAATTCGTTTAATAAAATAGTAATAGAATCTAATGTATTAGTTATTGCTTCAGAATCTTGCTCAAAAGTTTTTGTATAATTTAAGATATCTTTATGCGGGGGTGGTTTATTTATTTCAGTACGTAATTCACGAGCTAAAAGTTTTCTTTTTTCTTCCATGGACTTCTTTTTTGTATTTATTTGCCTTATATTGAGTTCATATTCAAGTTCATCTATTAATAAATATCCCGCTTTTAAATATTGATCCATTTTTATTTATTATTTTTAAGAAAATAATTATTTAATTTATGTTTATATATTTATTTCAAAAAATTACCTTAAGATACGATTAGATATTTTTTAAAAAATAACGAAATTACGGGAAGATAAAGTTTTATAATTTTGTGCCACGTGCAAACATGGTCGTGTAGGAAAAGATTTGGACAAAAATGTGGGGTTTGAGCGAAACGTATCCTGACAATAAATTTTAAACAACAATGTCAATAAAAACTTTGTTCGTTTTTGAATAAGAGAATTGTAAAAAGGTGCCACGCGTAATCGTGGACGAATAGAAATATTAAAAAAACAGGTTGGATGCCACGTGTAAGCGTGGGCGTTTATTAATAAAAAAAACAATGTTTAAGAAGATTTTAGTGTCACGTATAAACGTAGGCAGGTATAGAAAAAAAATGGTTGGGTGCCACGTGCAAGAGTGGGCAGGTATAGAAAAGAAATCGTTGGGCGGCAAAGTGGTGAACGTTAAGGTAAAAATATGTAAAAAATTAAGCGTTGGGTGTCACGTGCACCTTACTCTTTTCTCGATGTTATAAAAAGAGTAAGCGCACGACGAAGTATAAGAAATACTTCGGCACAGCTTGCATCGACCTTTATGGTTTCGGAGGCTGAGTGAGACTTGAAATCATCAGGGTAAGGGGAATGTTTGGAGAATATCTGAATGTTAAAATTTAAATATCAAGACACCTGTTGATCACAACTGTAAGATAACTTAGAGAAACAAAAGTTAAAACACGATAAGAGAAATTTGACTAAATATGTATATTAATACTCAATTCTTACAGTTCCAAAGGCATGTATAAGATATACGCTTGTGTCATTAACATAGTAGACATCGCTATATATTTTAACATGATATAATTCACATATTTAATAAAATGTACACGAGAAATTTCTATAGAGAAATCAAAGTAAATAATCTCTGTTTAGAAACTCAAAATTTTACTTAATGCAGTAGTAAATCAAAAAGTGATCATAAAAGTAATGTCATGTAACAAATTACATATGAAATTAAAGTTCAAGTAATAAACCTTTTCACCATGTGAAGCTTCAAATGTTTACATATTTTTAGGTTATGTATTAGATAATTATATTTGAAATCATTTAAGATAAGGTTATATATTAGAGAATGCTATTTGAAATCAATTAAGGTAAGTAAAAGGTAATTAATAATCAATACAAAATATTTGTAGTGACAAAGACAAATTTAAATAGAGGTTAGGCCTCTTTCTTTTAACAGAAAACGGTAAGGTAAAAGTTTTAAGTTCATATTACCTGTAGTATCAGTAACTGACTAATACTAAGTTACTTAATTTACAGGAATCCTTCAATATCCAGGAAACTGAAACATCATGCGTTGGAGGAACTCCTAGTGTAGGTACAAAACAAAACATGTGGTCAACTTCGAATGTTGTCCTTAGACTTCTGTTCCATAAAATTAAACTTGTAGAAATTTTTCAATAAGATAATAACTGAGCATTCATTATGTAAAGTAGAAGGAAACGAAATATAAAATTCTTGTGATGAGTGTTATTTTACATCATCTGGTTGTGCAACAAGCAACTTTTCCATGTGGTAAATCCGAATGAGAGAAAACACGTCGCTGTGACGCATATTTGACTGGAACATACATTACAGGAACGCATGAATCCGCTGGAGCATATCGTACAGGAACATTAATACAGGAACATGTATTACAAGAACATATATTACAGGAACATGTATTACAGGAACATATATTACAGGAACACCCTAGAAAATTCAGTAGTGTTACAAAAGTGACTCAACACGAGGTGCCAAGGAAAGTTAAATCGGTTTATATCTTACCATCATCATAAATACTTGATGGGATTAACGAAGAAACAACTTCTTCATCCATTAGATAACACATCTAGAAATATATTTAAATGTTAATTTAGGATTTATAATTAGAAAATTTACATACCAGGTAACACATGAGGCAAAGGTAAAAGTTAAATAACAAATGCTCAACAGTGCCGGATAAGCAATCAGAAATGAAAATTTGACACTTCAAATAAATTATTTTCGGCCATCTTCGGGATGCACGATCTCTAGCAATTATTCTCAATAATACAAAATTAGAACCACTCCAGTTGTGACTTTGGAATAAACATCAGAAATAACCAATAGGAAAATTTCATATAATTATAATACAGAATTAGAACCACACCAGTTGTGCTTTTAGAATAAACACTTCAGGAATAACCAATAGGAAAATTTCATATAGATATATGTATTTGTACTATGTAAACAAATTAGCAACTTGTGGATTAAAACTAATAATCCAGGATTGTGCAAGATAAATTCTTATAGAAAATATTATTATATAATAAAGAGAGTAATTTTATATTTAAATGTAGGTATAAGCATTTATATGCTAATAGTGCCAAGCACAGATGTAACATGCTAAAATATAAGCAAAAAGGCATGCTACACTGCCCTGGACCAAGGAGAAAAAAAATATGACGTTAGGAATATTTTTTTTTGTAGTAGATATGGGTAAACCAATGGGGGAAAAGAAAAAAAAATACTGAACATAACCTTAAAAGTATGAGTGATGTGATATCTGACGTGTATCACCCGTCCCGAGGGAGACTAAAATTAGTAAAGACAAAATAGGTTAAGACAAAATCGGTAAAGTCTAATCACTCATATAATTAGATTAAAATAAAAAATATTATGGTTTGAGACTTGCTACACTTCGTTTACAGTTTTACCTGGTCGGTAATGCAGTTAACAAAATGTTACGCTTAGATTCTGGTACATTGAAATGGCGATAGATGGCTCTTAAAAGCCGGTAATACAATTACCAAAGTTCATAAGATACACATGACGTCACTGATAATTTATATTGCGCCATAATTAAGAGAAGGTACATAAAATTTAAACAATAAAATTAGATAATCTACTCACGTGGAGGATCAGCTAACCGGCAGGAAATCCGCCACCGTAACCTCGGCATCGCTGCTGGTAGAGTTGGACATTCAAATTATCTCGGGGTCATGGGATGCTCCAGGGTCATCTCCGTTCCTATATGCAGTGGAAGACGGGAATAGGGAATTAAGGAAAGATACTCAAGATAAGGAAATCTACATAATAAGATAACACGACACCCGGCACGACTGTTCACTTCAAAGTTCGGCGTAAAAGCCACGTTTCCGCGCGAGAACCGCGGAACTCCCTCCTCTTTGTAGCATTGCCTTACCCTATGGGGATAATTCACACTTGCCAATTGCACTATTGTGACGTGACCGGAAGCCCCGCCCAGTTCATTTAAAAATGTTCGCGCGTCTTGCGTATTTAAAATTATGGCGGAAGCTTCCGCACCTTAAAAACTACTTAACATAAAATGTTAAAGTGCAAATTCAGTTTGCACGTAACAATCGCGACAAAGCCACAAAGAAAAACTTAAAAAGAAAAGTCTGTTAGCACAGTAACAGCTTAAAATCTAAGTCCTTACTACCCTACATAAACCCTAACTTAAAACCTACAAAATGTTTATATAAGGCGCCACCTGGTTTTTCGACCGATAGCACGTCTACCGAAGTACCAGGAAACGGAATAGGTAGCCCGATAGTCTTTGACTACACTACTTACCGACAGCACAAATTTGTCGGGGAGCATGAAACACTGCTTAAACTAACACGGGTGCGACAAGTCGCCTAACCTATCTAAACCTATCTAAACTTATTTAACTAAAGCTAACATATAGTTCTTATATGCAAACACACATGAGTGTTGCATCAAACTATTCTTCTTTTTTGGCAAGAAGTGCCCAAATTTAAAAAAGTTCATGAGAGTGCGTCACTTGCACTCTAGCAAATTTTGTTTCTGGTACTTTGGTTTCCTCCGATGCACATTTAACTTGTCCATGACACAGTTGTGAATCCACAAATTTACCAAAAGTACCGCCTACTAAATCCTTATATGCTAACCTGACAAATTACATTTCTAAATCGGGTTAGCTTTTTCACTTAAATTTCAGAAAGATAATTCCACGTCTGGTCATATATACCACACGTTAGGACGATAAAAGATAAGATAAGATCTCAAATTGATGTTAAAGATAATAGATAAGGTAAAGATATTAAGCTTAAGATGTTATCCTCAAAGGTAATGAATAAGATAACGGTATTAAGCTTTAGTTATTATTTGAGATACTCGATAAGATAACACGATATTAAGTTAAAGTGATTATAAGAGATAGTAGGTAACATGAATTTAAACAGAAGTTATTGCTCAAGATAACCGGTAAGATAACGCGACATAACTCGAAGTTATTCCTAACGGTAGTCGGTAAGATAACGATAAATTAAACCAAAGTTATTACTAACGGTAATCGGTGAATAACGATACTAAACTAAGGTTATTACCAAAGGTAATCAATAAGATAACGATATTAAACCTAAAGGTATTGTCAAAGATAATAAAGAAGACAAAGATATTGGCCTAGTTATTACCCAAGACAATGATAACAACAAATAGAGTGGCTCCAGTAGAGCCGTTTAAATGGGATTGACCCTATAAAACACAGCGTAGTCTGAAGGACCACCTGCGATATTAATCCGACAAGATAAGATATACACATTTTAAAATTCACTAGACTCCTAAGAGAACTAGTACGATAATTTTCCTAACGAGTGCTTCAACTACGATAAGAAAATCAGACAAAGTTGACACAACAACTTACAAGTATCATTACAGATACAAACACACAAAAACAACTGTTTTAAGGTAGTTTTTAAAACGGTAGCACCCTAAACACACAAAAATGCCCAATTATAAGCAGTTAAATACAGATACACTGTCCCCATATGCTAAAACAACCGAGAATTTAATAAGATAACAATAAGAAGCGATAGCGTCTCACCACAAAGTTCAATAAAAAATAACGTGGTGGTTTGGGACAAAGAGGGTGGTTTGGAAACATTAAAGGGAGGTGGGGGTCTAAAATTAAAATACTAAGGTGTATTTTACAAAGTTACTTATGAGGGAAGATATTTAGATAAGGGAATATAATTTTTAAGTAAAAGGCAAATTATTAAGTATTTAATTTATTTCGATGCCAGTATATGGCTTAAGATCCTTGATGTGCCAATTATTTGTTTTGGTTCCATCAGGATTAGTTAAATTATACACCAAGGGAGACAATTTTTTGTTCACGGTGCATAAAATATATTTTGGAGCTAACTTTGAGGTAAAAGTTTCTCCTGCTTTAGATAATACTTTGTTGGTTCTCCAAACAAAGTCACCGATATTAAAAGAAATTGGTCTACGTCGAAGGTTATACCGACTAGACATTTTTTTATATGCTGAATGCAGCCTATTTTTAACATCTTTGAATAAGTTAAAGAGACCCTGTTGATCAGTGGAATATGCAACTCTATCTTCAGGCATTATATCGACGTCCTCAGAAGGTTTATATGACGAACTATAAAATTTTCCTGAGATAGGAACATGTCTACCAAAGACGAGAAAATTTGGAGAAAACCCGGTTACTTCATGCTTAGCAGAGTTTATAGCATACTGTATTTTTGCCAAGTTTTCATCCCACATATTGTGTGTTTCAACATAAGATCTTATTGCGGTACCAACAGTTTTGTTTATTCTTTCTACAAAATTGCACTGAGGAGAATATACTGCAGTATACCAGATCTTTTCAACATTATATTTATTACTTAAGTTTTTAAAAATATTTCCAGATAATTGAGAACCATTATCGCAAATTATAAATTTAGGGACACCAAAAGTTAAAAATATATTATTTTCTACATGTTTTTCAATGTGTTGTGCTTTTGCACTACGTAAAGGAAAGAGCAAAGTAAATTTGGAAAACCAGTCTCCAACAACAAGTACCCATTTGTGGCCTAGTTTTGAACGAGGTAGGGGACCTATGAGATCTAGTGCTATTGTATGAAATGGGAAATGGACATCGTTTTCCTTTCCTACTAATCCTAAAGGTTTCTGATTTGACGATTTTTGTGCACCACAGACAAGACAATTTCGACAATATCTGAGAACATCATATTTCATCTTTGGCCAATAATGGGCTTCTTGAATTCTAGCTAAAGTTTTATAAAAACCAAAATGACTAGCTGTAGGAGGATCATGATATGCTGATATGACGTCATTTCTTTGTTGTATAGGTATTAAAAGTTTCCAATTACTAATGTTTGTATTTAAAGGTAGATTTGTAGGTATAAATTTATATAAAAGATTATTTTCTATTTTCCATTGTGGATAGGTATTTGGTGAATTTATTATTTTATTTCTTAAAGATATGTAATATTCATCGAGATTATTTTGATTTATATCTAAAATATTTAAGTTTAATGTGTCTTCTGGAGTTGAACGACTAAGTGAGTCAGGTATTACATTTAATTTACCCTTTCGGTGAATTAAGTCAAAGGTATGCTGTCGCAAACGAGTTGCCCATCTCGCAAGTTTACCAGAGGGATTCTGTATATTATTAAGCCACAGGAGGCTGTGGTGATCAGTTATTACTGTAAATTTAGTGCCTTCTATCCAGGGACGAAATCTCTCTATAGAAAAAATTACAGCAAGGCATTCACGTTCTGTAACTGAATAGTTACGTTCAGAACGAGTGAGAGATCGACTAGCATATGAAATAATGCGATTCTCTCCATTCAAATTTTGTAATAAGACACCGCCTAGACCTGTATTTGACGCATCAGCCTCTATTATAAAAGGTTGACTAAAATCGGGTTGACATAAAATTGGTTCAGATGCTAAAATCTGCTTTATATTTAAAAATGACGATTCTGCTTGAGGAGTCCAAACTATTGGTTCCTTTTTCTTCTTTCCTTTTAATAAATCATTAATTGGAGATAATAAAGTTGTAAAAGACTTCACAAATCTTCTATACCAACTGACCATACCGACAAAACGTTTTATTTCAGTGGTTGTTGTTGGTCTTCGATAATTTACCATGGCAGAAATTTTGTCTGGATCTGTTCTTTTAGAATAAACACTTCAGGAATAACCAATAGGAAAATTTCATATAGATATATGTATTTGTACTATGTAAACAAATTAGCAACTTGTGGATTAAAACTAATAATCCAGGATTGTGCAAGATAAATTCTTATAGAAAATATTATTATATAATAAAGAGAGTAATTTTATATTTAAATGTAGGTATAAGCATTTATATGCTAATAGTGCCAAGCACAGATGTAACATGCTAAAATATAAGCAAAAAGGCATGATACACTTGAACTAAATAAAGCGATGGAGATAGACGATATACCCACAGAATTAATAAAATATGCAAGTCAGGAAACTTTAGACAGATTATGTCAACTAGTAAAAGTAATATATGACACAGATGAGGTCCCAATAGATTTTGAAAAAAATATCCTAATTCCAAAAAAGTCAGGAGTTGATATATGTGAGAATTTTAGAACAGTTCGTTTAACTTCCCATGCTTCCAAAATACTAACAATGATTAAAAATAGAGTAGAAGCTTTGACTGAGAATTATTTAGGCGAAGACCAATATGGTTTTCGTAAAGACAGATACTAGAGAACCGATACTAATGAATAGGGTAATTATCGAAAAAAGGTTAAAAAACACAAACAAGGCTCATTTGTAGATTTAGAAAAAGCTGTAAAATTTGTTAGTGCAGTAACATACCTTGTAAAGATAGGTGACACAATTTTGTAGAAGCATGTCAACAGCCTAAGAAAACTAAACAACGCTGCTAGTATAGATTTAGAAAATTCTAAGCTTGAATCCTATTGTGAACCAATTGTTAAAAATACCATGGAGACAAGTTCACCTAAAGGAGATTGTTCTGTTAATAAAAACATGCCTGTAAATGATATAAGTCTAGAAGAGGTAACCTCACCTTCTAAGGTGATCCTCGACAATAAGGTGATTTCCCCTAAAAAGTCAATATCGAATAAGTTAGATAATAAGCCCATGGGTGATGAAGTTCCGGTTAAAGTAGAATGTGAATTGCGTCGTAGTTCACAAGTGCGTACAGCGGCAAAACGTATGGACTTATAGCTTAGTAGCCTTATAAGGATTGTTCTTTTTTCTTTAAAAATTATGTAAGAAAAGAAATATTGTGTATGGCACGCCATTGGCTGTTTATGAGTATTTAGTAACTATGCGCTAGGTGATAGTTGTATATTCCCCCACTAGTGCGATGTCAGCCTTGGTAAGCAATCGACGTGCCTCACATTATTATGTTATCTACTCTGTCAATAAATCAACTGTGAATCTACGTGTATAGTCATTTCGTACTTAATATTACTACTACCATAAATACACAGCAGTGTGTTATATTCGAGTTGACGTTTTTGTTTATACCATGATTTAAGGGGACGATTACGTAAATGTCCATTTTAGTTTTTTCTAAATATTCTTTTTGATATCATGTTTGTTAACCAACAGTTTGAAAATAAATCTACTTACAAAGTTTTCCAATTTGTTGTTGTGTGTGACCTACCCCACTCTACGACATTTTCAGCTAGCACTGTTATACTCCCGGAACCGTGTTCAGTGCCACTACTACAGTTGGCAACATTGATACGAACCACGTTTACAATATTGCACAATAATGATATTATGCCATAATTACGTGTCAAATTGTATCACATACCAAATACGTTTACAATGATACAAGTTTATATTTACACAAAAGTAAAGCAAAATTACTCACTTGAACGCTCCTTACAGTTCAATCTCAGGGCCCTTGTTGGGGTGGGTTGCGTCAGGCCATTGTTGAAACCAAATATATTCTTCTCTCCTGTTCGCCGTTCGTAGGTAGGGCAAAGAAATAAAGGTAGAGGTATGATAGAAGGTAAAATAAGATACTGGAACCTACATCCTGAAAAGAGAAAAGACAAAAAGCGATACAGGTAAACGTCACCGTACGACGTCTCGTGGCTAATAATCATGTCCTGTCGTGTTCAAACCGTGCACTTACGCCACTCCCCGTCTGCGCATTCTTTTGCGCCGACGCAACTGTCCGAAATGACGGAAATGAACAAGTCTATTTTAAAAATAATGGCGGGAATTCACTCACAAATTTAAAAGTGTACTCCAAATTTGGAATGTAACAGCATGACATCCAATTCTTTTGAATTTTTATATTTTTTTGTTTTGTTGCGGTATTCGGTGCGGGCGATATTCTTTGCTTACTTTCTTTCTTGTCTGCACGGAATACCGTAACATTATATTTAAAATAATGTTTGATGTGAGCAGATTACATTTGTGAAGGAATAGTTTTAGCTAACGTAATTCTGCACTTTTATAGTATTTCTTTATCTCACTCTTTATAATTCTACAGCCTAAATAATAAGATTCTTTGATCTACAATGCACCCTTAAATATATATTTTACTTAGAAAATGTGTTTCATCTAATTCAATTCATATTTTTACATTATGTATGACACGAGTTTTTATGCGATTTCTGGCGTTGCAATTGTTTCAACCAGTTTGACAAAGTTTTAAAACTTCGCATTCCGGCCTTTCAACGGTGACGTCAGACATGCACCAAGTTCAAATATTTTCAACCCATACTCGGCACATGTATTCAAACCATTTTCCCCCCACTCTAGAAATATTATTCATTATTAGATTAGATTTGAATTTTGAGGGTAGGGTTACACCGAAGTATTTAAAAAGCAACGTTCTGGTGATGATAAAATTAGTGACGTCAGGAACGCAACTGGTTCAAATATATTCACGAATACAGTTCGAAACAATGTAGCGCAAGAAAACAATTTTTCTTTTCCAAAAATTACAATTTTTTAAACCCGTTCTGCACTGCTTATCTTTACTATTTGTCGCAAGTTTACCTTTCAAACGCCTCTATTGTGCTATCCTAATCTCTTAATAACACGTTCATACAGAAATACACTCGCACGCATGACACATTTCTTTTGTAGTTGTCTTTTTGTTCTAAGCCTAATCCATCTACTTTAACTAGAACAGCATTTTTTTGCGTTGTTGTTAATGCTACATTAATTGTAGGTATTTGTTAATCGTTCAAGTATTTAGTGTATTTTCATTTGTTGTCAGACCGGTAGTGACATATTTGTAAATTTAAAACATTGTAACACTCGTGAACATTTTATGGTTCAACTAATATTCCAAACAAATCTTTTTCCCATCACTGTTCCATTTACACGGACCATTAACACAGGTTTTACTGAAACCAGTTGTTAATAAATCAGGTGTTAAGTCCTGTGTGAACACTAAATAATGCTAGTTTTACTAAACCGGTTTAATCAAACGACACGGTTTCGGCAAGAGACGTGAGTTAATACACCTGTTTTAAAAATTGTGTAAACCCTCCTACAAATAACACCGGTTTATAAAGTCGTATCGCCAACCTGCGAAATCGACCCAAATTTTGGACAGCACATCGATAACCGACTAGATAAACCTAAAAATATTTTACTGATTTTATACTTGAACTTAAGGACTCCAATATTGTTACGAGCTACTATTAGGCAACCCGTCAAACACACAAACGCCATAAGCAATGTATATAATACAGAGGCCTCGAACCTTCTAGCATATATCGGAGTAGGAATCATCCATTTAATTCAGGGTATATATAAGACCGCTGATGAAGTACAGAGTTAGTCTATATCGAAATGTCGAATATAAATTATATCGTGTGTTATCAAATACCCGTTCTCCGTAACGGGATACAAATAGAACCACCTTGAGTGCAAAAGGCCGTAAACAAGGGGTTCCGAGATAGAGCGTGGACTGTAATTATTAAGGGGTGAGGGTGAGAACAGTTTATAGGAGTAGAATCATACAAAGGCATAAAAACATTTACTGAAAGTTCCTTGGGCACTTGAGAGGCACTAAACACTGTAACTAACGCTTTTGGCCAAGGGTTGAAGGAAAGGAGCGAGACAGGAAAGGAAGAGTCCAATGCCGGATTAGAAGAAGAGAGCGGATTTATTTTTACTAGTTGTGGCTATCACGAGACTTGACGACCGACTCGCATTAACTAGCGCGAACCATTCGGACCCGCTCGCGTGGAGAGAGGGTGTGAAGTATTTGTAATATACTTAAGTTTAAATAAGTTAGTTTTCCGGTATTACCGCTAGGGGGAGTGAGATGATATAGGTGTTGACATGGCGGCCGATGATGTATCGGGGTAACGTGTGTGAAATTGTAATGCTATATTTATCGTCAATTATAACAGTTATAATAATTCTAGACCGTCTGTTATTTGATAGCACTTCTACAAGAAAAGACTGCTAATTTTTATTCACAAGGTTATGGGCCCAGGTCGGTTCTATTGTGCATAGTATGATAGTTTTTTTTTGAGTATATACGTGTTGTAAAAACGTGGCCGTAGAGTGCGGTAATGTTATAATAATGGACAATAAATTTCGGAATAGATGTTATTTGAAATATTTTTAAAACGTGTAATTTTGATGCAATAGTGAATATCAAAAAGAATTTAGTACTGTATTTCTAATAATAATTGAACTTTCATACATTATATGTAGTTTTGGATCTTTCGGCACTTTAGCAACGACCAATTTTTCACTGGCGAAGAGGTTATGTCATTCTCCCGGTATACTGGCGAAGAGGTTATGTCATTCACCTCGTGCTACTCGTGTGTTAATTGCGTGATTATTAGAAGTAAAACTAAATTCTTGGGTAGTGAGATTGTTTATTTGGTTAGAAATGGCGTACGTATACCATGAAAATAAACATGCACTGGAATTTGATAAATTGAATGGCGCGTCAAATTATCGCGAATGGAAAATTGACGTGGAAATGTTATTACGTGCCAATGGCCTTTATGGGTTTATTACTAACGTTGAAGATGATAAGGAAGTGCCACCGCCCGAAAGTGCAACAACTAAAGATAAAATGATTATATGCGAAGACGGGACAAGGCATTGTCAACTATTTATTTATCTTTGAGTGCCCAAGTAAAACCCATTGTTAATGGTCTGATTGACCCAAAAGTGTTTGGTC
This sequence comes from Platerodrilus igneus, assembly GCA_036346225.1. Taxonomy (NCBI): domain Eukaryota; kingdom Metazoa; phylum Arthropoda; class Insecta; order Coleoptera; family Lycidae; genus Platerodrilus; species Platerodrilus igneus. The sequence goes on along the minus strand of JARFIW010000691.1, from coordinate 1,785,536 downwards.
CGCATTGAGGCAAATTTCGAACCTTCCTCAAAGGCATTAATCGGAAGGTTGTTGGCTGAATTTTTCCTAGCTATGATGTTAGAAGATGAATCGATATCTCTATATTTAGCGGTTGAGGACCTACAACGAAGGTTGAATAATGCGAAGTGTGATATAAAGGATCTATACATCGCGTACAAAATGATTAATGGGCTACCCGAGCGATACAACGTAATTGTTCAGCAATTGTACCAGCTACCTGATGATCAGTTTACCTCGGATGCAGTGGCGGGCGTTATTGTCTGAAGAAGGCCGCTTGGTAAATACTGTAGCAAAATTATCCACTGATAATGTTTCAGGTGCGTTCGACTGGAGTTAAGAAGGGTGCCACAGAATGGAACCGTAAACCTAAGGTTAGGTGTTATAGGTGCAGGGAATTGGGACACATTTCAAGAAACTGTCCGAAATTAAATAGGGACAATTCCAAACAGTCTCATTCAAATAATGTTACTGTTAGTAATAGTAATCGCAAAGCAATGTATGCATCTTCAGTGGCGCAACAAGATACCTGTGTAGAAGGGTCATGGTTTTTAGAATTACATAGTACTGAAGAAGGTAAAAGTTTAGATTATGAGTTTATTTTAGATACAGGTGCGACACACCATTTTTGTAATAGTAAAGAATTGTTTTTCGAATTTAAGGGGATAAATAAACAAGTCAAGCAGGGCAAAGGTGTCTTAGAATCTAAAGGTGTAGGTAAAGTACATGTTAGCTTAATTAATGATAAAGGAACTGAAGCATGTGTTGAACTAAAAGAAGTGTTTTTTGTTCCAGAGTTGTCAAAAAACTTGATCAGTCTTGGTTCTGTTGTTGATAATGGATTTTATTTCATTGGTAAGGATAAATATCTTGATGTTTATGCTCCTAATAATACTTTATTCATTCGAATTAACAAAAATAAGCGATTGTATACTGTAAGGGGTAAGAAAACAATTTTTGTCAGAAATTCTAAGCCAAGCATTAATACCGCTTCATTAGACATTAATTCTCTTTCACTGTGGCACAGACGCTGTGCACACTTAGGTTCTGATGGCATTTTTAAGGCAATTAAAAATGGGATCGTGTTAGGTGTCAAAAAGATTCACAATGAAGAGGTGATATGTCACCCATGCATTGAGGAAAGCTTAAACGTCAGCCGTTTAAGCATTTAAGTGGTGTTCAATCTAAAGGGCACTTGAACTTTTACATGTTGATCTATGGGAAAAGCTCCCACCGTTAGTGCAGGTGGTGCTGAATATTTTTATGCATAGTTGATGACTATTCACGCTGGATTGCAGTTTATCCTGTCAAAAGTAAAATGATGCATTTGGCCAAATAAAGAATTTTATTGCTCGAGCAGAGCGAATGTTAAATCTGAAAGTAGTTGCGATTCGCTCCGACAATGGTATGGAGTTTTGCTCACAAGAAATGGATGAATACTTTGAAACTGTTGGAATAAATCATCAATTAACGAGTGTATATTCACCACAACAAAACGGAGTAGCAGAAAAAGTTAATTATGATGCAGTAGATGCTGTTCGAACATTGCTAATCTCATCTAACTTGCATGCGAAATTTTGGGGCGAGGCTCTCCAGTATTATACACACACCAAAAATCGTGTTCCACACGCTACCAATTTACATACAACGCCGTATGAATTGTGGACTGGGAGAAAGGCTAATATTTCGTATTTCAAAATTTTTGGATCACTGGCTTTTATACATATTCCTAAGCGTTATTGGAGCAAACTTGAACCCAAATCAAGAAAGTGTATATTCATAGGTTATGCCACGTTTACTCGCGGCTATAGGGTTTTTGATCCAATTCGCAATAAGGTGATAGAGCTTAAACATATTAAGGTAGACGAATCAGTAATGGGATTTAGTAAGTCAGGTAAGATTATAACTCCACTTATTGAATCAGGCGATATAAATGATATTGATACAAATTCAAGCGATTCAATTGCAAAGAATGATGATGATGATGAGGATAATTCTGGTATTTCATCAAATCAGGATGCAGGGTTAAAGAATGATAATGCACCTGATACTGATGCAAAAGATTTGTTAACATGGATTCGACAAGAAGTTCCAAGAAAAGACGGAAATCGAGTTTACGTTTATTACTGGTATGGTGAAGAAAATGCCGCTCTAAGAATGATGTACAAAGACTTTGTTCAGGACATGGTTTGGAATACAGTCCTGAAGATTTTGATTTTCGCGATCCCTCTAAAAAGGGTAGCTAAAATTATGGAGTGTAGTGATTCAGAACCAATGTTAGCCTGTTTTGTACAAGTACCAAATTCTTATGATGATGCATTAAAGTCAGATTATAAAACGAGTGGGAAAAGGCGATGAAAGACGAAATTGTAACCAATGAAGAACGAGGTGTATGGGAAGTTGTCCCAAGACCACAAAACCTAAAAGTAATTACGTGTAGATGGGTTTACAGTGTGAAAACAAATATTGATGGCACAGTCCAACAATTTAAAGCTCGCCTAGTAGCTCATGGCTTCAAGCAAACCTGTGGAGTTGACTACTTTACTACGTTTGCACCGGTCATTGAATTTAATTTAGTAAAATTATTTTTTGTTCTACTTGTAGTTCAAGAAGATTGGATACATGCACATTGGGATGTGAAACGAGCATTCCTTTATAGCAATTTGGATGAGGAAATTTATATGGAGATGCCTATGGGGTATGAAAATTTTAATCAATCACCGTATGTTCTTCGACTTAGAAAATCGCTATATGGGCTGAAGCAATCGGGAAGAAATTGGTATTACCATATTCCTGATATTTTGAAACAAAAAGGTTTTCTTGTCTCACAGTATTGTCCGTGTATTTTCGTTTAAATAATGAATGTGTGATACTATTATATGTACGACATTGCTATCTTTTGTCCCAATGAGCTCTTGTTAAATAGCATTTTAATTATTTAAACAAACACTGTGAAATTGTAGATCTAGGACCTATCAGAACATTTCTTGGAGTTGAGTTTGAACACGGAGAGAATGGTTATTGTATACATCAAAGGAAATATATCTCAACCCTGATAAAACGTTTTCAAATAAATATATTAATTCCAGTTTACACTCCTATGGATATAGGTTTTATAACGAAAGTTGGTTGTTTAGAACCTGAAGAGGTGCCGTTTAGAGAATTACTCGGCTCATTATTGTTTTTAGCGAATCGAACCCGACCAGATATTATGTTCTCTGTAATTTATCTGTCTCAATTTTCGTCAAAGGCAACAAAAGAACATTTTAATTGCTTAATACGTATACTTAAGTATGTTGCCACTACCTGTCATTATTGATTAATTTGTCATGTGATACCTCTTCGAATTTGGTAATATATACTGATGCTTCTTGGGCATCTGCTTTGGATTCACGAAGATCTATCAGTGGGTTCATTTGGTCTTTAGATGGGGTGTTTTTAGAATGGCGTTGCTGTATACAGAAATGCATATCCAGAAGCGCCATGGAGGCTGAATATGTGGCACTGGATGCTGCATGTGTTGAAATTTCATGGATTTCAAAGATATTATCTGAATGTAAAGGTTTTTCTTTCGTTAACATCAAACCATTAGTGTTGTGCGACAACCAGTCAGCTATTTGTTTTTCCAAAGGTTCTGTTATTAACAACCGTACCAAGCACATTGATGTTAAATATCACACTATTAGAGAGCTACTGAGTAATGGTTCTTTAACACTTGATTACGTCAACACAAAATGTAACATAGCAGATTTATTAACAAAACCCTTGCTACGAACGAAATTGTTGTTTTTCGTAGATTATATTTTTAAGTTTAAGAATGTTCCAAATAGGGGAGAAATTGTGAAGTATTTGTAATATACTTAAGTTTAAATAAGTTAGTTTTCCGGTATTACCGCTAGGGGGAGTGAGATGATATAGGTGTTGACATGGCGGCCGATGATGTATCGGGGTAACGTGTGTGAAATTGTAATGCTATATTTATCGTCAATTATAACAGTTATAATAATTCTAGACCGTCTTTTATTTGATAGCACTTCTACAAGAAAAGACTCTGCTAATTTTTATTCACAGAGGGAATGCCCCGAACGGGGACAGATATGGCGCGTACATACCGCCCACCTAAAATTAAGAAAAAATTTTACAATAAAAACGAAATATAATTAGAGCTAGGCATTTCCTCCTAGCCGCAGAGTACGGTTAACCCGTCGATACTCGGGTGGGGGAGAAGAAAACAACTAAAAGAGTGACTAAAATCGTAAAAAAATTAAAAATATCCTAACGAAAATTTAAGCATTACTTTTCTAAAGGAAGGGGAAGAATTTTATTCACGGGACGAACGAAGGTACCACGAGACGTTTTACTGAAACAACACGAGTAACTCCGTCGCGACCGGAAATAGCTTTTCGAACGGCCTAGCGGCCATGACAAAGGCGAGGTATTTATTCCTAGGAGAAAAACCATATGACCCACCTTCAAGTCGTTATCCAAGGAACGGTTCCACTTTGTCCGCTGCGTGAGTGTGAGTAAATATTCGTTCGACCACCGGCGCCAGAAAGATTGAGTGATTTGACATAAGCGTTGCCAACGTGAATGTAATTTGATACTCTCGGGAAGAGTGATTTCTGGCAAACTCAGAATTGGACCCCCAATCAGAAAATGACCAGGGGTTAGGTAATCAGGGCTATCAGTAGCGTCCAAGGAGTAGAAAGCTAGAGGTCGGCTATTCAACACGGCTTCGATACGAACAAATATAGTTGTGAGCTCCTCAAATGTGAGGGCCTGATGACCGATAGTTCGCAGTAATAAGGATTTTGCGGATTTTACGCAAGCTTCCCAAATGCCACCAAAATTAGGTGCATATGGGGGGTTAAATTGCCACTTAACTCGAAGAACAGCCATTGCAGAAAATATTTCCTCATGATTTTGACGCAAAAATTCACTGGCTTCCTCCAGCATGAGAGCGGAGCCAATAAAATTTTTGCCACAGTCTGAATAAATGGAATCAGGAGCGCCGCGGCGAGAAACAAAACGATTAAAGGATGCCATAAAGGCGTTTGTAGAAAGTTCAGAAACCAGCTCTAAATGCACAGCTCTGGTGCACATGCAAACAAAGGCACATAGATAAGATTTTCGATTAGAAGAATTTCGATTTAACGAAGCTTTCGTTAAAAAGGGGCCAGCAAAATCAATTCCGACGTAAGCAAATGCGCGAGTTAATTGTACACGAGAAGGAGGCAGATCGGACATTAATGGCTGAGGGGGTTTAGCGTTTAATCGAAAACAGGACAAACAATGGTAAATAGTTTGCCGAACTAAAGAGCGCAGACCAAAAATCCAATAAGTTCGGAGAATAAGAGAATGTGTCATAGAGGGGCCTGAATGTAACGATAAAAGGTGATAATGTTTGCAAATTAATTTAGATAAGTTCGCCCGTTTAGGCAATAATAGAGGATGCTTGCTAGTATAGGGCAACTGAGAATGTTTCAAGCGACCGCCCACCCTAAACAAGCCTTGGGAATCAATAAAGGGCGATAACTTTCTAAACGAGAGAGGAAGATTCTTATTTTTTCATATAATAATAATTCTGAAGTAAAAAACTGACGTTGAGTCAACTTTACACAAGTCATCAGACCATTTCGGAATTCGTCGCAGGAAATGGGGCCTAACATTTTTTCTCGGGGGTGACGACAATTGTGAATAAACCGATTCACATATGCCATGCTGTATTGCAAATGAGATAAACAAAGAATCGCTCCATAAAATCACAAAATTCATTTTGTTCTGTAGCAATAAGCGAGACAGGAATTTGTTTCAATTCGGGAACTTCCCCTATAGGAGGGAAAGAGCGGTTGAGGTTGATAAAATCGTAATTGAAATTGCACGAACCATGCCACCACAATTCGTTGTGCAATAGTTGAAGTGGAGAACGACCTCTTGAAGCCACGTCTGCGGGATTATTTTCCCTGCAAATATGACGCCACTGAGAAATAGTAGTATATTCCAGAATTTGGCTAACTCGATTTCCTACAAATGGCTTGAGCAAATATGAAGGAGTCTGTAGCCAGGTTAGTACTACTTGAGAATCAGAAAATAGTTTCGTTTCCAAAATTGGGTAAGAGAATTTATTTAAAGTAATTGAATGAATTAATTTCGCTAATAAAAGGGCACCCGAAAGTTCTAAGCGGGGGATACTTAAATATTTTAGAGGAGCAACCTTGCTCTTAGCTTGAATTAGGTTGCAATTCACTGAATCACCACAAATTATATGTAAATAGACGCAAGCGCCGTAACCCCTTTCGCTCGCATCACAGAATCCTAACAATCTGTAGGTTCCCGTGAATGGAGACAAAAGACGAGGCATTTTTAGCTGCGATAATATTGTAACTTGGTTACAAAAATCTTGCCATTCAGAACACCAATTATGGTCGGGGACATCATCCCAACCTAATTGTTGTAACCAAAGCCGTTGTAACAGGTGTTTGACTATAAAAATTACCGGGGTTAACCAACCTAACGGGTCGAATATACGAACCTAATATTTTTATACCGCTCACTTGATCAGAGAAAGTAATAAGAGTTTCTAATTCCGATTTTTCAAAATCTTGTAACAATTCCACGGCATTGCTTGACCATTTACGCAAATGAAATTGTCCGAGAGAGAGAAGCTTAATAAGCTCGTGCTGTAGCTGTCTCGCTTCTGTGACACTACAGGCACCAAAAATTACATCGTCCATGTATGTGTGATGCATAATAGCTTCGGAAGCCATAGGGTAAGATTTACCCTAGTCAATTACTAATTGCTGAAGTACTCTTTGAGCCAGAAATGCGGAGGGCGCTAACCCATACGTGAGAGTTTTGAGTTCATATTCACAAATATTTTCTTGAGAAGTAGATAGCCAAAAAATGTGCTGGAATTGACGATCCGAGGAACAAACCAGAATCTGACGGTACATCCTTTGGATGTCCGCACAAACAGCAATTTTGTGACAACGAAATGCGGATATTATTTCGGGTAGATTTCCTTGTAGTTTAGGGCCAGAATATAACCTGTCATTAAAAGAAATTCCTAATGAATCAGTCGCAGAACCATTGAAAACAACGCGTAGCTTCGTAGTGCTACTTGTTATTTTAGAAACTGCATGATGCGATAGTACATAATCGGAGGGGGTTTCGGCAACGGACATGTGACCAAGATCAAAATATTTCTGCAAAAAGCCATTATAAGCATTTAGCTTTTCAGGAGAGAGTAAAAGACGCCTTTCTAAATTCAAATAGCAATTATAAGCGGCCCGACGATTTTTACCAAGCGGTTCAATACTATGATTGAAAGGAAGAGCAACCGTGTAACGACCAGAACCGTCACACGAGTGGGTTGCGAGAAAATGCGTCTCACAAAACACATCTTCTGGGGAGGTTTCCGTGGAAACATCGCCACAAAATTAGCATGGACGACCTATACTTTAAACCTTTAATAATTACTACAAATGTTATACTGAAATAGAATTCTATTAATACTAATAAAGATAAGCTACATTGTTCAGCAATATGAAGCAAATTAAATGAAAATCACTTATCTAAATAGTAAATTAAATCTCAATTACAATAATGCTAACGATAAAACCTGTTAGAATTTACAATCTATATGTATACGATAAATCACTAACATTAACATATTTATTATTTCAAATGATTTCTTATTATAACATTATTTTGTGTCATTGGTATAGGGTGAACATGCACAATATTTATACTTCGCTTAGCAAAGAATGTATAATAGGAAACAAAACCAATGAATCCTCTTTATACGATAATAGCATGCATTTGGATCTCACACTTTGTATTGGGTAATATTGATTATGCATATTGAGATTTTTGACCACGTTAATATGCAACTTTGTTGAATCAAAAGGGTAAGTATACAGTGGTTCATAACTAGAAAACGTTTTGCAAACTAAAATAATTTGATTTTTGGTTTTAATAATATTGGATATTTCTGCAGTAGTACCATTTTTGAGAAGGCAATAAGAGTTTGCTGATGACTGATCATATACAGTTAATAAATAGCCACAGTACCGTACTTTTCTAAACTGTTGTCAGTTAAACAAATGAGGCGATAAAACATCTTGAAAATGTTCTTGTTCACATTTAATTTCATCATTATTTTCAAAAATTTTAGCAGTGGTTGCAAAGCTCATTTCCTTTAAACGATTACATAATTGTTGCAATGGCTTATCAGGTTTTCTAGAGTCTTTTTAATTTACCCAAACAGTTCTCAAACGGAAACGCAGAGAAGTCAGCTAATACTCCATATTTTTCACAATCATCACACAAGTGGCATAAAATATGAACATTGTAAACAAGAAACTGAATACCATAAATATGTTTATTGTTGTTACAAAAAATATTCAGAAGATTTCTAGCAAAAGTACAGCCAATTTTCTTTACATGGTATTTGGACACTAATATGAAAATTGCAGAGTGCAATAACAAAAAATGTTCATAAATTGCTAAATCAAGCACATCTTTCAGGACTACCGGACCTAAATACAGCAGGAATAATCGGAATTCTGTGGCTTTCCACCTTGCAAGTTCGGAAAGGCTTCTAGGTTTTCTGTTAAATTCCAGTGAAATACATCGTTTTAGTTTTAACAAATTAGTGGAAACAATACCCACGTACTGCCACGGTAAAAATTCGATATCTAATTGATATAATGGGTTCCTTAACGTTACGATGACAAATAGTGCTCCGGAATAGCTCAGAAAAGACTCATCAGGGCGGTGGGTAAAGAATCGCATTCAGGGACCATAAGGAACCACTAGAAAGGTCCAATAAGTCAAAACTAACTATTTTATTAATGGGCGCCAGGAACAGGAGCAAGCAGAATCAACGAGAAATGTTCCACTATTCTCGGGCGAAACCCAAGGTAACTCACTATATCAATAAATTAACAGGGCACAGAATTAAACCTGAATTTATTGAAGTAACTACAATGCCAAACATGAAATCAAACACATAAATATAAATTTCACTAGAACAAATAATTCTACAAATAATCATACATACAAGATTCGAACCTAAATGATTCCCGAGAAAATTAACCAAGCTAAGTGCTCACAATAAGCAAATATATGTTTACTCCAGGTGATTGTATAAATAATATTTAACAGTAATAACGCAATGGTGTTCAGAATATCCGGGCACGAGCCCATACGCAAAAATAATTCGTACTAAGTAATAATCGGGTATGCAGACTTGGTGGCCACTAAGTACGCTGTAACCGCATAACTCAAGTGAGTAATGATTTAACCAAGGGTCCAAGCTCGTGACTAGATTTACAATCAATATGTATAAATCACTGGAACGCATTAACGAGTTGTTAGCATTAATCATAAGAACATAGCACTTACTAAGGAAGCATTCAAACATTAATTCCTAAATAATTTTATCATAAATACAGATTTTACGTTAATTATCGCAACCCACCTTACACACAGGTGTAAGTATGGTTGCATGCAAAGCAAAATAATAAGATGGTGAATATAAGGTTTCATACACAAAAGTATTAATCCAATAATCTCAACAGAACATACACAACACACTTAAATAAGGAAGTATACGACCTCAAGAAGTAATTCCAATGCACCAGTAGCAGTCAAGGATTCCAAATCCAACTTAACGGGATTACAGCAATTACAGATGGTCACACAAAATCGCTTCAGGTGTAATATTCAATCACGGATAACTCCAACAGGTTTCGATTAATATTTCGGTAGTCCAGCAGATGGAACTTATTGTATCAATAATTAGTTCTTCGTCGGGAGCTTCAATACCATCTATTTCAGTAAGTTGTCGAGTCTGGGTAATCGTAATACCACCAAAACGATTACTTAACTAAATCTTCACAAATGTGCATCTACTTAAATTGGAACTGCTAAACCTAAAATATGTAATTACTCTTGGACTCGCACGCAGACGTAGACGTAAATTTGGATTTAAATTTGGACTTGAATTTGGACCCTAAAATTCATGTAACACATAGAACAAGAAGTGCTACAAAGCAATTACTTACCACATAACAATGTGGGTAGAATATAACAAATATCACAAAAATGTGCTTCTCTAACTGAGCGAAGGCCAAACGAATAGTATTAATAAAACGACGTGAAATCCGCCAAAGGCGTAATAATTAACTTTCTTACTCACAAACACCAGAAAGATTAATTTTATCCAAGGTAGTAAGCTAGAATCCGCTAAAATAAGCGATATAAATTTTGCTAACGCACCAAGTTCGTCGTTTCGATTCAAAGGCTGGATCAAGAACGACGAGCCACCACATGGGCTCGTTATCACCCTTAGGTGAGATAACATTTTCCCACAATTAAACCACTTTTTATGAACAAAAGCAAATTAATGTGCATTACATTAATACCGTGCTACAATAACAACTTGACAAATGTCAATTCAGTGAAATATTTAACCAAAGGAGAGATTCAAAGGCTTCTAACCACAGAGCATTATGTTAAAAAGATACTAAAAGTTGCAATGAGTTATAAAACTTAGAACGGGACGTTCCACTCCCCTCAACTTCGAAGGAAGTAAACTCCTTAAAGTTTACGACGTTCAGCAGCAGGCTGAACCTAACATAACCAAAAACACAAAAAGCTATTCAATCATCATCAAATACATTAGCAGGTTTCAGTTCTTGAGCATGCCAGATACCCTTAGGTTGTCCATCTTCAGTTTCCAGTTCGTAAGTTGCTATTCCTAATTTCTTTTTAACTTTATAAGGGCCTAGGAATTTAGGAGCAAGTTTTGCTGAAAAGGACTTGGTCGCATCACTCAAAGCCTTATTACGTCGCCACACAAGTTGACCAGGTTCATAGTGAACAGCTCTTCTTCGCAGATTATACATATGACGAAAGCGTTCATGCGCTTGACGTAATTTTTCTTTAACAGTTTCAAACATTTTCTGATAACCAGTTATTCGTTTTTCTATATGTTCATTTAAATCTAGATCGGGTGTTTCAATTTTTAACTTAAAGTCTTCTCCGCAGGAAATATGTTCACGTCCAAAATTTATAAAGTATGGGGTGAAATCAGTAGTTTCGCTAACAGAAGTTCTAATTGCACAGGTCACAGCGGATAAATTGATATCCCAATTTTTCTGTGACTCTTTAATATATGTTGCAAGCATAGTCTTGATGACTTTGTTCGTACCTTCGGTTGGATTTGCACGAGGGTAATATAAGGGAGTAAATATAATAGTAGATTTATATTTTTCATACAAGTGCCTAAAGCGTTTACTTTTCATTTGTCCACCATTGTCGCAAATAATGTACTGGGGTACACCATAGACCAAAAATATACCATCTTCTACGCTCGTGCATAAAGTTTTGCACTAGCAGATCGAAGGGAAAAGTAAGTACATATTTACTAAAATAATCGGTGACAACTAGCAAATATTTATATCCTTGAGTAGATCGAACGAGGGGACCCATAAAATCTAAACTTATCATTTGCCAAGGCTGTATGACAGGCGGTCGCTCACCCATAAGACCAGCAGGAGCTTTTGTTCGGGCTTATGTTGTTGACAAGTAAGACAATGGTTAACATACCGGGTAATATCACACTTCATTTGGGGCCAATAATATAACATTTTAATTCTAGAGTAAGTCTTGAAGATTCCTAAATGACCAGAAATGGGATCATTATGATATCGCCACAAAAGTTGGGAACGTTTTCTTTAGGAACTACTAATCTCCACAAGTCATTTTCAGTAGCTAATTCAGGTATAGTTGGTTTAACAAACTTATAGAGTCGTTGTCTTCCACTCGCCACAAAGGAAATTTTAAGGGATTAGAACTAACTTTCTGAAGTACTTTACGATACCATCTATCGGTAGTGTTAGAATAATCATCATCGTCCACTTTAATAGGTTCAATAGAAACAGGGACAGCACGTGAAAGAAAATCGGGTACAATATGCTCTTTACCTTTACGATGAATTATTGTGTAATCATAGGATTGCAATCTCAAAGCCCAACGTGCCAAACGTCCTTGAGGGTCTTTCAGTTTATGAAGCCATAATAGAGAATGGTGGTCGGTAATTATCGTGAAGTGATGACCTTCCAGATAGTGTCGTAATTTTTCAACCGACCAGATAACGGCAATACACTCACGTTCGGTGGCAGAATATTTTTGCTCTTGCACAGTAAGAGAGCGAGATAAGTAGCAAATAACTCTGTCTCCAATATCAGTGGATTGGGTAAGAACGGCACCAATACCATAAGCAGAGGCATCTGTTTGTAAAACAAACGGCTTGGAAAAATCAGGGCACGTCAACACAGGAGCAATTATTAACAACTCTTTGATACGATTGAAGGCGGTTTCGCAATCAGAAGTCCAACGCCAAGTACAACTTTTCTTAGTTAAACTAGTCAAAGGTTGAACAATAGTAGAAAAATCAGGGACGAAACGTCGATACCATGATGCTGTACCTAGGAAACGTCGAAGATCAGTAACAGATTTCGGATACGGGATGTCTAATATAGCTTTCACTTTATCGGGATCAGGTCGAAGTCCATGTTGATCTACCAAATATACTAAATAACGTAACTCAGATAAACAGAATTTACATTTATCGAGGCTTATGACGAGACCAGCTTCAGTTAAGCGATCAAAAACTTTGCCAAGAATTTCCAAGTGATGGTCAAAATCTTTGGATACAATAATTATATCATCCAAATATTGCAGAACAAAAGGTTGTAAATCAGCACCAAGTGTATTATCAATGAGACGCTGGAATGTAGCGGGGGCATTAGTTAAGCCGAATGACATTCGATTGAACCGATAGAGCCCACGACCAGGAACAGTAAAGGCCGTAAAGTCTTTCGATGACTTACTAACAGGGACTTGCCAATAAGCAGATAATATATCAATAGAACTCAAATAACGAGCATCTCTTAATTGATCTAAAATCGCAGACATGTAAGGTAGCGGATAAGCATCTTTGATAGTTACAGAATTTAATTGACGATAGTCAATACAAAATCTATACGAACCATCTTTCTTCGGTACCAAACAAACAGGAGAGGACCAAGAACTTTTACACGGTGAAATAATTCCATCCTTTAACATATGGTCTAATTCTTCATCAATTATCTTTTGTTTAAAAGGGAAACAGGATAGTACCGTTGTTTAATTGGTTTAGTACCAGGCAGTACTTGATTACATGTTCGGTTGTTTTACAATAACCTAGTGCAGTTCCCATATTTTGCAATTTTTCCCTAAGAAGGAGATTTAAAGCAGATCGTTGACCAATTGTTAAAGCATCTTGAGTATTAATACCAGAAACATTATTTTTGTATTTACTATTAGGCTCTGACTCGGGAGAAAATGCCAAACACCTTCCTTTAAATTTGGAATTATACTCATGACCTTCCAAAAATCTATACCTAATATAAGGACATGGCTAAATTCAGGTACTACTAAAACTTTTATTATATGTAATTTTTCCATCAGTTGTACAGGGGTTGAGATATAGCCTAAAGCTTTGCAAATATTACCACTAGCAACAGTGCATTCAGAGGGTGGATTTGATTAAAGTTAATCCTAATTTCATTAACAATTCATAACCAGGTAAACCTACAACAGTTTGACTTGCACCACTATCCAATAAAGCTAAGATAGGATGTCCTAAAATTTTAACTTCAGGATATGGTCTTTGGTCATCTTGGGCATGTGACAAAACAAAGTCCAATAGTGACTGATTAGGAAAATTATTATAATTCGAATAAATTTTATTTTTATTTTCAATGTTGGCCAAGGTTGGAGAAAAAGGGAGGGAAACCACTTGACCTATTGGTTCCTCCGGGGTAAGTTTAAATGACGGTTACAATCTGGGCATGTACGTACCGTAAAATCATGTTTACCACACTTGTAACAAATTAATTTCTTTGGTTCGGGACAAACTTTACTCAAATGTCCTAAACGAGAACAATTATAACAAACAATTGATGGTGAATTGGTTCTAACTTCATTAACATTCGTGCACATAACCGATTGATCATGAACACCAGCAATATTTTTAGTCGAGACCGATACAAATGCAAAATCAGGTTCCACATAAGAGCGTTGATTTTTATTAGGGGGTACATAACTGTCTACTCTAAATTTCTTCAATTCTAATTTCAAACATTCCTCTTCCAATTTCTGTAAAGAATCCACAGCAGGTAACTGGGTTGTATAAAAGGGATAAATTATGAAACAATATCAAGTTGAACATCTTCAGGCATAGAACCGGAACGTCGAAACATTGAGGTCATACAGGATAAATAGTCAATAATACCTTCAGAAGGATCTTGTGTTCTTGCTAAAATATCCTTGAAAAGTCTACGTTTATAATCAGGAGGTTCAAAATGTAACAATAATAAGGTAGATAATGATTTCCAATTAGAAAACCTATGGCGATTACTTGATACCAAAGGAGTGCCTTTGACTCAAATAAATCCACAGAGGACTCAAATAATTCAAGTTCAGAAATATTTCGGGCTCTACGGAGCTCGTCAACTCGTTCAAGAAAATTATGAACAGTAAGTTCATCAGGATCGCCGGAAAATTTTAAGTTCCATTTCAACACTGGTAATGATCTTAAATTCGAATTTGGAGATGAAGTATTAAATGTATTATTTGGGTTAGCTGCAGCTTCAGATAATTCTTCGTCAGCATCAACATTAAACGAGGGTTGTTTTGATAATAAATTACTGAGATTTTCCACTTCTTTAGAAGAGTGAGAATCCAAAGTATCTAATAAAGTAAGAATTCTTGTTAAAAGACTCGAGCGTAACTCTACTTGTTCAGGTGATAGGGTATCTACTGATATAAGATTAATTCGTTTCCACAAATGAATCATCCGAGCACGAATAGTAACAACGGGAGAATCAGCTTTCTGTAAATTAGATTGTAATTCAACTATCTTTTCAGAAATAATAGTAAATTCATCATCAGGTATAAGATCTGATGTATTAAAAGAAGAAGCAATACTAGTTTGTTCCATTTTTAATAACGGGCGTAAATAAGCTCGCATACCTTCAACTGTTTCTTTCGCTAATACAGTAACACCACGAATCAATAATTCAAAAGATAATTCATCCTTACGAAGTCGATGAATATCCATTTTATAATCAGACATTTTAATATAAATTGAAAAAAAACAACAAATTATTCACTAATATAATGTTCAAATCGCAACTCAATAATAAATATTTTATATTTTATCAAATAATTATGTAAATAATCACGAACTATCTCTGCAAGTTAGATATAAGTGTTCAATTTTTGTAATTACACAAATTTTTTTTATATCATCAATAACTTCACAAAATATGCACCTATAAATTCAGTACCAATAATTAATACCAGAGTATTTTTAAACACTTTCAAATAATAGCACAAATAAATGTTTAAGAAAGCACAAACTAGCACAAGCATACATATCAACATACAAACACTACAATAATATTGTTGTCTAAAATTGCAACTTCACAAAATATCCAATAATCCGAAGAAAAAAATTTAGGGGTTGTAAAATGAAATGCAAAACAAAGTCTTGCACGTTGAGAATTAATTTTTGTCGTTGGGACAACAAGCAATATAGTATCAATTCTGTATTTCTAACCACAAACCATAAACGTTGTGTCAATTTTTGCCAATTCGAGGTACAAACGTTTTGTGTCAATTTTTGCCAATTCGAGGCCACAAACGTTGGTCGCCAATTTTTGCCACGGTAAAAATTCGATATCAATTCGATATAATGGGTTTCTTAACGTTGTGATGACAAATAGTGCTCCGGAATAGCTCAGAAAAGACTCATCAGGGCGGTGGGTAAAGAATCGCATTCAGGGACCATAAGGAACCACTAGAAAGGTCCAATAAGTCAAAACTAACTATTTTATTAATGGGCGCCAGGAACAGGAGCAAGCAGAGTCAACGAGAAATGTTCCACTATTCTCGGGCAAAACCCAAGGTAACTCACTATATCAATAAATTAACAGGGCACAGAATTAAACCTGAATTTATTGAAGTAACTACAATGCCAAACATGAAATCAAACACATAAATATAAATTTCACTAGAACAAATAATTCTACAAATAATCATACATACAAGATTCGAACCTAAATGATTCCCGAGAAAATTAACCAAGCTAAGTGCTCACAATAAGCAAATATATGTTTACTCCAGGTGATTGTATAAATAATATTTAACAGTAATAACGCAATGGTGTTCAGAATATCCGGGCACGAGCCCATACGCAAAAATAATTCGTACTAAGTAATAATCGGGTACGCAGACTTGGTGGCCACTAAGTACGCTGTAACCGCATAACTCAAGTGAGTAATGATTTAACCAAGGGTCCAAGCTCGTGACTAGATTTACAATCAATATGTATAAATCACTGGAACGCATTAACGAGTTGTTAGCATTAATCATAAGAACATGGCACTTACTAAGGAAGCATTCAAACATTGATACCTAAATAATTTTATCATAAATACAGATTTTACGTTAATTATCGCAACCCATCTTACACACAGGTGTAAGTATGGTTGCATGCAAAGCAAAATAATAAGAGGGTGAATATAAGGTTTCATACACAAAAGTATTAATCCAATAATCTCAACAGAACATACACAACACACTTAAATAAGGAAGTATACGACCTCAAGAAGTAATTCCAATGCACCAGTAGCAGTCAAGGATTCCAAATCCAACTTAACGGGATTACAGCAATTACAGATGGTCACACAAAATCGCTTCAGGTGTAATATTCATCCACGGATAACTCCAACAGGTTTCGATTAATATTTCGGTAGTCCAGCAGATGGAACTTATTGTATCAATAATTAGTTCTTCGTCGGGAGCTTCAATACCATCTATTTCAGTAAGTTGTCGAGTCTGGGTAATCGTAATACCACCAAAACGATTACTTAACCAAATCTTCACAAATGTGCATCTACTTAAATTGGAACTGCTAAACCTAAAATATGTAATTACTCTTGGACTCGCACGCAGACGTAGACGTAAATTTGGACTTGAATTTGGACCCTAGAATTCATGTAACACATAGAACAAGAAGTGCTACAAAGCAATTACTTACCACATAACAATGTGGGTAGAATATAACAAATATCACAAAAATGTGCTTCTCTAACTGAGCGAAGGCCAAACGAATAGTATTAATAAAACGACGTGAAATCCGCCAAAGGCGTAATAATTAACTTTCTTACTCACAGACACCAGAAAGATTAATTTTATCCAAGGTAGTAAGCTAGAATCCGCTAAAATAAGCGATATAAAATTTGCTAACGCACCAAGTTCATCGTTTCGATTCAAAGGCTGGATCAAGAAGGACGAGCCACCACATGGGCTCGTTATTACCCTTAGGTGAGATAACATTTTCCCACAATTAAACCACTTTTTATGAACAAAAGCAAATTAATGTGCATTACATTAATACCGTGCTACAATAATAACTTGACAAATGTCAATTCAGTGAAATATCTAACCAACGGAGAGATTCAAAGGCTTCTAACCACAGAGCATTATGTTAAAAAGATACTAAAAGTTGCAATGAGTTATAAAACTTAGAACGGGACGTTCCAGTACCTACTTTGTAATCTGCATTTTAAGGGGCCACAGATTAAGTAACTTTCGCGTGACACCCAAACACACACAATGCATGTAATCTATAGGGAAACAAGAAACAAGACCTATTTGCAATTCTGATAACGGAGAAACGCCCAAGTGATGATCTTCGTCATGCTGTAACTGAAAAGAAGCATCAGTTCTTTTAGGGCAAGTTATATCTGGTAAAACAACTTTTCCTTGAAAATATGTACCAACAATAGAACATTTGTCGCATGATGAATATCCAGAATGTGATTTGGTGGATTTTAGAAATGCACGGGCACGTGCGTTACATATAAAACTGTGAATAGTAAAAGTATACCTTTTAAGTCTAAACTCAAAACCATTGATTAATAAACATTGCAACTCAACTATAAACTTATCTAGATAGGCATTCAATGGAGAAGGCTTAGAAGTTCCACAATATAATCCTATAACAAAAACATAAGGTTTTTGAACATTTTTATAAATTCGAGAATAGGCCACACTTGCATATTAGAACTACGAAAAAGTGGAAGGCCCTCTACATTGAAACTTACTAACAGCACACTACCGGAATAATTATTGCAAGAGAGAAAATTTACCAATCCTGATAACAACCCCATATGGTAATATTCTCCATTATCTAACTTTTGTGTGACTATATATGTGGGGGTTCTAATTAATCTTCTGGCATCTAATGGAAGATTTGGGTGCCAGTGTGATAAACTGTGAAGCAAAGAAGTAGCCGCTATGTGTGGAATTCTAAACTCCACGATCCAACTACTTAAAAGTCTTTAGGTTGAGAGATTCGTCATTTTTAGAATTTATAGTTGCCTCATTGGATTGACAAATAGTATCGTTTATATCAGAAAAATTAGAGCTATTTGATGTTACATTATTTTTGACATAAAATTATTTTGCTCTTGAAAAAGAGTACATGAATCAGAATTTACATCAGACATGCCATCATTGCTAAAGGGTGTAAAAATTTCAGTAATATTTTGTATTTGTGCAATTAAATTACTAAATGCTATGTCTACCTTCCTGCATACCTGACGTTTACCAACAACTGCTTTTCTTTTTTAAACATTATGTAATAGATATTTTCAAAAAATGGTATAGACATATAACTCTACAAGCATGCCTTTTAATTCTTATTCTTATTTTTTTGTTCCCTAAATAACCATTGTGGAGCATGTTTCAACCAGTTTTTTACAGCACTTTCTATATCCTTTTCTGTAAATTCACCATCAAGCCCTTTTACTGCACCTGCAATTATAACAAACATAAAACTTTATCAAGGAAAAAAATAACACTTACGAATTACTGCCTCTTGCAAATGCAGATTTGCAAAAACTAGTTTTTCTCCACGTTTTCCATAAAATGAAAAACGGATGGCATATTCGTTAGTAAGCACATGCTTTAGTGCATTATTCGTTTTGCCTACTAAACCCTTTCCACCTAGACTCCTCAAATATGCAGCCTACAAAAAAAATTAAAACGTGAGAATTATCATTTTCACATACCAATTCTAATAACTTAGTTTCGCTGCTTAAATATTCTTCTAAAGCAGTGATATCAGCATTAGTCTTGACAGGCAAGGCTATCAGAAAAGCGGTTGGTAAGTTTTTAAGTATTAAAGAAGAACCCAAACTGTGCTGTGATTCTAGGCGTTGCAAAATTTTATTTTGATGTTCAATAATCTGATAATTCTGTTCTTATATATGTATCAATTTTTCAAAATTATTTCTTGAATGCCTAAAAGCTAAATTTTGTACTTGTGATCCGATATGAAAACATTCATACCCTGTGCTTGCAGAGAACCAATATTTTTTTGTAAAATTAGAAAACGTTGTAGGAGAATCTAACAACTTAATTATATCATCCAAGTTTCCTTGTATCTTTTCCTTACTACTTGATACAATTCCAATAGACCGAGTGTGTGATAGTGTTGCTAATAAAATGGATTCACTTAAAGCAGGCGATTCAGTTCTATAGCTTGTGTGAATTTCCACTAACGTTTCTTCTTGATTTTCTATATTCAAATCTTCAGATAATGACGTTGAGAATCTATAAATAATGAAGGTTTTTATCAAAACAAAAACATGAGTTAACATACTTGTGACAGTTATCTTTGGTGGTCTTGGAAAACTAGAATATTCTGAATTACTTTCATAGTCACTGCTATTGATAAAACGTAGCGGAATAGTCCTTCTTTTTCTAAGAATAAAGTTTTACTTTTCATCGGCAGATGTTTGAACATCTGAACTAATTTCGCAAGCCTTAAGCTTTTTCTGAGCTTTTGCTAGAGTTCCTGCAAAATGTTTCCATTAATTATCAAAAATAATAGAATATTTGAGAAACTAGAAACATGTACCATCACACAATTGTATGATCGCCTGTAAGCAGAATGATTTAGAAGCAGATAGAGAGCATTCTAGTTGATCGAGCAAATCAGTAAAGTGACTAAAAGATACTTACTACTTTCAAAAAAGCACCGCTTAACTGGAAATAGCTTCCAACTATCTATAGGCAGTTCGCCTGATTCCAGAGCTTTTATGTATTGCCTTTGGTTCTTGTATGGGGGCCAGAAAACCTCTTTCTTTCTAGGCGTGAACCATGTATTGTTCACCAATGCCGCCAATCCACCCCCACAAGATTCTTCAAATTCTAACCCTACAACCAATGTCATTATACCTACAAAGCAATAAATTACTGCGATTACATATATATGAAAATTTTAGGTTATATATATTTCTAACACCACCACTAGAACATTGGTGATTTCAGTAAAATCAATCACCTGTTATGAAAGTGGGATTATGTTAAAAAAATTAGGTATATTAAAAATTATCCAAAACAATACATATAAGTTATAAACATGAATGAACTTTCCACTTACCACAAAATTTGATGATACTCTAAAAGCTGCTAACCGCACTTTTTATTATCCTTTTAACGTGTAGGCAAAATAAAAGATATGAAATCCTGTGAATGTAATATGTATATTTTTTTATACTTATGTATAATAGTGCCCTTGAGAAAGATAAATAGGTCGAAGCTGTAAACTAGACAAGGATAACAATTCTTTAATTTTAAACAGCGTTGTCGGCTGTGAAAATTTAAGCAGTTATGCACCATTACCAAATTGTAATTATATATAAAAACTTTGAATGAAAATCAACTTCTTTCTGCTAATGATATTAATTAAGTTTCGAAGTTAAATAATGTGTATAAAAATTTTAATTTATCCATTTGGCAATTAAACTTTATTAAAATATGGGAAACTGGCTGATAATACATTTAAAACGGACGTCAGTGGTATAAGAAAGGTATTCAATATGACGTAATTGTGACGTGCATATGGAGCCCTCATTAATACGTCAACAATAAGACGTGGCACTAACGTAACTTTCTGGTAGGCTGACGTGACTGATGAATAATCACCAAAAAGTGACCAAAAAGTTACGTCACTCTGCTATCTGGGGGGTGAGTCACAAAGTTCGGTCTGCCTTAGAAGAACCTGGTCAATCGCACAACCGCATAGACAAAATAATCAAAAGTGTGTTTGAAAAACAAAAGGCGGAAAGGTTGGAAGGACAACGTCCTTACATGTGATTTTCCAATGCTCCACCCGAAGGTACTACATTGGCCTAGGAAGCGAGTTTTTTTTACCTGGAAAATTTGGAATTTTGCCGAAACCTTGCTGTTCCAAGCAAGGTATAGGGATCTTTAACGTGCGTGACAACACACACACATACACGGGACCTCCATTTTACCTCTCATCGCGTACATGGCGTCTGCAATGCTGGAGCTGCGGTGAAGTTGGTCATATACAGGGACGCTGCACTCAACCAAAAAAACAACCGGTTGAGCAGCAGGAAAACTAAAGCAAGTCGACGTAAGGGGAAGAACGTCGACAGCACAACGTAGTGCCCCGGAGATTATCATCCGTGCTGCATCGTCGATGGGAAGTCTGGACAGCATTTATATCGATCGTGGAATTAACGGTAGGTTTGTCCGATTACTCGTGGATACAGGAGCGACAAGGACTATTGTAAAACCATATTTGGTTGGTCGTGGAAAAGTGCTACCTGCATCGGTATGTTTTCGAACGGCAAGTGGTGAGAAAATTTCTACTCACGGAGAGACTGTCGTTACGTTGGCAATTGGAGACAAACTAATTAATCATCGGGTGTTGGTAGCTGAAATTACAGAAGAAGTGATCTTGGGATTGAATCTCATGAGAGAATATGGGTTTCATGTGAACATGAAAGAAAATGTGCTTCGGATAGGTGATAATGAGATTCCATTTCAAGGGACGAGTAACCAGACGATGCAAGTTCGAATGATTTGTGATATGAAAATACCCGAGAAGGTGGAAATGATAGTAATGGGACATCCGGATGGTACGCTCCGGGAAGGACAAGTATACATGATGGAAGCAACTGAATCGGGAATGGGTCAGGAGGGATTATTGATTGGAAGAACGCTGGTAAAGTTTTGAAATATGATACCAGTAAGAGTGCTAAACATTAATCCGCATACGGTGACCCTAAAGAAAGACATGATTGTGGGAAGTTGCATTCCAGTATGCCATATTAAATGTTGTGTGGACGATACAAAAGATAAACCAGCCAACGGTTGCTCACAGAAATTGTTGGATATGTTGATACCTTCGTGTCAAGGATTAAACGGCGACCAACTGGGCAAGGTAACAGAACTGGTCGGACGATATCGAGGTGTGTTTGTACTGGATGATAGCGAGAAAGGAAGGACGAATGTTGTGCAACGCAAGATCAATACTGGAGATGCGCAACCGATAAGATAATATCCCAGGTGGCTTGCTTTGGCAAAACGTAAGGAAGCCGAACAAATTATCACAGACATGAAAGAACAGGAAGTGATTGAACACTCGAATAGTCCATGGGCATCCCCGGTAGTGTTTGTCAAGAAAACGGATGGATCGACCAAGTTTTGTGTAGACTACCAGCGGCTAAACAATGTGACAAAGAAAGACAGCTATTCTTTGCCCAGAATTGATGACACCTTGGATACTCTATCCGGATCTAAATGGTTTTCAACCTTTGACTTGAAAAGCGGATACTGGCAGATAGGCTTGGAGCCAAACGATAAAGGGAAAACTGCGTTTACAATTGGAACTGGACTATGGCAGTTCAAGGTCATGCCCTTTGAATTATGCAATGCCCCTGCAACTTTTGAATGCTTGATAGAGTCGATACTGCGTGGACTCTCCTGGAAAACATGTCTGGTGTACCTAGATGACGTGATAGTTTTAGGCGGGTCTTTTGAAGAACACCTTAAGAACCTAGAGGAGATATTTTAAAGATTACACGCGTCAAACCTTACTGTTCCGTTTATAGTGTAAATAATTTATAGCTACATTTTATTTTCTATTGAGTTTGTTAATTTACGTCCGCCTCGTGATATTTAAATTTGTTAGTAAAATTTCCATGGTTTACTGGAAGCACGCGCAAACATGTGCCGCGAGTAATAAACGACTATTCCGCATATGCAAGAACACAGTGTATTGATTGGAAAATCCACGAAGCTCAGGAGTATCGATTTGTCGTTCGAACCGTCCGCATCGCTATTTTACACGTTCTACATAGAAACAATTATAAACTGCTTTTCGTCAGAACCGTTAGTGAAATAAATGTGCTTCGCTTCACCCGCAAAAGGCAGAGTAGATGTTACATCGTTTTTTCGTTGGCACGGCTTTATAAATCACCAGGCGAGTGCTTTTAGTAAACGTTTGATTTGGTTAAAAACATTAATTATTTGTTGTTTGTTCAATTATCACTTAATTTTATATACAGTCCACTTTTCTCTCCTAATTAGCTATCGTAGTTTGTTACCGCATGTTTCACTTACCTCGAGCCATAAGAAATGTCCCCTATTTGGAAAAGAGGTGAAATACCTAGGACATATCGTTTCGGAGACCGGAATAAGAGCCGATCCTGACAAGATAAAAACGGTACAAGAGTGGCCTACACCAGCAGATATACACCAACTACGCAGTTTTCTAGAATTGTGCACATATTACCGACGTTTTATCCCTGGGTTTGCGAGCATTGCCAAACCGTTGACGAATTAACCGAAGATGGACAAGAATATAATTAGAATGACGACTGCCACAGCGCATTTGAGCAACTGAAACGGCTACTAGTTACAGCACCAATTCTGAGTTATCCACGGATGGAGGGGAAATTTTGTGTTGGATAACGATGCCAGTAACACAGCTTTAGGAAGCGTTCTTTCTCAAGTGCAGGACGGACAAGAAAAAGTTATTGGGTATTTCAGCAAGGTCTTGTCGCGGCCAGAAAGGAACTATTGTGTGACAAGAAGGGAGCTGTTGGTCGTGGTCAAATCCGTAGAGCACTTTTATAAGTACTTATACGGCCGTAAATTCCTGTTAAGAACAGACCACGCTGCACTAAAATGGTTACTGTAGTTTCGAAATCCTGAAGGGAAAGTTACAAGAGGGATAGAGCGGCTGCAGCAATATGACTTTGCCACAGAACATCGTGTAGGTGCTAGCCATCGGAATGCAGACGCTCTGTCAAGGAGACCTTGTCCGGTACACTGCAATTATTGCTCCAAGATGGAAGAAAAAATAAGTGTCATTCATAGAATGACGGTAACCGATGATACTTGACAACCCGAAAGAATGTGAGAAAACCAGAAGAATGACGCCGAATTGGGACGTATTATTGAATGGAAAAGTAGAGGACAACGACCAGCTTGGGAAAAAACTAGTATTTCAAGTAGGAGCCTAAAGGCATACTGGGCACAGTGGGACTCCTTGGTGATTGAAAATAGAATCTTGAAACGACGCTTGGAATGTGAAGATGGCACTCAGAGACTTCAAGTGATAGTGCCGAGAAGCAGAGTGCCGGAAGTGTTGCAGCACTTGCACGATGGTATTTCCGGATGCCACTTTGGCGTGAGAAGAACTCTCGAAAGAGTGAGAGAAAGACTCTATTGGGTGAACTGCAAAGAAGACGTGAAGGAGTGGTGCCGGAAATGTGAGTTGTGTGCCTCTGGAATTGGCCCGGTTACTAAACGGAAAGCCCCAATGAGACAGTATAACGTGTGGAATCCTTTCGAGAGAGTGGACATTGATATAGCTGGTCCGTTTTCTGAATCAGAGAAAGGAAATAAATACATTTTGGTTGTAATGGATTATTTTACCAAATGGCCGGAAGCGTATGCCATACCTAACAAAAGGCCGAGACGGTTGCAGATGTACTAGTGAAGGAGTTGTTTTGTCGCTTTGGAGTTCCGTTGGAATTACACTCCGATTAAGGTCGGAACTTCGAATCGGCGTTGTTTTAAAACGCCTGCAGGCATCTTGGAATCAGGAAGACTAGAACTACGCCACTTCATTCTCAATCGGATGGAATGGTTGAAAGAATGAACACGACATTAGAAAAGTACCTAGCCAAAGTTGTCTCCGAACATCGAGACTTGTGACCAATATTTACATTTGTTCCTACTAGCTTACCGAACTTCGGTACATGACAGCACAGGATATCCTCCCGATTGCGTGATGTTAGGACGTGAATTGCGGCTACCATGTTATCTTCAGTTTGGATTTAAACCTGGAGAAGAGATCGCAGCTGAAGATTCCGTTAGTAAGCTTTGTGAAAGATCAGATAGCATTCACGAAAACGTCCGAAAGAATATCCAGGCAGCAAGCGATCGAATGAAATCACAATATGACACGAGAGCACAAGAAGGTGGTTACCAACCTGGAGATTTAGTGTGGTTGTACAATCCACAAAGAAAGCGTGGATTGTTGCCAAAATTACAAAGACAATGGGAAGGCCCGTACAAAGTGTTAAAAAGAATTAATGATGTAGTGTACCGGATCAGAATATCTCCCCGTGGTAAACCGAAAGTGGTACACTTTGACCGTTTAACATCCTATGCTGGCAACAACAGGAAGACTCGAAGAATGGGAATGGTGTTCGGCGAGTTATTAATCATGAACCAAATGTAGATTTTAAGAATTTTATGGCGGCATATGGTGGTTCCCTAAGGAGAGATTTGGCGTTGTTGTTGAAAAACAGAAAGATCTGTTTAGAGCACTAGAAGAGTATTCCTTTGCACATTGCGTAGATCAAGATCTGGAAATGTCAAGAGGAATAGCTGTTGTTTTCAAGAGAAAGGTTGGATGTGTGGATGAATTAGTACAACAGCAGCCAACTGTAGGAAAAGCTTTGGTTCTTCAGGATAAAAATCGTTGTTTACTATCTGGTCACCAAAAATTCTTCATGGTAGAGACCTAGTTATGGACATCTATAGGCTTTGGTGAATCCTAAAGCTCAGATAATGGAAAATGTAGTAACAAAACTAACGGTGCCCAAGCTAGCCTGTAGACTGGATTGCTTAGACCGGTGAATAGTCCGAAATATGCTAGAAGTAATTTTTCAGGGAACCAACGTCCAGGTCCTTGCTTGTTCTTATCAACCGGTTGCCTACCAAGACCAAGAAAAGAGTGTTGACTGTTATTTCCAACGATGTCAAAATGTATTTACAGTTACGAGACGAAACGGTTTTAAAGAGGGGGCAGTGTTTCGAGCTACTATTAGGCAACCCGTCAAACACACAAGCGCCTTAAGCAATATATATATATATATATATATTATATATATATATATTGCTGTGATAAGGGGTTGCTTAAGGGTGCACGTTATAGTAAAGGTCGTTCGGGAATGAGTAATTAGAATAGTCAGCAGAAAACTACACTTATTTAAGGAAATAATTAATAAATAGACATAGTTTGTAGATAGTAAGTAGTCAACACCCTGTATATAGAGTAGAGATAGTTTTGGGCGACGTAGGTAAACATAGGAAGACGCATAGTTGGCGTAGGAATGAGAAATACATGTATTAAGTAGATAGTAAATATTAAATACTCTGTAGATAAAGTTTAGTTAATTTAGGTAAAACAAATAAGGATATTTTTCAGTGGAAGCACGCGTATATTGAGAAATAAATGATAAAGTGTAATTAGACACGCATTAAGAAGAAGAGTTCCAGACGATTAAATTAATACGGATATAGAAATACAGTTTCAGGTAGTTAATATAAAGGCGTACAAAGATCTAACCATTTTGATAAGAGAGATGATTAAAAATTGCGTGAATCGCATGTAAACATGAAAATTTAAAGTCGGGTTGCATCAGTTGTTTATGGAAAAGCAAGTAATCTATCAAAATACAGCATGTTGACAATGAAAGACAGCTGCGGGCAGGTTGTGATTATGGGAAAACGTGGAGCATTACATCAGAAACTGCTCTAAATAAAATTATTTGATTGGTCAGAAACAAGCGGCGAGTTCTAGACCAAACCCACGGATGGAGTGGGAATTTGAGATTATATTAGCAAGCACCTTGATAAGAAAGTCAGTTTTGAATTCAATGAAGGCCGAAGTGCATTGCCATTAAACAAAGTAGTACGTAATAAGTATAAAAGTGAAAAATAAAATGAGTGCGAATATGAAGATTACAATTGCCGTTTAAACGTAAGTACGTTTTTAATGAATTTATTGTAAACTAAGACATAAAAATAATAGGGTTTCGAGGTCTGAGGGAAATAGACTAGGATTCTGATGTTAAGAAAAAAATACAGTAATACAATTTAAATGTCAAGGGGAAAAGAAGAATAATACAATCTTGAAGTACAGGGGTGAAACAAACTACAATTTTAAGTCTGGGGCAAGAATGATGAAAGTCTAAGTTTGAAGAATGGAAATAAATTGGGGTATATAATTTAATGGTGGTGGTCCATAGTGTAATAATTTGAATGGAATCCAGAATTGGTAGATAGAGTTGTTTAAAGATATTTTTATTGGAAGCGTCGATGTGAAAAAGATAAAACCAGGTCAGATTTTTAGTTATAAGACATTTGTTTTTCTATATTGAAGCGGGCTACTGCTACCGCGTTTCTTTAATTCAAAACAAGTAATAATAAATGTCTTTATTACTCACTGTTCACAAGTCTAATTAACAGTATATGCCTTGTTTACAGATGTTTTCAGTGCACTTAACAATGAAGCACTATTACACTAATGAATTTACAAGCACTAATATCTTCTTAAACTAACTTCTTTACCATAGGTCCATTACCAACACTAACACTACTATTTATTTATACACTTCTATTTATTTATGTATACTACAAGCTGCATGTACATTAGACACAGCTTATATCATTTATGTAAATATTCTAAAAGCTCAACTACGCTTACTGTACACGATATAATTTATATTAGACATTCAAGAATAGACTGACTCTTGCATTCATTAGCGGTCTTATATATACTCTGGATTACAAGGATGACTCATGCTCCCGTAATTGCTAGAAGAATTCTGGAATCCTTGAGAATACGCTGTGCCCCGAGCGTTTTGTGTGTAATTGATTGCTATAAGAATTCTCGTATCCTGAAAACTATGCAGAGTCTACAGCGCTTGTGTGTTTGATGGGTTGCCTAGTAGTAGCTCGCAACAATATGAATTTTTATTTTATATTAATTTTGAATTTGCTAAATATGATATGCTTGTGAAGAAGTCAACAAAAGAGGTTGCATACGTATTGAATGAGTAATATGAAAACAGGTTTAGAATATTCTACACTTTGTTGGTAAAGATAATAAATTTTCTTTGGTGACTTTGGGTTTTTGAGTACATACTAGATGGTTGTTAATAAATGAAATTTATAAGAAATGTATTACAAATAATTTCAAAAGCTGTACATAACACATTGGTTTCATTATATAAAATCTAAATTTACTGAATTTTATAATTGCAAATAAATGCTAGCCGAGGTCATAAGATTTAAATAGTACAAAGGCGGAGCCACAAGTTGAATAGGAAAGAGATAACCCGCAAGGCGGTAACGTATCGAATTTTGCCATTGGTAGATAGAGTTGTTTAAAGATAAAGTCCAGTTGATAGCAATATTAAGAAAACAGCTGGAGGAGGAGATAATTACACTTAATCGTGAATATTAAAATGGTGGTCCAATAATTTAGAGTACGTAGCAAATAAATAATGCAGCACAAAGTAGGGGCGTGATAATTATTGCTAAAGTTCATAGCAATAAATATAACAACGCAACGTAGGGGCATGATGAGTATTTAATATCATAGCAATATATATATATATACTTATATACTCTGTACTTCATCATCGGTCTTATATATACCCTGAATTAAATGGATGATTCATACTCCGGTATATTCTAGAAGGTCATCGGTCTCGGTGGCAAATCGAGCTAGTAATTGAAAGATGGAAAATATAAGGTCTTGGACAGGACTTGAACCTGTATCCTGGTTTTGCCGGAACCATGCGTTTACCAATTACGCCACCGAGACCGATGACAGAGGTCTCGAACCTTCTAGGATATACCGGAGTATGAATCATCCATTTAATTCAGGGTATATATAAGACCGCTGATGAAGTACAGAGTTAGTCTATATCTAAATGTCGAAAAGAAGTTATATCCTGTAAAGGTAGTTAGTTACGCTTTTGGAAGTCCATGAGTAAATATAAATTTGTGTTATGTGAACGTGTATATTGTACCACCAGCTTGCAGAATATATAAATAGACAAAAGTATAATAAATAAATTATAGTAATGCTAGTGTTGTTAATGGACCTATGGTTAAGAATTTAGTTTAAGAAGATATTAGTGCTCGCAAGTAGTATTAGTGTGATAATGTTTCATTGTTAATTGGACTGAAAACATCTATAAATAAGGCATATACTGTTAATTAGACTTGTGAACAGCGAGTAAGAAAGACTTGTTATTACTTGTTTTAAATTGATGAAAGCCTTAATAGTAGCTCGCTACAACATGTAATCTTAATATATGCCAAGGAGATAATACATAAATATTAAAAATGTTGTTTATAAATTACCATCGGGATCACTGACAACGGGTTAAAAGTTAAAGACCAGTTGGATTTTTAGGTCCTAAATAACACCCTTTGCAATTATACGTGTAAACGAAGTTTATAAGACTAGTTCAATAAAACCGTTTATAATAAAACCTGCGTTAATTGTCTGTGTAAAGATAGTCACTAACAACTTTATTTAAATGGAGCACAACACTAACTTAGATCAATATAGTAATCCAATCCTGATTTTTTGGTGACAGTTTACAACATCAAGGACCATAACTTATACCAACTTATATCTAACATCCCTTAAAAGTAGGTATTTTTAAATTTGGGTGTTAGAGGAAGTGCTATTTTGTTCTAGAAAATTCTAAACCGGAAGTGTGGCAATATGGGCCAATTTTTGGAATATCTCTAAAAATATCAACAGAAGGTAATTTAAGATATTGAGAAATAACCTTAATTTAATTATAGAATATTACTAAATCAGAAATGGCAATAATGAAAACCGATTTAAAATTATCAGTGCAAAGCACGTGGAAGTTACGAAATGTATAAAAGACTTGATTGGTTGAGCCCGTCAGGTGACGAGTGGCTATAAATAGATGTGAGCGGATGTAGAGGTGGCTAATGGTTTATATTCTTCAAGGGGACTTGTTGTGTGGAAATTACTCGTTATGAAATAATCAGAAAATAACAAAGTTGATAAGATTAAGTCTTTACTAATGTTAGTAAAGGACAATTATCACCAGAACACAGCAAGAAATTGACTAGACGATGAAATTAGTTTAAATATTAGTTGGGCGGGGTTGAGGTGGGTGTACTTATTCTATAGGAGACAAAGGCCGAACAGTTAAAGAATAGGGTGCAAACCGAAGAGGGACTTAAGGTCCAAGAGTCTGCATCTTGTAGGAACCCATGAAAATTTTCCACAACTTTAAGCAGAATCCAGAAGTGAAACCAACTCCTTTTGGCACCGACGATCGTGTAGTAACGTATACTGTTTACGATAAAGCGGTAGAAACCAAGTATACATCCTATTCCAATTCGTAGGTTATTACAATAATTTCATCCTACCACACCACGTTTGGTAGTATAAAAACACCCGCCATTTAGGGCTACCTATAAATAATTAATTCTTTGTTTGCAGAGAGGAATTGCAGAGTTGCCGATTCTGAACAAGTTTACCGCAGATGTTGGAGTCTCAAAACCCTCGATGGAGAGCAATTCTATTCGGAGGGAACTACTCATCTAGAGAACTTTGGAGAAGAAGCACTACAGTTATCCAAGCAAATTTTAAGTTTCTCGACAATTTTATCATAGTGAATCATGGTTTGAATAGTAGAAAAATTTGAAATACATCGCCAACAACGTTTGTGAACTGTTTGGAGATACCTATATAAATCCAACTTTGATAGGGCATGCATAGGTTAGGTGAGTGAGCTATAAACTTGTCCCTATGTAAAAAGTGCGTGTAGAATTAGTGATTGTATATACTTACATGTAGTGTAGCAGAGTTAATAGGCATAGGGTAATTAAAATAAAAAGTTATGATTTGCGGTATAAAAACGGGCACATGTGTGCCCCCCCCCCACACTGATGCACAAGCACAGAAAAACCGTATTTATTAATATATAAAAACTTACTAATGTATGTATTTTTAAAACGTACATATGTATGTACATGCATATATAAAACAGCACAATGAAAAATCTACATAAATTGGAGGGTATTGTAAAAATTGAAATAAGGCGATTTTTGCGACAAACTAACCTTGTTAAACTTGCATTTTGGCAATAAAATTTATTGGAGGGAAAATTGTAGGGCATCATTCTATCAGATAAACGAACATTGTGTTCTGTACCAGGTTATGTTTGCGTATATTCAGCACTAGTATTACTGGGCACTTATTCAAAGAGAGGTCAGGAAACCTCATAACGTCACGGTGCCGCAAAAGTACGTTTGTTAAATAGTTGGGGGGGATATTTCAACATACTATACTCGAACAATTCAAGTATGTCGCAAAAATTTTCTTATATGAATATATATATATATATATTCTATTTTTTTTTTTTACATGTAATCAACAATAGTATTATGTTTTAAGTTCGTGGTGTTTTTTGACAATTTTTTAAAAGCAGGATATTTTGTAATGGAGCGTCATTTTTTTCAGCTTATCGATTACAAACCGAAAATGATATCAATGCATCTGAATGTTTTAATTTGCTGTGACAATAAATAACCATATTCTTCGATCTCTTCCACCTCTTCTTCTTTCTCGTAGTTACACTATTAAATTGACTTCCTGTTAGCATCATCCACATTCGCATTTCATTATCTGTTAGCTGGTGTTTGATTCAATTTTTGTTAATTCTTTTTTAATTTCAGCTATAAATCGTCACTGGTTTTGTTGTGCAAGAAATGTGGCCAATGGTTCTTCTTCCTTCCATACCTCATCTTGTGAACAGTTTGTACCAACTCTTTGTAATATTGGTACTAATGCCACAAGGTCTTTTTGAAATTTCCAACGGCATTTTTCTAAAGTTTTTAAGAACGTTTGCAACGTAATATTCTTGACTATATCTTGGAAAAGAAATACTCCTTGTCTGGTGGATGTGATGGTACATTGTCAAGCAGGGGTAAAGCCTTTTTTTTGTCTAGTAATATCCATTAAAGCAAATGTCTTAACAAGATATAAAGTAATACCTAAACCATTTCGCAAACAAATCTTTTGTCATTCATCCTCTATTAATCGTTTTGTAAATAATAGTAAATTCGGCATTTTTAAATGCTTTGGGCTTGGAAAATTTTCTTATCGCCAACGGTGGCAGTTTATGGGATCCTGATTCATTACAAGGCATAAAGATTATCCTTTTGAAATTTTTCTTCCAGGATAACGTTACTTTCAAGTTTTCGTAATTTTTTAGAAATTGTTCAGAAAGCTGGAATATGATTCACTGCAATACAATATGAGAAATATCACTAAAACTTTTCTTTGTATGTAAATATACTAAGTTAGAATAAGATGGATAGAAAAAGACTGAATAATAATATATAGCAATGTCTAATAATTATATTACCCACAATTTACTATCAACTGTCACTTTGTATAAGATGATTCTTGTTTTGCCATTGTTTGTTTGTAGTTTTCAATTAATTTATGGTAAATGCAAACAGATTTTTTACAAACTAAGGGTATTGGTTAAATGCATTAAAAGGTAATCATAATGTTCGTCGATAATAACTACATGTACTAACTAATCTGGAATGCTAGAAATACGTACACCATGTATTAATTCAAACCACCTGACCTGTGGTGAATCATATGCAGTCTTAACCAGTCCTGACTATATGTTTTAAGATTATAATTTTTTTGCAAAACTTCTAATAAAGTACTAATATTAAAAAGAAATTTACTTTTCGGTTTTTTGCAATCAGTTGTTTTAGTTTACTGTTGATATATTGAATATCATGAGTTATAAAAAGTAGAAAATAATGAGCGGATGTTATTTTGTTCATATTTGATCTTCATCAAGAACCACTCCAGTCGCATCAGAACTTCAAAAGACTTTTACTGTAAATTGTCCCAAGATATTATGTCAAAAGGATTTGTTCTTGCAACAGATATATGATGAATAATAGTAACAATGGCAAAGTTATTACTTTCTGAACTAAATTCTTCGGCAAAGACTTTGTCTAATGACCGTTCTATAGATTCGGGTTCTTCTTTTGAAGGGAAATGTAGCTTTGGCTTATTGACAGTGCTCGGCAGATCTTTAACATCGGTGAAATTAATAGAAAAGTTGGTGAATGAAACTGCGTTTGAAGATGACGATCATATACTAGTAATCTATTTAGCCATTGGCTAAAACATGTTAGAAATGTTGAATTAAGATTTTCAGCATTGCTTTGTGTCAATGTTTCAGTTGATATTTTTGATTTAACTTTACCCATTGTCTGCATTAACAAACCATAACAAACTATTTCGTTTGCAAGTTCTATGGTTGCCAATGTTGGTAATGATATTGAATCTTGTGATCAGGTATGAATGTTTCATCAAAAAGATCTAGCGAGGAATCTGGTTTATCAACACTACTTTGAGAGCTTTACCTATTTTTGGCGATAGCTTTACAGAATCATCTAAAACATTGACAAAAAGCAATATTGAAAATACCAATCCAACATTTCTAACAGATGTTTTAGCTGATGTCCAAGTATGGATTATTAATATACCATCGTTATCTTCAAAACCAGTATCATTCACTAATTTTCCTATTGGTTTCACTGATGCAAAGGATCTGTCAAGCACTGTCACTAGGCCAAAGAAAGATTTTCCTTCTATAGAACGGTCAATTGGGCAAGGATTTGTAGAGAAATTCATTTAAGATAGCATTAACTTTGACAATGGTGCTATTATTCATCATACATCTGTTGCAAGTACAAATTTTTCTAGTACCAAACAGTTGTACATTAAAAATGTTAGAAATTTTAACTGATCGAAAGCCAAATCCGGAAACCCCATGGACACATCAACTCCGAAGACTTTTAGTATCATTGTGAAGTACGAAAAACTCTTAAACATGGTCATAGAACCACAAAGTTCCTAGTATGGTGTTCTAGCAAAGCTCCTCCCATCTTTGTTAGCACCAGTATAGCATCTGTTTTTGATCTTGCACCCAAAACCTCAATTATTTTACCTAAAATAGTGCAAACAAAGGTGGACACTCCGTTATTTGAATTGTGTGGTGTTTAATCTCCCAAGGTCTAATATTAAAACCACCTTGCATCAACAGAGAAACTATTTCACCTTCAGCTTCAGGGTATTCAAAACCAAGTACATAATCTACTTTCAAATAGATACGAATCTTGAGAAGAATACTGACGGGCAGGTGCAAACTGCAATTAACTGCACAACTAAAATAGCAATCACAAATCGTCTATTTCCATTCTGCCTAAGGGTAAAGTGAATATCATACAACCAAACTACTGTAAACCCTGGTGGTAATTGCTGATCATTATCATCATCATCATCATCAACAAATAAAACAGTAGAACCAGCACCTATGGATGAAACTAGCAAGTGTGATATCGATACTATACCTATGGCATTTAAAGGTGGAGTCATGGCTGAAAATATCGACATTGTGAGCTCCATAGGCGGCAGTACAATTTAATATAACAAATATCCAAAAACTCTACCAAATCTTGTTCGACAGCCATTTGAACCTCTTGAATTAGTAAGTAGTAAATCACATTTAAACCCTGATAGAACAGTATTAAAAATGTATTTTCGTAAAGTCAAGGATGCAATAAGCTTATCTAAAAACAAGTACAACAAATTGCAGTTAAATAAGTAGTCGTTTTAGTCCTTCAAACCCATAACCCCTTTGTAGTCCCAACTAGCAACTTTGATAACCAATACTATGCCTAACAAGTTTTAAGAGCACTGGTCTGATAGAAGTTAAAAAAACAATTTTAATATTTTTTAGAATATATCTTTATGCAAGCTCGAAAAAATTTGCAAATCCTGGGGCAAACAAGTTTTTAAAGGAATTGTGTTATTTTAGCACACCGACGCTTACTGTCTAACATGTTAAAACTGTAAGTTTGTATTGTGACTGAAATACACAAACCTGTTCTTTCTTCATGATGTATGAGAATACAAAGTTCAAAAATGCATAAACATTTTGTATGGGTGTCACACTCTCACTGTATTTTAAAGTGTTATATAAAGAAACTTATAAAATACTGGTTGATAAATATGAATGCATGGAAACAACTTTCGTTGCTGTTCTATCTTCAGGCGACAAAAAATATTTTACCTACCAAAAAACCTTATGCTGATCTGGCTATATCCTGCCAGTACAATGGATTTTCTATTGACCCTTTAATGGAGTCTATTCATGCGGTATCTCTTCTACAATTTTCAAGCACCCCTAACAAATTCATACAGATTTCCAGTAAATATCAATCTGTGCAAATTCGCTTCATCATCATAATAATACAAGAAATGCTCTAGCTATTTACAAAGCAATTCCCCATTCATCATTATTCAAAAACTCATTCGAATACAGCACTCCTTCACTTTTTAACATTCAATCTACTTCATTCATTAAATTTAGGTCTGTTATTGATCTTGCTGTGCAACCGTCCGTATTACTCACTTGATGAATTTTTAAATGATACATTGGATTAGTGACGCTGAAGTATTATCAACTTCTATAAAGGCTCGTGTTTTTGCTCATTTTATGTATTTACCTATTTATTATCTATTTATGTATTTACTTATGTTTCCCTTGATGAAGTTCATGTAATTTGTATTGTTCAATGCTCTTGGATTGTAACTATTTTCCTATTCTTCCGAATTTGGCAGACTATTTTGACCCTGACAGTGTAAATTCTTACTGACACCGCACATAGGGGAGTGACTAACATTAAATAAAAGGCACTCGGTATGTTTTCATTGCAAGAAAATCTTTATTGAAACTATAAAAAAAATATTTTATCGAACATTGAAAATTTTTGCTGGCCCATGCTATATCCTAACGACCTGTTGGATTTTTACCCATCTTCCATTCAGGCGATATCTCTTTAACAATTTTCAAGCACCCATATATTAATACAGATTTCTAGTAAATAACGATCACTTTTTTGATTCCTCAGAATTTTGCAGGCTGAGCCAATTCTGATCCTCACTGTGTACATAGACTCTGTACATAGCGGAGTGATGGGGAATATCAAATAGACCGCTCCCTATGTTATCCCCAGCAAATCTTCATTGAAACTATAAAAAATATTTTATTGAACACAAAAAGTTTTTGTCGGCCCGTGCTATATCCTACAAACTTGGTGGATTTCCTGCTGACCCTTTATGGTTTCTGTCCAAGCGGTAACCGCTTCACAATTTTCAAGCACCCCTAATTAATTAATACAGATTTTCTAGTAAATAATGAAATTTTTCGATTTTTCTGCATTTTGTGGACAGCTAATTCTGACCATGGCAGTATAAATTCTTACATAGCGGAGTGAGAAATGTAAAATAGAAAGCCCCAATATGTTATCATAGGAGAAAATTATCACTGATAACAAAAAAAAAGGATTTTATTGAACACATAAACGTTTTGCTAACCTGGCTTATATTCTTCCAACCCGGTGGATTTTCTACTGTTTATGGTTTTTAGTTCATACCTTACTCCTGCACTATTTTCAGGCATCCATTTGGTGCAGTCATTTTGACGCATTGTTTTCCATTAATTTGCTTTAAATTCTACTAGTGTTTTGTGCAAGTTTTATTTGAAGTTTTTCTATTTTGTAAACAGAAAAATATATATTCCCATGACTTTATATTGACAAACTGAATTTGAAAATCAAGAAGCAAATCCTTGTGTGATACATTTCCAATAATTTAAGAACCAAGATCACTTGGCTAATGTCATTACAAACAAAAATAAGGCATTTATAAATACAAAATATGATAAAACCCAAATTTCTATTGAAGGCGCTTTCTATTTGATATTCCACACTTCGCTATATACAGGGTCAGAATTGGCTCAGCCCACAAAATTTGGAAGAATCGAAAACTGGATCTGCTTGAATAGAAAATCCACCGGGTCGGTAGGATATAGCGCTGGTCTTGTAGCATAACATTATTAATATTGCCATCTAACGTTGGATTTATGGAGTGACGGGTTACATCAATTAATGGTATTAAGTCAATTTCATCTACTGTAACCAACACAAAGGCACCATCAGATACCCCTTTTGGAACAGTTACAATTTAACCCTCGTCAACATGGGTATGATCACCAGACAAATCACAAAGTATCAGTTTTTTTTCCCCATGTTGCAGAACAGATTGTTTTATTTGTGAACTGTTTAATTGAACTTCTTAGAACTTCTGTTTGGATCCTGAATGTGCCGAATGTGAGGTTACCCCCTTGTAACATGTTTAACTTCAGTCCTGATGTTTTAATTTTCAGTAATTTTGCAGAACTTTCCTCATACAACGCTACAGATTTTGCAATAGTTCTATCCACTGATGAATTTTTTTTTATTAACCAATATTTTTTTTGGAACCTTTGATTTTGCAACTGTTTCTTGTTTACATTTCATCTCTTCAAAGCTGCCACCTGCTTTAATTGCACTTAGCTGTTCTTGGACTTGCTTTTTCAGAACAGCATCTTCAATTTCTATAAGCTTTTCTACTATTTGACCCTTTGTACCCTTAATAATAATAGTTCTTGGAGGCACCACAACATTATCTTGTTCTAGCTTAACCTTCTTTGCTCCTTTCATATTTAAAGAGTTGAGAGTCTTAGAAGATGCATGAACTGGTGAAGCAAATGCAGCTTTTGTAGTTGTCTATGGACTGCAAGGCTTAGTAGATACCATGGGAAGAGGTAAAATGCCTTCACTTCTAGAAGTGACACCAGTTCCGTGATGTTTGATTGCAATCAATGAAACTGTTCACTTTTGAAAATACTTGAAGAGGTGCAGGAAGAATTTCACCTTTGGAAGTGACAATGACCGTATGGGGTTTTTGGTGATGCACCAGGAACTGCGGGAAGAATACCAACAGATGGTAAACTGCAAGATTTGCCAGATACCTCGCGTGTGCTATTTGTTTTTATTGTAGGGGTCTTTTGTTGTTAAGTATTATCTACTTAATTTTTTTTATTTGAAGTCTTCATTAGAAATTTTTTTACAATTTTTGCATTTGTCTAGTTACTCGCAGCTGGGACAACTGTTTGTTTGAGGGACTAAGACGACTACTTATTAAACTAAAATTTGTTTTTAGTGTGTTGCATCCTTGCCTTTATGGAAATACATTTCTAATACTGTTCTATCGGGGCTTCAATGCGATTTACTAGTTACCAATCTAAAAGGTTCAAATTGGAGGGTGGAACAAGGTTTGCTAGTGTTGGACCATTTGATATATTAGATTGTCTCACCCCCTGAAATCGAAGCCGAAATACATGTTTGATTTATGATTGTTATATTAGTTGTGCATTTACTTGCAGTTTGCATATGTCTGTCAGTATTCTTAAGGGTCACCATCTAAGAAGTTGTGGACGCCGAGAATGCTTGGCAAATATGTGAATGCAAGATGGTTTTAGAATTTAACCTTGAACACCTGAGATCAAATAATTGAGTACACTCACCCTGGTTGCCAAATACTTGATAAAATAATTAGTTCTGGGCACAACTTCAAAAAGCACATGCTATACTAGTGCTAGCGATAGTGAGAGTTTTGCTAGAACATTTAGTTACGAAAAAACTTTCTGGTTCTATCTATGACCATGTTTAGCGAGTTTTTTGTAGTTGCTCAAATATCCTTAGTTTAGACATAAGCAGTGCTGACTCTTAAATCTTTTTCCACAGGATTTGCACCTTGTAATGTGCTTAATAGCTTTAATGTGCTAGAGTGCTTGTGCCCACTGGAATCTGGTTTTGACTTATAATCACTTAAAATTTCTAAGAATTTTGATGAACTCTAGTATTCACGTATTTTATTGTGTAAGGAATTTGTACTTGTGACAAATGCATGATGAATAATAGCACCATTGGCAAAATTATTGCTTTCTGAACTGAATTCCTCGGCAAAAACTTTGCCTAATGATTGTTGTAACATTGGTGAAATCAATAGAAAAATGAAACTGGTACTGATAACAACAGTCTATCAGTAATATCTTACGCGGATTTCAACTAAAACATCTGTTAGAAATGTTGGATTAGAATTTTTAGGATTGCTCTGTGTCAATGTTTCAGCTGATTCTGCAGAAGTGTCATTACAAACAGGTTATTCCAAACACTACCAACCCTCTCCAGGGGTAAGTAAATAATGTTATATAACACATCCCAACATTTAAATGGGGCTGACATACTTCAGGGACAGTCCTCTGCAATTGCCCTAGTTGTTGATAGCTGCTTCTACTAGTGGTGTCTTGCTAAACGATATGATAGGGAAGGGTGGGAATGCATACCAAGCACTCACGACAGCACTACCCGATATGCAGTATGGTAATAATCGTTACTCCACAGATGTAGGCACAATACTTCTTGAACTATGCTGCATTTTTCATTTTCGCCTCTCCCGTACGACCGACATTGATGCACTTCCACTTGCGTTCATGGGAAAATGAACTTTTTCTCACATTCAAAGCCTTATGTTAGCACTTACGTTCCCAAAGATAAGCGAATGATGTCAATGCCTGTGTGAACACTAATAATCCAGGCTTTTCATGGTATTGGCGAGAATTGCATTATTCAGTGGGGATTTTTCCATGCCGAATTTTAAAAAAGTCCCTAAATCTAAATTAATAATAAAGCTTCAAAAAGAAAACAAAAAAGAAAAAGTCTTTGTACGAGAGCTTTACACATACACTGGAACTTGACTTACCGTTTGTCTTTGGTCGCTACTTGATTTTTTAAACCATA
Organism: Platerodrilus igneus; assembly: GCA_036346225.1. Lineage (NCBI taxonomy): Eukaryota > Metazoa > Arthropoda > Insecta > Coleoptera > Lycidae > Platerodrilus > Platerodrilus igneus. The sequence continues at coordinate 1,745,483 of JARFIW010000691.1, read as the reverse complement.
GTAAAAATTGCGATGCCATGAAACTGAATTGAGCAGCCATCCGGTTTTAAGGCTTACTTAACTTGGCATCCACATATCTTGTTTGCCACACCACCGACTGAATAAATTTCGTCGGAGGCATGAGGCTCTCTTACTTATACTACACTATTAAGCTAATTACAAAAGTTTTACTTGCACGGTTATTTATGTATGGTGCAAATTTTATCTTTCTCATTAGATATTTTCAAAAGAAAACAAATTTAAAATACCTTCAGCAAAACATGCTACCACAGTTCTAATACCTAATTTCTTAATCTATCCTATCAAGTACAATACCAGTAAGGTGCAAGTTTGCTCCTGTAATCTCATTCTTTGTTCCTTGTTGAAGTTGCATGGGGTGGGTACATAGGTTCATAAATGATAATCATTTTATATGCATGAAATAGAATCCTACTCTGTTTATTGGTAATTCACGTTAGTGACAGTTTACTGAAATAATAATACTCCTTTACTTTATGGTAAATACATCAGATATTACTTGTTTGGTTCCCGGTTGTTTACAATGGTTCCCATTTAATGCCTCTGCTTCTCTCGATAGACGCATTGATGGATCTCCAAAGTGGTACAAGTTCCATAGAATCATAACCCAATGACACAGCTATATCCAAAAATCTATCACTATCTTTACCTGGTAGTATAACAAATGATAAAGAAAATTGTCTTTATTTTTATAATATAATCAACTTATGTTCAAAGTGTTTTGCGTTTGTTCATCGAAACTAATCACACTCGCGCTTGTTCTAATTAAATTATTGAACTTATGGTCAAATATATATATATATATATATATATATATATATATATATATATATATACATACATACATTGGACATGCATAGTATATGTGTGCATCTACTGACCAAGTACTACTAGTTTTCTTAGTGTGATATGAAAGTAAATAGCTACATAAATTTACGCAGGTTTCCAATTTCTAAATCACATTTATAATAAAAATTGATTTATCCCAACAATAATTAACGAGAGTTTGCATATTAACAACCTAAATACTGTTCGCTTATCGTATATTTTCGATTTGACGATATTAATTTAATATCTAATAGTTAACTATTCGATAAACGACTCCCAGCATGCAATAATCATATATAACGGGATAAATTTATGTAGTGTGGTTCTTGAGTTACAATTACCTAACCTATTCTCTCTTTTGGTCGCTTAATTGTCTCTTTTAATCGACTCTCCTTAGTTATACAATCTTCATCCGAATTCTTAGCCTTTAAGCATTGGTTAGTCTGTTAACCTCTAGAAACACCGTACAATCATTTCTACGCCCTCTGACCGGTTATCGTCTAAGGTAATGTATGTGTATTAACTCGACCACCAGTTTTACTAGGTCTATATATCCTTTGTAGATGGGTATTTATATTTTTGAGTATGCGATGGGCTTGAAGCGGGTCAATATTATCAAATATATGGCATAGGCAGGGGTCACGCTGTCCTGGAAACCAATGTCCTCATACCTGGGTTGGTGAATTATTTATTAATACGATATCTTCATATCTTGGTGGGGATCGACAGTTTTTGTGGGATCTTCAGTGAATGTTTTAGTACAACAGCTAAACTTGCACTTGTCTTGGGTTACATTTATTTTATCAGGATTTTTAAATTATTTTTCTAGATTTAAAGACAGTTTTTACACAATTATTACCTTTAAAACTGCTAATGCTCGTTTACTTTTCAATGGCATCCCTATTACACTTCCTATATTTAATATGGTATCTTAAGTTAAAGTTCGCAATTCTTTTATTTCGTCACCCGCACCTGCAGTGTTTAATAAAATTCCTAACAAGAAAGTTTTAAATTCCGTTGGTTGCATATTTTCCTAGTTTTTAGTTGTTAGCTAATATCATGTTTGTACGAGTTGAAAATGGCTACTTTAACAATATTTCAATTGATGAACCAAACACAAGAAGCCATCAAAAGTTAAAATCACAAATCCCTTGCTTTCAGCGGAGCTTCTGAATTTGTATTTCGGTCATGTGGCTGCTTCAACCAATCACAACCTTGGACTATTTCATTATATCCCAGGTGGTTTTCAATTTATATGTTTACATCGGTTTTTATCATGGCTTATTTTCATGGAATATTATTCTAAAATTATATAATATTGCAACACTTCCAGTGCAGAACTTTCTAGAAACACCCACTGTTTCCTATGTGCCCAAATTTAAAATTTCTTACTTTTACAGGATGTTAACATAGGCTGACCTTGTTGTATGCTTTTTATAGCGTTACCATTTGTCACCGAAACCGAACTAAGGTTCTGTGCAGTGTTGTGCTATATTTTAAACTAAATCTTTTAGTGATGGGTATTTAGCATAGAACTTCTTTTTTTTTTTAAATTGGACGTTAATCTTAAAATGTTCTTTGGCGTTACTTCTTCGCCTAATAATAGTAATTTCTATCTTTGGTCAGAAATCAAGGGTTTGGAACAATAAATTATTAGTGATTTCTCAAGGTTTTTATTTAAAAAAAGATACTGGTAATTGATTTAACAGTAAAGGTATGGTAAAGGTATCCGAGATAATGGCAAAGATGACGATAAACACCTAACCATCTGTGGATTAAAGCATTACGTAAGATACGATAAAGTCTTTGATATTTTCGAGAAAGAAGATAACTAAGCATGGTTACATACTGTCAGTAAAGTAAGATCCTTAATACACTATAATATGCAATAGATACTAGACATTTATGATTTACTTAGGTACGATAAAATGTTACTTTTACAAATTTTGTAAGGCAGAACAATATTGGTTCGTGGGCCTGCTTCTCGAGGCACTTATAATTGGGAGTTTCTGGTACATGTCCTCCAGAAAGGAACTCCATGAAGTGGGCTTTTGTTCACTTGAACATGTGTGCGGAGCCAATTCACCTGGAGGTGCAATTCCTGCACCCCGATGCCGATTAGATAGGTAAAGCCCAGACAGCAACATTTCGCTGTCCCCAAATATCGACGGTAAACAGTGGTGATGCAGGGCTAGACTTATCTCCCCCACTCCCAGCGACTTCAATAAAGGACCACCTGTGACAGTGCCACCAAGCAAACATAGGACCCAGAAAACTGCCGTGAGCACAACGGTAATTGTACAATAGACTTGTTTAAAACAAGAACGTAGCCTCTCACCAGCACAGCACGTTCAGGAAAAACAAAACATTGACGTTCCTATAATATAAAAATGATTGTTAACAGAAATATAAAAAATGATTTCAGTTATATGCATAAAAAAACACATTAATACGAATTCCCTGTATTTGCAACTGCAGAAAATTTTTTACCACAGGAATGGGTAGTGATCCTATGTACACCCCATGAGCAAAACATTTGCTCAGGACTGGTCGTAATGCTTTGCAGGGTTGTTCACACAAAACATGTCAACCACGATAAAACTAGTAGATTGTGGAATAATAACCAAATAGAGGATAAAATTTGGTATATTTGTATGTAATCATGTGAAGGAAATTGTACTAGGCAGGAGAGGCTATCTATTAAAAACATGAGACTAATTATGGCACTTCAGGATTTACAAATGTTTGGGTTATTAATTAGTTATATGTAAAAAGATTCGTTAAGTAGATAATTGTCACTTTCCTTTTACGTGAATGAGCAGCTCAGAACAGCGCTGGTGCATTCGGCTTTGTGTACCTTTTGCAGTGTTTCAAACTCTGCAACTGCTAATTTACTTTCCTCCTGCCCTCTCAAACGCCAACAATTTTGTTCGTGCTTCAAGCTCAAGAAGCGGTGCAACTGTCCTTAAACGAAAAAATACCAGTTTCTTTTAGGAATAGCTCAGAACTGTTCCGGAGCTTCACACCCTGGTGCTATACTCACTTAAAAGGAAAACGGCTATAGTTTATGTTCGGAAGATAAAGCTAAAAACACTTAGACGAAACAAGAAACAAGAATGGGAAATCAAATAGAAGTATGTTTAGATAAAGGTATGAAAACCAAGGTAAGCTTATCTTACTCGTTATGGGCAGATTTATATGCCAATGTCTCCTTGGGGTTTACCATAAATCTTTTAGTTCATATATTAATGGAGAGATTACTCGAGTGATCACAAATAAGATAAATTTAGGAGCTAGTTTAGCAGAAAACTTTATAGTAGCATCGGATAACACATGATTTTTCTTCCAAACTTGTTCACCCTAGGCAAATGAAACATCTCTTTTGGAGATTGTATTGATTTTTATTCGCTTTAAATAAATTTTTTCTAATATCTGTACAGATAGATGGTAATTGTTGTTAATCTTTATCTCCACATATTTTTCATCAAATTAAATTACAAGTGTTATCGGGAAGCGGGCCATAATATACCATCAATTGGAGTATAACGGCTAAACACTAAAAATGATTGGAAAAAAGTGGATTCATGGTTAGTTCTCAACGCTCATGCAATTTGAAATATATTTTCGTCCCATTTAATATGTTCAGATTCGATATATGAAGTGATAACTGTAATAATTACACGATTAACGCAATTCAGTTGGGTTTACTTGATTCTTGGCATTGAACCAGATCTTCTGAATGTTCTAACTTTACATCTTGTAAATCTTTCGAAGAATTGTGGCCCATTGTCACAAAGAATAATTTGAGGTACGCCAAAGATAAAAAAACTTGTTGCTCTAAAAACTTAATGATTGCGATACAATTGGTGAAGATTTTGATGGAGTTTTTGTTGAGGGACGGTATTTTTTCTAAACATACTTTCACCTCTTGCAGGGAACGGCAAAGATCTTTAAAAATTGGGTAGTGGATTCAATTTTTTATAAAGCGAAACGTTCAGAATAGCGTTTAGATTGCGAAAAAGCTGATTTGACTTCTGGTTCATCACATTTTTTATCTAATCTACTACATAATGTTTGCACATCAATGGTGTACGATAAAATCTTTTTGGTCTGTAGTTTAATGTTCCAAAACCAGTTTTAAACACTGCCCGGAAAAAAAGCTCTGCAGCACTAAGGAATAATTGTTGATCCATACAATTTCGAGGAGGCTTTTAAATCATCTATCCATTCGAGAAAAGAAATTAGGAGATTTTTTAATTATATCCTGAAAAAGTAAGGTTCCACTTATAAATCTGAATAGGTTATTTAAATTAGGGCCAATGACAGGAGGTTCTGGGAGTAATGTATAATCTTTCCAAAACGAGACCTTCGATGAGAAATCGATCAGACAAGTTTATTTAGAATTTTATTAAATTTATTAGGGTAAAAATTTGTAAATGGGTCCAAACACTGTTTTACGTGTATTAGCCTTGATTGTTGTACACTCTAATTGTATTCTTCTGGGAATGGGGTTGATGGCATTAACGATAGTTTTTATATAATCGGTAGTGTCGTTTATGTGTCAAATCTTTGTTATGATTCATAAGGTGTGTATTAAAATTACACTCAGTATTTCATTTATGTGAAATTGCTGCCCATATTGTGACCGTTTTTCATTTTGCACCTGGCCCGTAATTATAGTTCGAGCTCGCAGCTCCCAGCTAAGTTCCTTTGCTTTTAAATGGACGTGATTCATATTTATAATATTACCAACTATACTTACAATCCAGTATTGTAAATATTCTTGGTCAAATGAATAGACAAATTCGATATCATTACCAGAAGAAAATTGCTAAAATTAGCTTTTTTAATATGTAACTACAACGGGCAAATCTTTAATGAACTAAAAATAAGAAAAAGTGATATAGATAAGAAATAAAAAAACGAGACTTTACTGTTAAGCAAATGAAGCAAATGACATGAGATTTAGTCATAATTTTAAGCTTTCTGAAGGTTTAAATTAGCACCTATAAAAGCAAAATATTTTTTGATCTAAATTAATAAACCTTACTTCAGAGAGGGTACACAATAAAGCATAACAAGGTACAGCTTTCAAAGCAGCATCAGCTAGTGCTGATAAACCAGATAAATTTTTCTGGTTCCTCGCTAGATCTTTTTGAGGAAACGTGTACACATGTCTGAGCATATGATTATTCAATACTGTTATCCAACTCGGCAACTATGGACCTTTCAAATAATCCTGTATTTTGGGTACCAAAATCTTCAATTTCATTCTTGTTTGTCTTTAGATGGATGGGCAACTTAAATCAAAAATATCAGCGTTGTTATTTCTATGCAGAACTGACTTTACGGCATTATTTTTTGAATTATGTGTATCAAGTTCATTAATAAAAGCCATCCTGGTTTTAGAAAATGAATTAGTACTAGGCAAGACTAAAATTAAAGCAGTTTCGGGATGTTTAGAAACGGTACTTTCCGAAATAGTTTGATTAATTAATTGGTGTTGAATATGTGCTGGCCTCGTTAAATCTGTTAATTCTTTTTTTTACTTTGAACCATTTTTGTTTGTGTTTTGGCAGTATCTTTCTTGTTCAAGACATCAATATTTACATTTAATAAATGAACGGTGTCATTATTTTCAAGAGTCATTGATAACTTTCATTGTACCTGTTTATATATTTCGAACAAATCCTTTTTTTGGGATTAATTGATTATTCGCCTCTCACTTCACAAGTCTCGGAAGTCTTGGAAGAACATGCCTACAATAGTCTTTAACAATTTTCTTAACCTACTGTTTCTTGCTCTGCAAGGTGGGAAAAAATACTTTGCAGAATTGTAAACCAGAAAACGATTGTATGGAACACCATGTAACATGTTGATGCATTCCAAAGCTGCCCAGTAAATGATTTTGTGGAACAGTGTGTACAACATTATGGATGCGTTCCGAAAGTGGTATCAATCTATAAGATATTATGTATCTACATAAATATGTATTTATTTAATTGCATCACTCGTGCCATATAAAGCAACTTACAAATTACTGCTGGATACATATGAATGCAAGGAAACAAATTTTTCGTTTTTGTCACACTATCTTACACAAAATACAGGATTGTTTGAAAGTTATACGTGTGCTGAGTTGGATTATAATATTGAAATGTGTAAATGTTTCATCAAAGGAATCTGAAGATTTATCTGGTTTATCAGCACTAGCTTGATGCTGCTTTAAAAGCATTACCTGTTTGTGAAGGCACTTCTACAGAATCATATGAAACATTGATTGCAAAGCAATGCTGAAAATCCTAGTCCAACATTTTAAACGTATTTTATTAGCTGATGCCCAAGTAGAGATAACTAGTATACTGTCGTTATCTTCAAAAGCAGTTTCATTCACTAATTTTTCTATTTATTTTATTTATTTATTTATTTTATTAGCCCAATGCTATTTACAGTTTACATAATGAATTTTAAAAAAAAACAATTTAATTTAGGAATAAACGAAAAGAAAATGTAAAGTGTTCACTTCTGTAAATAAGTAAAATCCTTTACTAAATACAATCTAGTCTTGCAAATACACCACTAGCATTACATAATTTCATATTTTCCTTTTATGTGAGTCCTAACTTTTTTAGAAAACAGTTTCATGTCTTAAATATTTTTAATATCGGACTGAATGTTAAGGATCCGCCGAGCACCGTCACTAAGCCAAAAAAGGGTTTCCTTCAAAAGAAGAACCCGATTCTACAGGACGGTCATTAGGTAAAGTTTTTGTAGAGGAATCTGTGAGTAAAACCGTAAGAAATCGGCCGTCTTTAGTTTAATTTCTTTATTACAATATATATTTATATCTTAATTTACATTCCACTATAAACTATTTTGTATAACTAGTAACGAACGAGGGAAATCTAATCATGGCGGTACATTCACGACGACTAAACTTGGAACTAAACTTTTAACCGGTAGAACCTAAAAATTAACAATACAACCAATTGGTAGGGACACATATTTATGAATCTTTACACCGAATCCAGTTCAATAACCAATAACTTTGTCAATAGGACTATTATTCATCATGCATCTATCGCAAGTACAAATTTCTCTAATACCAAATGGTTAGACAACGAAATACGTGAGTACTTTAGTTCATCAAAACCGTTAGAAATTTTAACTGATTATAAGTCGAAACTAGAAACTCCAGTGAACGCCTCTGAAAACTTGTAGCATATCAAAGCTACCAAGCACATTTCAAGGTGCGAATCCTGGAAAATATTTAGGTCAAACCTGCTGAAAAAGATAGTCTGCACTGCTTTGCTTATGTCTAAATTAAGGATATTTGAGCATTGTAAAGTACAAAAACTCGCTAAACATGATCATAGAACCAAAAAGTTTAACTTATGTTCTAGCAAAACACTCACCATTGCTAGCATTAGTATAGCATGCACTTTTGAAGTTGCACCCAGAACTGCAATTATTTTACCAAAGTATTTGCCAACAAAGCACTCGATTATTTGAACTATCTGGCATTTAATCTGCAAGGTCTGATACTAAAACCATCTTGCATTCAGATATTCGCAAAACTATCTCACCTTTTCAAAACCCAATATATCATCTACCTTAAGATAGATATGAATCTTCAGAAGAATACTGGTGGAAAAGTGCACAACTAATATAACAATCATATTTCAAACTTTACTATTTCTGCTCTGCTTTGGAATAAAGTGAATATCATACAGCAAACTATCATAAACCCTGGTGGTAATCCTCATCAAATAAAACAGCAGAAGCAGCGCACCGATAGCCAATTGAACCTCTTAGATTAAGTAAGTAGTAAGTCCTGTTTACACGCTGTTAGAACAGTATTAAAAACATATTCTCATAAAGGCAAGGATGCAGCAAACATCTCTAAAAACAAGTAAAACATAGCGGTTTAATTAGTCTCTTTAGTCCCTCAAACAAACACACAAACCGGTATGGAACCAGCAACAAGTACTGGTTTCAGATTATCGGATGAAACTAGTTTTGAACCTGCAGTATTCATCTTAGTGCTTGTAAGTAGCACAAGTAAAAATGGGCACTTCGTGATCAGTTAGACACACCCTGGTGGAGCTATAGATAGTCAACTACACACTTGATAATAAAAAAATTAAAAAGTTAATATTCTACAACAAAGGACCTCTACTATAAAAGTAACTAGCACCCGCGAGGTGTCTGGCAACTCTTGCAGTTTCCCATTTGTTGGTATTTTTCCGGTAGTCCCTGGTGCATCACCAAAAACCCCATATGGCCATTGTCACTTACAAAGGTAAAATTCTTCCTGCACCTGTTCCAGTATTTTCAAAAATAAAGTTTCACTGATTGCAACAAAACCTCACGGAACTGGTTTCATTTCTAGAAATGAAGGCATTTTGCCTCTTCCAATGGTAGCTTCTAAGTCTCGCAGCCCATCGACCACTACAAAAGCTGCATTTGTTTCACCAGTTCATGCATCTCCTAAGACTCTCCAACTCCTTAAGTATGAAAAGTGCAAGAAAGGTTAAGCTGGAACAAGATAACGTTGCAGTTCCTTCAAGAACAATTATTGTTAAGGGTGCAGATGGTCACATAGTTAAAAAGCTTATTGAAGTTGAAGATGCTGTGTTGAAAAAGCAAGTCTAAGAACATCTAAGTGTAATTAAAGCAGGTGACAGTGTTGTAGAAATGAAATCTAAACAAGAAACAATTGCAAAATCTAAACTTCCACAAAAAAAATTGGTTAATAGAAATATGTCATCAGTAGTGGATAGAACTATTGCAAATTCTGTAGTGTTGTACGAGCAATGTTCTGCAGAATTGCTAAAGATTAAAACATCTGGACTTAAGTTAAACATGTCACAAGCGACAACCTCACATTCAGCACAATCAGGACTTATCAGAAGCTGCAAAAAGCTCAAAAAAACCGTTCACAAATAAAACCGGATTTGTTTTGCCACATTTGGGAAACAAATTGATACTTTGCGATTTGTCAGGTAATCATATCCATATTGGTGAGGGTCAAATTGTAATTGTTCCAAAAGAAGCATCTGGTTGTGCCTTTGCGTTGGTTACAGTAGATAAAACTGGTTTAATATCATTAATTGATGTAACCATTCACTCCATAAATTCAGTTTTAGCTGGCAATATTCATAATGTTATGCTACAAGGCCGGCGTTATATCCTACCGACCCGGTGGATTTTCTACTGACCCTTTGATTTCTATTCAAGCGGTATCGTTTTTCGATTCTTCCTGAATTCTGCTGACTGAGCCAATTCTAGTCCTAGCCGTGTAAATTCTTACTGATTCCATACATAGCGAAGTGAGGAATATCAAATAGAATACCTCCGATATGTGTTCAATACGAGAAAATCTCCATTGAAACTATAAGAAATGTTTTATCGGACACTTAAGGTTTTTGCTTAATTGTAAATATTCCTTTTTGTACTGTCTTAACGGTTTGTAAATAAAATTCCTTACTGATGTTTATAATTTTTCTCTTTTATGACCCACCCCACCCCACTCATTTTGAGCTAACTCTGAATCCAATTTGTTTGGATTTCTATTCTACCCCCTTGTTTTGTGCTGGTTTTCGGTGTGAGCGAATTTATTTACTTACTACTTTTGTTTCTTGTCTGCACAGAATACCGTAACAAGTTCATATATTGTATTTCACTGATTTAAGTTGGGTGTTATCTTTTATTTTAGAAAATTTTTTTTTTTAATTGAAATTATATTTTGTTTTACAATTTTTTTCTTTTTTAAATACTTTGACTAATTTAAGTGTTCTGTGTATGGTAGTTATATTATTTTGTGTGAATGTTTTACTGTGTAAAGATTTTTTTATTACAATTTTTGTATTTAATTTAATTTTAGTTCAATTAGTATTCATATTTTGTATTTTTATAAATAAGCCAATGTCTAAACTTATTAGTATGTAATTTTCTGTATTGAAAGTTATTAATAAATTCTGCAAATTCATGTCTTTAATATTATATTTACAATCAATAAAGAATCTCTGATAAATTTTCATGAGGGCAATTATTACAAGCTACTATCGGACGCATTGGATAATAATTTTTGTGAATCTTGAATGGACTAACTTATTGAAACACTTGGCACAATGTTAATGTAAAATAGTTTTTCAAAACAAAGACCCACAATTAAATCTGTATTTTTATTCAAATCAAACTGAAAACTACAAGAAATTGTCTTACGGTTTAAAAATGCGATAATTCTTACAATTAAAAAGCCGATAATTACCGTTAAAGAACGTCGATAAATACAGTTAAAAAGTTCATTACTACATCGCGCAAGCGCAAAATAAGCAACGTCACGGGCGGATGGTGACGCTAATCTTATACAGATTTGGGGCGCGCTCATCTTCCAATGACGTCACCAATGCACAATTTATATTGCGCAATACTTCGGAAATTTACATATTTAAAACAATAAATGATAAAAGCGATCAATTAGCAGATAGAATACTCACATAAGATATCCGGCGTTCGATAGAGTTGCGCTAAGGTAGGCCTCCATTAAAGTCCATCAGGCTACTCAAAGCCCTTTTGCGGCAATTAAAGATGGTGACTCCTGCCAACGCTCCTTCAAGCGCTACGGCAGTCATGAGATCGTTCATCCCCGGGTCGTGCAGTACGGTTCGCCTAGGCTACAGATTACCTACATATGCAGGGAAAGACGGGAAACATGGTATGAGGACGACAAACAAGATAATTAGGCAAAGAAAATCTACATAGATAAGATAAGGCACGATACGATACTTCTAATGTCCACACTCCTTGAAGGTTCTGGCAAAACAGCCACGTTATAGAGAACACAGGAAACTTCTCCCCACTTTTTCGTCTTTTACCCGTCGGCGCGAAGTTATTCGTCCAACCCTCTCGCGTCGCGCGATCTGCGCAAACACACTATGACGTAGCGGAAATACGCGCCTAGTCTTAAAATTCCGCGGACCGCGTTTTTTGAAATTTTTGACGCGAAACCTCCGCACATCAAACTTAACCTAAAACAATGTTTAAGTGCCAATTGGCACGTAAAAATCGCGACAAAGCCACAAAAGAAAAAACTTAAAAAAAGAAAAAGTCTGTTAGCACAGTAACAGCTTAAAATCTAAGACCTAACTACCCTATATAAAACCTAACTTAAAACCTACAAAATGTTTGTAAAAGGCGCCACCTGGTTTTTTGACCGATAACACGTCTACCGAAGTACCAGGAAACGGAATAGGTAGCCCCACTGTTTTTGACTACACTAATTGTCGACAGCACAAATTTGTCGGGGAGCATGAAACACTACTAAAACAGATGCGACAAGTCGCCTAAACCTATCTAACTAAAGCTAACATTAAAGTTCTTATGTGCAAACACACATGAGTGTTGCATCAAAACTATTCTTTTGGCAAGAAGTGTCCAAATTTAAAAATGTTCATGGAGTGCGTCACTCTGCACTCTAGCAAATTTTGTTACTGGTACTTTGGTTTTCTAACGATGCACATTTAAAACTTGTCCATGACATAGTTGTGAATCAACAAATTTACCAAAAGTACCACCCTACTAAATCCTTATATGGCTAACCTAACAAATTACATTTCTATATCAGGCTAGCTTTTTCACTCAAATTTCAAAAAAATAATTCCCACGTCTGGTCATAGATACCACACGTTAGGAAGGTAAAAAGATAAGGCAAGTTCTCAAATTGTTGTTAAAGGTAAGAGATAAGATAACGATATTAAGCTTAAATTGTTATCCTCAAAGGTAATAGACAAGATAACGGTATTAAGCTTTGGTTATTATTTGAGATACTAGATAAGATAACACGATATTAAGCTAAGGTTATTATTAGAGATAGTAGGTAAGGTAACGCGATATTAAACAAAAGTTATTACTAAAGATAACCGGTAAGATAACGCGAAATAACTCGAAGTTATTACTAACGGTAGTTGGTAAGATAACGAGAAATTAAATCAAAATTATTACTAACGGTAGTCGGTAAGATAACGATACTAAACTAAGGTTATTATTAAAGGTAATCGGTAAGATAACGATATTAAAACTAAGGGTATTATCAAAGATAATAATCAAGACAAAGGTATTGGCCTAGTTATTACCCAAGACGATGAATAAGGTAAAGGTAGAGTGGCTCCAGTAGAGCCGTTAAATAGGGATTGGCTCGTGCCCTCTAACAAGAGAAACCTGTGAAGCAGATCTGTTTGCAATAAACGGCACGAGGGACCGGTAAAGACATTTGGGTGCATCCCTGCACCCGGCGATAATCGATATCGGTGAAACAATCACCCGATACTCACACGGTATATAGTGATATACTCATCCACTCATACATACCTTCACTGCCAGGGCCCATGCGCTGACAGCGGCACTGCATGACCTCACGAAAGATTTGCAGAGACGGGGTCCAGGTGTCTGTGAAAACCTCCCGTGCAACCACACGGTGACTAACAGAAATGAAAAAGGCAGTAGAAATAGGAACGGTAGAAAGAAGGAGGTAGGTTATTTGGAATGCATAAGAGGCACTTCCAGGTAGAGGAAAGGCTCGCATTGAGCAAAAGAGACAGAGAAAGGTGGATAGCAAAGCGCTACTCAACCAGCCAATGTGGCCAGTAGCTCGGAGTGAGGGAACATCACTCTTATGTGGCAGACGGGTGTTCTGGGACAAGAACAGGTCCACCGAAAGAAGAATAAGGCATAGCGGAGACAGCGGGATAAGAAAAAGTATAGTTTTTGGACAAGCGTCCGAGAGAAGGTAGAAAGTTGTCCCTGTTAAACACAGCGCAGTCTGAAGGACCACCTGCGATATTAATCCAACAAGATAATGTATAACATATGTTGAAATTCACTAGGCTCCTGAGAGAACTAGTACGATCATTTTCCTAACGAGTGCATCCACTACGATAAGAAAATCAGACAAAAGTTGACACAACAACTTAAAAGTATCATTACAGATACATTCACACCAAAAACAAACTGTTTTAAGGTAGTTTTTCAAAACGGTAGCACCCTAAACACACAAAAATGCCTAATTATAAGCAGTTAAATACAGGTACACTGTTCCAATATGCTAAAACAACCGAGAATTTAATAAGATAACAATAAGAAGCAATAGCATCTCACCACAAAGTTCAATAAAAAACAATGAAAAAAAAATGTTTATAAGTTATGGTGATTTTGTAGAAAAAGAAACAAATAATGATGTGATATAATGTGGGCGACTGCAATAATTCAGAGGAAAAACACATGGAATAGACAATCCTAGTTTTTTGCAACTGCGAATATGAACTATTTCTTTCAATGGCATAGGTCGCGACTACTATGTGAGCCCAAAGAAGAAAGCATTCACTCTAACATCAGCTAAAACCAATCATAAAAATTCAATGAGTTATTGCAACCAAAGTTATGACAATTACCACACAATTAAACCATGTAAGAAAAATACTAAAAACCAAATAATATGTAGTAGGAAAAGTTCAAGGGTTAATTAAATGCAACAACAAAGTTATATTGGGGGCTGTAGAGAATGAAATGATATATAAGTAACGGTATGATCAAGGAAAAGTCAACCAAAAGAAAAAGATAGTTAATTTAAGGTAAGTAAAGTGTAAGAAATTATATACTGTATGAGAGAGGAAATAAGTAATTAAAGTTAACTAATTGATGATGAGAACAAAAAATATTCGGTAAATCGTAAGGAGAATAGAACGTGAAAAACTTAAGTAGCATTTGGGTCAGCAGAGAATGGCTTAAGGTCTTTAATATGCCACCTGCCTTGGCGTTTTCCTTCAGCATCCTGAAGTTCGTAGATAAGGGGACTAATGACACGAGTGACCTTACAAAGAATAAATTTAGGGGCTAATTTTGAAGAGAATTTCTTAGATGCATCCGATAAGACATAATTCTTTTTCCAAACTTGTTCGCCCAAGGCGAAGGAAATATTTCGTTTACGTAGATTATAGTGGTCCTTACTCTTTTCGTAAGCTTTTAACAAATTTTTTCTAACGTCGTTAAAGATAGAAGGTAATGATTGTTGGTCTTTGTCCCAGCGTACTTTATCGTCAAATTCAATTACGTTAGTATCGTCAGGCACTAAACCATAGTAACTCCCATTGATTGGGGTATATCTTTTAAATGTGAAATATTCATTTTGAATTTCTATTTGAGACACGATATATATGAAATATGCAATTCTGGCGTAAATCAGAAGGTAAAAACGATACAGCTACTTCAAGTCAGTACGATAAGATATTTAACGTTGAAAACTTGCTATGAACGTCACTCGTAAAGAATAATATTCAAATTTTATCACGCTAAGTAACCAAAAAACTAATGAACACGTTTAAAACTATATGAGGCAAGGTTAGTATTTAACAAAGGGATATATCATTGATAAACTTCAAAAAGGCACTCCAAATTATAAAATACACGCAGGTAATGTATTATTTAACAAAAGCAACAAGAACCCATAGTTTGACGTTTCATAAAAAGATATTAAAAAACCAATTTATTTCGTTCAGTGCTTTTAAACACAAGGTTTTCTTGTAAAGGTAATTGAGATATTATTAATTAAATAGGTAAATCACTAATGCCCTTTTTAAAATGTAACACACAAGACAGTGTATTCAAGTTTCAAAAACGGTCTTCTAAAGTTAAAAAACAAATAAAGGTTATATTTTAATTTAATATAAATAGATAATTTTCGTGATAAACGGTGTTTAAAAGATGCAATTACTTAAAATGCTTATGTAGTTGGTTGTTTATTCATTTGTGTATAAATAATTCGCTTACCAGTATAATACAGAAGTAAGGTTAAAGGATCGATTCTTCTTTAAATCATATATATATTACTCATATTTAGACCAGGGTAGAAAATTAAATAATCACATCAAATAATTTTGAGGACTCGACCGACAGACAGGCTAACCTCTATATATACCCAGGGGAATATGAACAAGCTCTCTTAGATCTTCGACTTGATTGAACGCGTTAAACAGTGTTTTTTAGTTTTCCGGTTTTAATATTAAATAATTTAAACAGTTTGCTCGAATATTATGTGATTTAAAACAGCTTGTTCTTTACGTGCTACAATGAATGTACGTTAGTGCACTTAGAAAAGAAGATACAAGGTAAAGAAAGTTTAGTATCACTGTACCAATTGGTAAAATTTACTACGACAAATAAATACACAAAAGTCGGCAGTTTTGGCGTATATTGGTGAAAGAAGTATGAATTTCTTTGTTATTTTCGGGGTGTTAATAATTAAATGGTTCGTAAACATGACTGGATCCACTAAACAAGGTTCAGATATACACAGATGAGTTCCGGAAAAGCACTGAAACAACTTTAAATAGATGGTGATGGAGCAAATTTTTAAAACGTTGAGAATTAGAAGCCGTAAATATAACCCAGTTGGAATGGTGTAATTAACAAAGGGACGATGTACATTGAAGCTACGAGTGCAGTAACCTTCAGGTAAATTATACTATTTTGTTCGAACTTTGATATTTTGGTGTGTGTTGAATAACTTTACAATTTGTTTATTTAAAATGGACAGTAGTGAAATTGTACTAACAATAATATTTTAATTTTAAGGTGAAATTTGCTTGTTTAAGTAGAAAGGGTATTTAGTATTGATGTTCTGGATTATGATGAAAATTTAGGGTATGTCTTTGAGCTCAATTAGACGAACCTGGTTAATTAACGTAAAGGGGTGGTAGATGCTCCCTTTGTACTCTGCATATATTGTTATAGTAATTAGTAGGCATCCTACAAGGACTTTAATTCTGGATGCACTTGAAAATGATAACAAATTTAATCTTGAAAATTTTGATATTAAAATTTATGCTGAATTTTAATTTTGAAATTTTAATGTATTGTGAATATTGATGTAAATAGAGTTAACGTTGATGTGTGTGATAGGAATGTGTTTTTTTTTATGATTGAGGATGAAAGTTATCTAGAGGAGCAGCCGAGGCGATTAACAGAAGAAAGTCAATGGACCAACACAGTTAAGGTAATGAATAGCTTTTTGTAGGTTTCACAGCATTCTTGACGCCCAATTCGTGAGGCTCGATTCGAAAAGCGTAGTTCACGGATTTTGTAGGTTTCACAGCATATATATATATATATATATATATATATATATATATATATACTTCTGCCTACAACTTTTACTTTCTTGTTTGTTTACTCCACCCCTCCACCCTTTTATTTTTATTTATAATAAATATATCTGATTATAAACTTTACTACTTTATTTATTTAAACAAAATTTGCTACACGACTTTTTGTCGTCGTCCCTATTTTAGTATTCAATAAATGACTTCTATTTGAGGTGATTTAGCAACGTTTGGTTGGTTATCTATTTACTGTTTACTATATATTATGCCTCGACTATATGAAACCTTAATCTCAGGGTGTTCACCTTACTCACCGTGAGTTCAATCGTGAGTAGATGTGCACTACCCAACCAAACTGCACACTCGATTGTTTTACCACTTTTTTTAATGCACTGATTTACTATATATGCCAAATTTTAACAGATCAATGTTGCTTGGTGCCAAATTAATTTATGTATACTATTTATGACTTTAATTTTGACGTTTTAAGATATTCACGGTACTTACCTGAATTATACCGCGCTGAAGGCCTTCTTTTAACTGCTGGCTCAAGATCGTATTCACCGTACGCACCTTCACAAGGATTCTCAATCGTAGTTCACTTGCGTATCGCCTCCAGGTGTTCTTAACCAATTTCGTTGACCCCAAATCTGAAATAATTTTACCCCAATTTAGAATTTAAAAAAAAACCGTTGTATCTACTTCCCCTGCGTTAATTTTTCCTCGTAATCTACTGCTCTCCTGTTTCCCTACTTCGTATTCCAATCAATCCTTTCCTTGCTCAATCCAAATCAATCCAGCCGTCCTATTTTAAATCAATCCTTTTCCTGCTATTCCTATAATATCCACACGATGTCCTTCTTCCGTTAATCTGCTCAAATCACTCCAAAAATTATCAATATCGTCGTTGCCTTCTATATCCACTCAAATCTCCTACTGCCGTTAAACCAAATCTTCCCAAATCCAACACCAATCTTGCTCAAACCTAAATAATCGTCGCTTTTCCCGTCGCACTAGTAACCACTCTAAATCTTCTTTAATACTCGTTGCCTTTATACTCTCGATGCTTCTTATTTCTTTCACTTTGACTAAATTATACTCTTTAATTCTCAAAAACTTTTATTTCAATAAATATTTGTACAACTTTTAACGCAGGTTTTGTAAAACACGTCTTTATCTGAATATAATCGAAATTAGAATCTCCTATATTTATTTCGCCTAGCGATAAGATCAACAACCTTAGCTTACTTGAATTACAATTCTAAAACATACAATATCCAATAACAATTCGTCTTTCCTTTCGTGTCCAAAATACCTTCACTACAGTCTTTATAATATTCTTAATTTCTACTATTGGTCCAAAAACACTTCACAATTCTCCAATAACCTTTTATATATCTATTCACTTTTAATTTTGATTTTACAATTCGTCCAAAAGTTGATTCTATTAAAAGAAAACCAAAATAATTTACACGACCTGGACGCTTTGTTGGTTGCAGATATCCATAAATGCGTTCGGCTTTCCGACGGCAAATGTACTTTCACTGGCTCATAAAATATCAACTCAGTATAAAACCTTAAGTACCGTGCATTGTATCAACGTCATAAAGTCATGTTGTCTACCTTTTGGCACATATGTTTCAAACTAAAATGGTACATACTTTAGCATATGTAAAGTACAGCAAAATATAGTTTTTTAAATTATTAGATCTGATATATTAATCCTATTGTTTGGCATACACCCCTTTTAACACAAATCTACCCTTAGAAGCCTTGTACCCCCCCCCCCTACATAATATTGGCCCAACTGATTTTTAATGAAATTGGAAATTTCGTATGTTTTTTCTTCCCTGGTGTGCAAAAATTTCTAATTTTATTTAAAATCACTCTTTCGTTGTTTCATTTCAATTTGGCAACCCCTATTCGCCTTTCTCTCACATCTATCATACTACGCTATATTCTAACCTATACTATAAACGACAATAAAAAAAAAAAAACTAAACTTTCCGTTGCATGAACTACATTATAACCTATCCTACTAAACCCTCTTCCTGTACTACTCTATATGGGTATAAATTCTCCAAGTGAAAACGCCCGCGATATCCCCTGTCATATTATCTAGCTCAAACGTATTTCCTTCAGCAAAATACGCGTGATCTTGTACGGCCCTTCATAAGGAAACAACAACTTCGCGCAAATGTTTCTGTCGCGGTTTGAAACCCTTAATCGTTTTACTACTACCAGATCCCCTATTCCAAAAGTCGTCCTTTTTTTAATTTTCCTACACCTTCGCTCGATGTCCCTACGCTGCATCCTTTCGATTCTACGTCTAGCACTACCTAACAACTCTGTTATGTCCTGTATCTCGACTTCCTCCCTCCATGGTCTAGCTGGTATAATCCTACGCATCAATGTTACCGGACATGTTTTCGTAACCGAACTCGGTACGCTATTCATAAAATTTTCTATTTGTGGCAGATATCTAATCCATCTGTCGTGATGCTCCTGTGTCGCCAATCGTAGATATTTTATTACCTCTCGTATATAACGTTCGCATGGATTAGCTTTCGGATGCCGTATGCTGCTAAATGATACTTTAATATTTGCCCTATTTAACCCGTTCCTGAATCTTTGATTGTTGAAATACGTCGCGTTGTCTACCAAAATCCTTTCCATCTTCCCGACCTGGCTTTCAAATTCTCCAATTGACTGCAATGCATGCACCGTGTTACTTCGTCTTGCCGGAAATAATTTGACAAATTTAGAAAAAAACGTCTACCATCACCAATATGTGTCGATACCCCTGTTCACTCGTAATCAGGTTGCTTAAATAATCAATCGCTACCAATTCTAACGGTCCATTTACGCTCACGTTCATCGGCGTATTCTGCAACACCACGTTCTTGTCTTTACCTAGAATACAAATTTCACACCGATTTATCCTTTCTTTAATCACCGTGATATCATTTCTTGCATAAAACGCCTCTCTAAATACCAAAAATGTTTTTCTAATGCCTATATGTCCGAATTTTAAATGAATTTCGTCTATAATTTCAACAGCTACGTCTCTTGATAATACTACCAGCTCTGCATCCCCTATCCTTTTTACCACAAACTGCCCTACGATGGTAAATCCCCGGTACTCTTCCATATTTTCTCTTGTTAGTTTCTCGCGTATCGAGCTCACCTCACTGTGCCTCTGCGTCTCTATAAGCCTGGCGTTTGTCCACCGACCAACATCCCTGAACTCCTGCAAAGCAATTAAACAACCCTTTACGTTTTGATTCGATTCCACCTGCGGTCTGCTTAGAAAATCCGCCGTCACATTCTCCTTTCCTGGTTTATGCTTAATTTCAAAGTCGTATTCCTGTAACACCAATGCCCACCTATACAACCTACTGTTTAGAAACTCCTTTTTCTTCATGAACGTTACCACCGTGTTGTCGGATTCTATTAAAATTTCTTACCTAACAAATAAAACGCAACTTTTCACTGCATATACTATGGCCAACATCTCCTTCTCCGCCGTCGCATACCTGGTTTCGCAGTCTTTTAATACCCTGGAAATGAAAACAATTGGTACCTCAGCTCCATCCTGTATCTGCACCAACTCGGCCCCGATTGCATATTTCGACGCATCCGTCCTCAAAATAAAATCGTCTTTAAAATTTGGATATTTTAACGCTAACTCTGTATAAAACGCACCTTTTAAATCCTGGAACGCCTTCTCTCGTTCAGCAGTCCATTTCCATCTCTCTTTTTTTTTTAACAAACTCACCAACGGCACACACAATTCAGAATACCTCGGTATAAACCGTTTGTAATAATTTAGAACCCTAAAATCCTCGCAATCCTCTCACATTCTTCGGTTGTGCAATATTTTCAACTCGTCCAATCTTTTATTGCAAATTTTCATCCCTTGTTCGCTAATTTCAAACCCTAAATACGTAACCTTGCTCTTAAACAACTCGCATTTCTCTACGTTCAGCTTTAAACCCCCTTCGTCCAGTCGTTGGATCACCTTTTCTAAATGCTCCAGGTGCTCTTGCTCGTTCCTTGAAAAAATCAACAGATCATCCACATAATGCGAACAGAAACATTCATATTCGTTAAACAGCTTCTGCATAGCCCTTACAAGTGCTGCTGAAGAACTACTTAAACCAAACGGAACTACAGAAAACATATAAATCTCGCCTTCGATACTAAATCCCGTAAACTTTTTACTGTCTTCATGCAACGGAATTAACCAAAACGAATTTTTTTTAAATCTAATTTACTGAAAATCTTCATTTCATATACTTTATACAACAAATTATCCAACCCTTGTGGTTGTTCGTACTGCGGTTTCGTAATCGCATTCAACTTCCTCGCATCCAAACAAATCCTTATATCCCTTTTGTTGGGTTTTGTTTTGGTTTTGGTACACATATGGAGTTTTCGTAAATAGTCCTGCGTGTAGTTCATTTTTGCCGTCAGTTCCGCGTGCGCCGTCCTAAACTCGTTCCTTAGTTCGTTATGTGTCTCTGTAATTTTATCTGTCAGTTCCGTATGTGATTCCGTAATTTTATCTGTCAACTCGTTCTTTAACTCTGTCTGTGATGTCTTAAACTCCAATTTTAGTTCCGCTTGTGCATCTTTTTGTTCCTTACGTGATTCTTCCATTTTGTTCGTTAAATTCGTCAGGAGTCGTATTATGTCCTGGTTCCCTGCAGTTTCTGTCTCCTTAACCTCCGGTACCGTCACTTGGTTCGTGTCCATGCTTGTCACCTCCAGCTCTGTCTGCCTCACGTCCGTCTCCTGTATGTCTCCCCCTGCGTCTAGCTCTATGTCAAGTGTCCCTAGTTCCATCTCAACACCGTATATCCGTCCCGATCTCGTGATCCTTTTCGTGTCCGCGTCCGTCATCTCTGCTTCCTAGTTTTGAACTCGTTTTCTGTAAAATAATAAAAAAAACTACGGGCCCCACCTAATCTCGGGATCCCGTATTCTGCTGTCTTTCACTCTAATACTTTTCTAGCCTTTTTCTCGAGCCTCACGTTGGGTTTGCCACCTTCTTCTGCCTACAACTTTTACTTTCTTGTTTGTTTACTCCACCCCTCCACCCTTTTATTTTTATTTATAATAAATATATCTGATTATAAACTTTACTACTTTATTTATTTAAACAAAATTTGCTACACGACTTTTTGTCGTCGTCCCTATTTTAGTATTCAATAAATGACTTCTATTTGAGGTGCTTTAGCAACGTTTGGTTGGTTATCTATTTACTGTTTACTATATATTATGCCTCGACTATATGAAACCTTAATCTCAGGGTGTTCACCTTACTCACCGTGAGTTCAATCGTGAGTAGATGTGCACTACCCAACCAAACTGCACACTCGATTGTTTTACCACTTTTTTAATGCACTGATTTACTATATATGCCAAATTTTAACAGATCAATGTTGCTTGGTGCCAAATTAATTTATGTATACTATTTATGACTTTAATTTTGACGTTTTAAGATATTCACGGTACTTACCTGAATTATACCGCGCTGAAGGCCTTCTTTTAACTGCTGGCTCAAGATCGTATTCACCGTACGCACCTTCACAAGGATTCTCAATCGTAGTTCACTTGCGTATCGCCTCCAGGTGTTCTTAACCAATTTCGTTGACCCCAAATCTGAAATAATTTTACCCCAATTTAGAATTTAAAAAAAAACCGTTGTATCTACTTCCCCTGCGTTAATTCTTCCTCGTAATCTACTGCTCTCCTGTTTTCCTACTTCGTATTCCAATCAATCCTTTCCTTGCTCAATCCAAATCAATCCAGCCGTCCTATTTTAAATCAATCCTTTTCCTGCTATTCCTATAATATCCACACGATGTCCTTCTTCCGTTAATCTGCTCAAATCACTCTAAAAATTATCAATATCGTCGTTGCCTTCTATATCCACTCAAATCTCCTACTGCCGTTAAACCAAATCTTCCCAAATCCAACACCAATCTTGCTCAAACCTAAATAATCGTCGCTTTTCCCGTCGCACTAGTAACCACTCTAAATCTTCTTTAATACTCGTTGCCTTTATACTCTCGATGCTTCTTATTTCTTTCACTTTGACTAAATTATACTCTTTAATTCTCAAAAACTTTTATTTCAATAAATATTTGTACAACTTTTAACGCAGGTTTTGTAAAACACGTCTTTATCTGAATATAATCGAAATTAGAATCTCCTATATTTATTTCGCCTAGCGATAAGATCAACAACCTTAGCTTACTTGAATTACAATTCTAAAACATACAATATCCAATAACAATTCGTCTTTCCTTTCGTGTCCAAAATACCTTCACTACAGTCTTTATAATATTCTTAATTTCTACTATTGGTCCAAAACACTTCACAATTCTCCAATAACCTTTATATATCTATTCACTTTTAATTTTGATTTTACAATTCGTCCAAAAGTTGATTCTATTAAAAGAAAAACCAAAATAATTTACACACGACCTGGACGCTTTGTTGGTTGCAGATATCCATAAATGCGTTCGGCTTTCCGACGGCAAATGTACTTTCACTGGCTCATAAAATATCAACTCAGTATAAAACCTTAAGTACCGTGCATTGTATCAACGTCATAAAGTCATGTTGTCTACCTTTTGGCACATATGTTTCAAACTAAAATGGTACATACTTTAGCATATGTAAAGTACAGCAAAATATAGTTTTTTAAATTATTAGATCTGATATATTAATCCTATTGTTTGGCATACACCCCTTTTAACACAAATCTACCCTTAGAAGCCTTGTACCCTCCCCCCCTTACATAATAATATATATATTTTACTGATCTAATAATCTCTCTACCCTCCCTCCCTTTCTTTACTTTACTTTAATTCTTTATTTATTTTATTTTACACTTTTTGTCGCGCCTTTTATGTAATGTGCACACCTAATGCACGCCCCGTACTTGCAACGTTTGGTTGGTTCTTTAATTAAACTGTTTATTACAATGCCTCGACTATTTGAGCTCTTAAATCTCAGGGTGTTCACCTACTTATAGTGAGTTCTGTTATAAGTAGATGTGCAATGCCCAACCAAACTGCACACACTTTTGTTTTAGTACTAAATTTTTAATCTACTTTTGTATATGCCAAAATTTTACTACGATCAACGTTGCCTTGTGCCAAATTAAATTACTACCACAAATTTTTGACTTTTTTTGACGTTTTAAGATATTTCAGCACTCACCTGGATTATACTTCGTCCTTGGCCGCTCTAACTGCTGGCTCAAAATCCTAGTAGCCGTATGCGTCTTTACACGGTTGTACTATCTGATAGAATTTTCGTATCGCCTCCAGGTGTCGTTCTTAATTTTAGCTGCTCCCAATATCTGAAATAATTAACCCTAATTTAGAATTTTGAATACCCGGTTATGTAACTTCCCCTGTGCTAATTCTTCTGTCCTAAATTTCTGCTTTGAATCCTCCACTCCCAATTGTTGCTTTCCTAATTTCGCTCCTTGTGTTCTTCAATTAATCCGTCCGCTTTTTCGTATTTTATTCAAATCTAATCGCCGTCTTTTTTCAAATTTCTCGATGCCCCGCTACAAATCTATATCCAAATCAATCTCCGTTCCTTTGTATATCCTCTCGATGTCCTGCTGCCTATTAATCTCTATCCAAATCAATCTTCGTCCCTATGTATAGCCACTCGATTTTCCTTCCGCTTTTCCCAATATCGTTCCAAACCTATTCAATTATTCGTCGCTTCACCGTCGCACTATCACCAATCTTTACACTTGTTATTATCGTCGTCGTTGCTTATTTATATTTCGCTGCTGCTCTTTACCCTTCTTTACTCAATCAAAACTATTCAAAATCAAACACTTTTATTAACTTTTTAAAAATCGTTACACAAATTAGCACAGTTCTATGAAAACACGTCTTTATACAAAATAATTTCGGAATAATCTCTCTTTGTTTTCTTTCCAAGGCGACCATTACAATATTTCTTGCCTACTAAATCATAAAATACATAACTAAAATCGTCCAATAAAATCCAAACACAACGTTTGTGTCGCACATACCATAATTCATGTCTTTTTACACTTTCATAATTCACATAAAATTCTAGCATTGGTCCTAAATATTTTCAGTCCTTCAATCACATTTGACGTTGTTATAACTAATAATTTTGAGCTTACAAATCTTGTCCAAAAGTTGATTTTATATAAATTAAAAAACCAAATAAATCACACTTGAACCTGGATGCATGGTTGATAGTAAACATCCATAGACGCATCCGGTTTTTGGACGGCAAATGTACTTTCAATGGCCTATAAAATTCAAACTCGGTATAAACCCTTGAGCACTGTACATCTTACTACGTCATTTAGTCATTTTAATTTACCTTTTGGCACTTATATTTCAACTACCATTTTGAATTATACTTTAGCATATGAAAAATACGGCAAACATACATTTTCAAATTATGTGAGCAAATACATGGATTATTTTACTTGGGCATACACTACCCCGTACTAAACAACCTTTAGAACCTTTGGTAGCTCCTTACATTATTATATATATATATATATATATATATATATATATATATATATATATATATATATATCTAAAAGCAAACTAATCACTCAACGATACAACTGGAGTCCACAACCACTCACATTGAAAATTTGGAAAACATGTTAAAACACATTTTATAAACAAGTTATATTTAATTTCAAAATGGCAGTATTCACCTTTCAATTGCCATAGCAACTGATTTTTGACATCTAAAAAGAATGAGGCGTGTTCCAAAACGCGAGCATAAAATTCAAGGTTACAGATATTTAAATAATTAATTTTTAGTGAAAAAGCTTTTTAAATAACATTGGTAATACATTGAATGTTTATAAAAACAAAGGAAAATTCATAAGTTCCTAACCTCACACATTAAGGCGCCAGTTTCTTACGGTTTAAAAATGCGATAATTCTTACAATTAAAAAGTCGATAATTATCGTTAAAGAACGTCGATAAATACAGTTAAAAAGTTCATAACTACATCGCGCAAGCGCAAAATAAGCAACGTCACGGGCGGATGGTGACGCTAACCTTATACAGATTTGGGGCGCGTTCATCTTCCAATGACGTCACCAATGCACAATTTATATGTCGCAATACTTCGGAAATTTACATATTTAAAACAATAAATGATAAAAGCGATCAATTAGCAGATAGAATACTCACATAAGATATCCGGCGTTCGATAGAGTTGCGCTAAGGTAGGCCTCCATTAAAGTCCATCAGGCTACTCAAAGACCTTTTGCGGTAATTAAAGATGGTGACTCCTGCCAACGCTCCTTCAAGCGCTCCGGCCAGCTACGGCAGTCATGAGATCGTTCATCCCCGGGTCGTGCAGTACGGCTCGCCTAGGCTACAGATTACCTACCTATGCAGGGAAAGACGGGAAACATGGTATGAGGACGACAAACAAGATAATTAGGCAAAAGAAATCTACATAGATAAGATAAGGCACGATACGATACCTCTAACGTCCACACTCCTTGAAGATTCTGGCAAAACAGCCACGTTATAGAGAACACAGGAAACTTCTTCCCACTTTTTCGTCTTTTACCCGTCGGCGCGAAGTTATTCGTCCAACCCTCTCGCGTCTCGCGATCTGCGCAAACGCACTATGACGTAGCGAAAATACGCGCCTAGTCTTTTAAAATTCCGCGCACCGCGTCTTTTGAAATTTAAGGCGCGAAACCTCCGCACATCAAACTTAACCTAAAACAATGTTTAAGTGCCAATTGGCACGTAACAATTGGTGTTATTTTTGTTAAATACATGTGGGTACTTGATTAATGGGTTGTAAATTATTTTAAACTACAAGTATGTAAATAAATCAATGACCATCAAACTCTAGATTGTAAGTCTGTCATAAAAAGCTTTTAAGAAATTGTTATGAAAATAATGAATTCATTAATACTATGCACCCCAAATATGAGCTTTAGAGGGCTTGTTCAATAAATTCCATGCAATATGACAGTTTTAATAGATATTATTGCAACTATCAAAGTAAACGGCAAATAGACTATTGTAATGCATCAACTAGATATTAGAAAACAGAATACCGAAGATAGAATTACTTATATGAGGTTATAGTTCCCGTTATAATAGACTGAAGGCATGTGAATAGTAAAAAAGCATAACGTGAACTTTACACATTGTATTACATAGACGCTGCTGCAATGAAATATTTATAGTCTGAATGAATTTTGTTGAATGCAACGGAGGAAGAATTAGACACTGATAGAAATTGGTCGCATGAAACCTTCAAAAATGTAGAAATATATGCGTAAATAGAACAGAAAGGGGGGGGGGCTAGGAATTGATTGAAGTGAGTTATATAGGACTCTACCTGAACACGCCAATGATATAGCTGTACGAGGTGTTCTCGTTGTAGAGTCTTGTAATGTAAAAATGATAACGATAAAGAACAAACTAAATTTATTACATGTTATTAGGCGAGACACTACTGGTAGCGACGGGCAACCATCCTTACATTGTTGAAAGAAGAAGGGGTTGCTTGCGCTAAGAACAAGGCAGTTGCGGTTTGACCATGCTCGGATTAGCACGTTCATTATAACGGCGGGTCGTGGTTATATTGCGCTCACATTAAAATTTGTATTATAAATTCATTTATCGATGCACATATGTTTTGTTGCACGGTAATGTTTATATTCAATTTATTCAATATTTTTATTAAACATACAGTCCACTATTAAATCGATTTATTGTAAAGCTTTTTTTATTTAATTAAGCACAACTCAAATATGGTGAAATACGAGCCTATGGAGTCGCTAAATTGAGTGATAAGAATTCGTGTTTATCATATTTATTGGTCCTATTCGTGCTATCGGATGCGTAGTGAATTATTAAGTGTTTTTAAATGATTGTTTAAAGTCGAATGTGGTATTAATTTTCGCCATACTATAAACAATCCGATTGAGCATTCAAAATATTATTTGAAAGAATTTTAAGTGTTTTATTATGGTTAAATGATTCTTTAATCGGTGTTGTTAAAACGTGTTAAAATTAAAAATAGTGCAGTGCGAATTTGTATTGATTTAATTCCAGATGGTCATATCTATACAAATTTGTATAAAGTTTTTACTGATTAATTCCGAACGGTCATATCAGTGGAACTAACGTTTTAACTTGAATTGTGTATGCAAGAATTTAGAAGGCACCTGCACATCGTTATATTGAAAGCGAGCAGAGACCTTGGTATAGTATACAGCTGTATTCGCCTGGAGATAAGAAAGGTAGGCCAAACAAGCAATTATATTTTAATGTTTTGGTTTTGGAATTTCCGTCTTATACAGAACTACTAATAGTTGGGTTTTGTACAAACTGCAAGTATATTTACTTATTATTTACTGGTAGCAAGAAACGTTAGGTTTCTCATTGCAATTAAAATTGTGTGAGCGAAAAATTTATATTTATCATCATGACAAAGGGTAAAAAACTTTGTTAGGTGAACGTTCATTTTTGAAGAATAACATAACTAGGGCGAATTTTTACGTCCTGGAGGCAGAAGCGATGTCTATTGCGGAATTAGATTTTGAAGAAATAAATATTAAATTCGAGCTTATTAAAAGTAATTTTGATGAATTTATGCATGTTTGTTGTCAGTTGCAAGAATTTGAAGTAGAAGATAATTTTGATGAAGCAGAGGTGGTTGAAAAATTGTATACAACGACTTACGCTAAGTTTAAAAGATTGTTAAAGTTGCAGGGCAGGTCTGAGGGATCTTCTAGTGATGGCACAAATAATGTTAAAGGAAATATTAAATTGGAAGCCTTACAATTACCTATATTTTCGGGACAAATTCAAGGTTTTCAATCGTTTTTTGAGCTTTTCATAACTCTTATTGATAAAAATCCAAATTTGGAAAATATCGAAAGATTAATGTATTTACGTAAACATCTAAGGGATGAGCCATTGCGGTTAATTTCTGCGTTGCCCGTGGAAAATAATTCTTATACTACGGCACTAAATATTTTGCAAAAAAGGTATAAGGATGATTATTTGATTATTGATTGTCATATCAAAGATTTAATGGAATCATCAATTGCAAATTGTAATGACTCGGGTATGTTACGGGACTTTGTAGCCAGAATAAGGCAAACTGTAGCTTATCTAAAAAATTTAGGGGAATCAATTTGGGATGCTATGATAGTTCATCTTATACTTTCCAAGCTAGACATTTATAGCAATCGAGCTTATCAAAATGAGAGAAAACCTAATTCTAGGGCTAATTTGGAAGAACTTTTAGAATTTTTGGATAGGAGAGCTTTGAATTTGGAATTAACTAAATCGAGTGTCAAACTTCAAAATAATAGTAAAACAATTAATAAGCAAACACATTTTAAACCTGTAACTAACACTATTACTGGCAAATCTTTTAAGCAAAAAATTGAGAAAGGCAGACAAAGAGTGAATTCAAACTCAGTAAATTGTAAATTTTGCAAGCATGGAGGTCATCCAATTTTTAGGTGTGATCAATTTAAAAATGCAAGCATGCAGGAAAGAGAAAAATGTATTTCGGAAAACAAAGTGTGTAAAATATGTTTAAATGTACATGTGGGTCAACCCTGTTCTGTTGATCTCAAATGTTTTATATGCCAATCCAAGGAGCATCACACATACTTGCATACAAGTGTTCAGTTAAATGCGGTAGATAATGTGGTAGCTGCTCAGGGGATAACTAAAGTAAAGTCTACTATTTCAGAATTTGTTTTATTGCCTACGGCATCAATATTAGTAAAAAACGCTGAAGGTGAATTACTTTCGGCACGAGCCTTGTTAGATTCAGGCTCACAGACTAGTTTTGTTACAGTTAAATTGCGTGACAAATTGGGATTAGACACTTGTCGTACAAAGAAATTAACTAAAATTTCTGGTATTTGTGATAATTCGACAGAGTGTTCAGAATGGATCGACTTGTCGATTCGTTCGAGATATGGGAATTATGAAATTTCTCATGATTTCGGGGTTATTCCGAAAATTACAGTTGATTGCCTCAACTAAGTTTTGATTTCAGCAGTTTTAAATTTCCAAGGGGTTTGCCGTTGGCTGATGACAAATTTTTCGAGTCAGCTGAGGTAGACATCCTTTTAGGTGCAGATATTTTTTTCTCGGTTTTGCTTCCGCAAAATATAAAAATGGGTACAGATCAGCCTAATTTTCAGAATTCTTATTTTGGTTACTTTGTGAGTGGAAAAGTGCCGTTCACTACAAAAGTAAGATGTGGTGCTAGTTTGCACGCAGTGTCGTTACATAATGCGGTAATTGATGCTGATGAAAATTTAAATCAGTTGATGGAAAAGTTTTGGGAAACCGAAAATGTTTTTATTAAAAATGACCAAGAATCGCTGACTGAAAATGAAATAGCAGAACAGTGTTTTGTAAATAAATTTACAAGAGTTGACGGGCGATTCCAAGTCGATTTACCTTTAAAAGTAAATTTAGAAGAGTTCCAATTGGGAGATTCGGCTTCTATGGCACTCAAACGCTTTGAAAACTTAGAAAAACGATTTGTAGCAAATGAAAGTTTATATTTAAAATTTTCGCAATTTATTAAGGAATTTCTAAGTAGAGGTTTTATAGAAGATGTGGAGGTTGATCCCTTTACATTACATAATGAGAATTGGTATTTTTTGCCTTATCATGGTGTAGTAAGAGATGACAAAATTACGACGAAACTTAGAATTGTAATGGACGGTAGTGCCACTACAAAAACTGGTGTTTCTTTGAACAGTATTTTGTGCAGTGGAGATATTGTTCAGCCTGAGTTATTTGACATTTTGCTTTTATTCCGTACTTATAGATACGTCTGTATGGCGGATATAAAACAGATGTATTTGCAAATTTCGATAGAACCCGCACACAGAAAACTTTTAAATTTTCTTTGGAGGGAGAGTAGAAATCAACCGCTGCAGGTTATGCAGTTTAAACGGTTGCCTTTCGGCTTGAAATCCAGTCCTCATTTAGCAACGAGATGTTTATTACAATTAGCTGTTGAGGGAGAAACAGATTTTCCCTTAGCTTCGTTTATTTTGTGTTTTAATACTTATGTTGATGACTGCCTTTTTGGTGCAGATCATAAGGAAAGTTTGTTGCAAGCTCAAGCTGAACTTATAAAATTACTGTGTTTAGCTAAATTTGAATTACATAAATGGTGTTCCAACCATGTGGAATTAGTACGAAATATTCCACGACAACTTCAACATTTTGAAGAAACAAATATTACTAATGAAAAGGGGAGTATTTTAAAAACCTTAGGTCTATCATTTGATGTAAATACGGATCAATTTATAATGAGTTGTGGAATGAAAACCGTTCCTGCAATATGCAACAAAAGATTTGTTTTGGGCTTTATTGCCAGGTTATTTGATCCTTTGACTTTTGGCTCCAGTTATTACTGTGGCAAAATTATTGATGCAAAAAATATGGGCTGCAGGTCTAGATTGGGACACAGAATTACCTGATAAATTGAAAGAGGAATGGGAATCTTTTTCACAGGGATTAAGGTGCATGCCAGCAATTAAAATTAATAGATATTTAAATTTTTCCGAGGCTGTTTCCATTGAACTTGTTGGATTTTGTGACGCTTCGCAAATTGCACAAGGTGCTTGTGTTTATGTACGAGTAGTTACGGTCAGTAATACAGTGGAAATAAAATTGTTAGCTTCCAAATCAAAAATAAATTCGTTGAAAAATAAAACAAGCATTCCGAGGTTAGAATTAAACGGGGCATTGATATTAGCAAGATTAATAAATCGAATTTTTGGTATGCTGAAGGATAAAATACAAAAGGTTTTTTTGTTTTGCGATTCAAAAATTGTGTTAGCATGGTTGAAAATAGAATATTGGAAACTTAATACTTATGTCGCCAATAGAATTAAATTGATTCAGGAATTAACGTCCGAATTTATGTGGTGTATTATCCGTTCTAATGAAAATCCTGCTGATCTTGTTTCGAGAGGAGTTTTGCCACGCAATATAGAAAATTGTATCTTGTGGTGGAAGGGTCCTGAATTTTTAGGGACACTTGATTGTACAGTTGACAAATATCTTCGGCCGTCCGAGTTTAGTGAAATGTTACCAGAAATGAAACCCGTAGTGAATGTTGTAGTCCAGAGTAAAGATAAATTAGTATTATTCGAAAAGTTTTCAAATTTTATGAAAATGAAAAGAGTTTTGGCATATTGTTTGCGTTTTATTTACAATTGTAGGAATAAAACTAACAAAAAAACTAGTAATTTAACAATAGAAGAGATAGATGAATCGCGTACGATTATATTAAAACAAGTACAAACGGAGTATTTTACAAAAGAGATTGCAGAAATTAAAGCAGGTAAATCTTGTACTTGAAATTATTATCACTGAATCCGTTTTGGATTCGCAAGGATTGTTGCGTGTAGGAGGAGGCTGCATAACAGTGCACTTTCGTATCAACATAAATTTCCAATAATTCTACCTACTAAAAGTTTTATAACAAAATTATTATAAATAACGAACATTTACGGTTGTTGCATGCGTGTAAAGTTAACATTGTCAGTTTTGAGACAGCAATATTGGATATTAAATGCTACTAGAGAAATTAAAAGTGTTATTGCTAAATGTTTAATTTGTTGGAAGTTAAAGTCTGAAGCTTCTAAGCAGCTAATGGGCAGTTTGTCGTACGATCGAGTGAATATAGCTCGGCCGTTTGAGAAAGTTGGGG
This sequence comes from Platerodrilus igneus, assembly GCA_036346225.1. NCBI lineage: Eukaryota > Metazoa > Arthropoda > Insecta > Coleoptera > Lycidae > Platerodrilus > Platerodrilus igneus. The sequence goes on along the minus strand of JARFIW010000691.1, from coordinate 1,712,693 downwards.
TGGATTTTGCTGGACACTTCTATATTAAGCAATCAAGAGTCAGAAGAGTGATTCTTACAAAGGGTTATGTAGCAGTTTTTGTTTGTTTTGTAACAAAAGCAATTCATTCAGAAGTAGTGTCAGATTTGAAAACTGAGACATTTAAAAATGTTTTAAAGAGGTTTGTGAGTAGGAGAGGTGTACCGCGAATGATTTTTAGTGACAATGGGAGCACATTTAAAGGAGCTGATAATGAGTTTAGGAAATTATACAGTTGTTTAAAAACTAATCAGCAGTTTCAAAGTTATATAGGGGAATTTCGTATAAAGTGGTCTTTTATCCCACCATATAGCCCAAACTTTGGGGGGTTGTGGGAGAGTAACATAAAGGGTTCAAATATCATTTAAAAGAGTAATTGGACTGACTAATTTGACTTATGAGGAATTTAACACGGTCTGTATTCAAATAGAAGCCATGTTGAACTCAAGGCCATTGTGTGCCCTTACTGAAGATCCGTCAGACTTGTCTTGTTTAACGCCAAGCCATTTTTTAATTGGTGGATCTTTAGCTTGTATTCTAGAAGGTAATGTTTCAGATGTGCCAATAAACAAACTTAAATTTTGGAAACTTTGTACGCAATTACAATATAGTTTTGGAAGGCTTGGTCTAGGGACTATTTAGGCCAGTTGCAAAACAGACCAAAATGGAAAAAGGTTATGCCTAATGTAAAAGAAGGTATATTAGTTCTTATTAAAAATGATAAGTTACCGCCATTAGAGTGGGCGATAGCACGTGTAATTAAGGTTATACCAGGTAAAGACAATAAAGTTAGAGTTGTTCACTTAAAAACTAAAAATGGCACTTTTGTTACTTCAGTGTCTAAAATTGCGATTCTTCCTATTGAATCGGATACTTAGTAATTAGTTTGGTCTGAGTAGATATTTTTTATGTTAATAATTTTTTAAGGGTTATTACGAGGATTATTATCTTTAGTTTTATTTTTAAGATTCGAATGTTGCATACGCTTTTGCTTGCATCTTTGACTTTATTATTTGATTTTTGCAAGTGTTAAATTAGTTATTGTGAAGTGAGTGATTTTGTGCTCGCGGGCAGTTTATGGTAGCGACGGGCAACCATCCTTACATTGTTGAAAGAAGAAGGGGTTGCTTGCGCTAAGAACAAGGCAGTTGCGGTTTGACCATGCTCGGATTAGCACGTTCATTATAACGGCGGGTCGTGGTTATATTGCGCTCACATTAAAATTTGTATTATAAATTCATTTATCGATGCACATATGTTTTGTTGCACGGTAATGTTTATATTCAATTTATTCAATATTTTTATTAAACATACAGTCCACTATTAAATCGATTTATTGTAAAGCTTTTTTTATTTAATTAAGCACAACTCAAATATGGTGAAATACGAGCCTATGGAGTCGCTAAATTGAGTGATAAGAATTCGTGTTTATCAACTACAAACAAATTTAAATGTTTTACATCTACACCATAACAAGGCTGCATAAAGACTTGTGCTAGTAAAATAACTAATGTTATACAAAGCAAGGGTGCACGAAGCTGAAGGAGGGAAATTCCAAACAGCTGCCGTGCAGGTATAAACTGGTTAAGCAACACATTATTCTAACTTTGAATACATAAAACTGGTGATACAGATATGTACATAAATGATTAAATATAATTTGACGGAGTATTTAAATATTTGATAGACAGTTGAACTAAGATGTTCGTCACTCGTGATGGGGAGAGGGGTGTTTCTGTGCGAGACCCTAGACAATTTTAATTTGGAAAGTGAAAGGTTAAAAGAGTATTGGTGTAAGATTTGGAAAATATAGCGAGGTTGAAAGCTGTTGTGATCTGGACATTACCTAAATTAGATGCATAAAACTGAAAGTTAATAGTATAGACTTCTTTATGATTCGGTATAATTATATGTGAGCTAGGACAAATACATTCTTTATGATTCGGTATAATTATATGTGAGCTATGACAAATACATTCTGGCATTTTTTAACATTCGGCATTACTTCAACATTGTAGTGATTTCTTTTTTTGATTAAGGATTTATCTATAGAACAATTGGTTTATTAAGTCTAAGGATAATGTTATTAGTAGTAAAATATTAAGGAACATGGTGTTAAATTATTTTGAAAGGACATGTTATAGAAAGTTAGTATTAAAACTGTTTTCTTGTTTGATGAAGGACATTACCATTAATTTAAGATTCATTAATGTGATAAATAGGAGGCAGAAATTTTTGTCGATTGTTTAGGTTTGTTTTTCTTTACAATTTAGTTTAACACCTGAACAGATTACAGGGTAAGATTTATTTTTAGAAAAGTAGGAGTATGTGTATTTATAATTCACGTTGAATATGGGATGACGTCATAAACGGTAATAAAGTGCTAAAGATTGTAAAATGTGAACGTAACTATACCCTATTCATGATAAATATGGGATGACGTCACTGTAAGTAACTGAATTTTGTGTTTTACGTATAGTTTTTTCAAATCGAGTAGAAATTTAAATATATTATGAAAGTGCATTGTGTCATTGTTAGGTTTAAGTTAGATTACAACTTATATTTTTTAAATCAAATATTTATATTTTAGCGAGTCGCAGCGACATTGAATATCAGTATGAATACAGTAAACACTTACAGATTCCAAGAAAGTCTGACAACTCTCCATATCAGCTGTTGAAATCGATGGTTTTGACCAAGATTGCATTAGAAATGTCATTTACGATGTGTATAAAAACAGTTAGCATTAGTTTTACAAAAGAACACTAAATTCTTTCAATTACAGAGGAACACATTACCTTAACTTCTCTGTTGCAGAAGCTCTGTGAAGAGGAAGCTTTTAGAAATGGCCGAATATCTTTATGGAAAGTTTTGAAAGCAATTGGTTTCGAATATAAAACAGATGATCCTCGTGTGTTAACTGAATTACCACACATAGTTTTTAAAATAGTGACGTTTCTGCGAAAATATATGAAAACTAAAATGGAAAATGTTCGACAATTTGTGTTCCTAGATGAGACATGGATTTTTAAAACGGTTCCATCGAAAAGTCTTGGCAGGGCGCTAACGTTATAAGTGTAAAGAAGCTTAGAGTTGGTGGTGTAAGATATTGGTATATTGAACGAACATTATTGTAAATATTGTTTTGAAGGTGTGTTCTTCATGCTGGATGTGACGATGTATTGATTCTTAATGCGGACCTCGTCTCTGTTTCTAAAACGCAAGATTGTGATTATCATGGCAAAATGAATCAAACTAATTTTCTAAAATGGTTCGAACATCAACTGTCGATTAATTTAAGTAATCCCTTAACCATTGTTATGGATAATGCTAGCTATCACAGCACCCAAATAAATAAAGCACCAACTAGTGTTTCAAAAAAAGTTGGTATCCAAAAGTGGTTAAATGAAAACATTTCTTTTGATACTGCCAATATATGCAACTGATCAACTGGCCGGGCGTTATGGCCACATGGTGTTAAGGCTTCCACCATATTACTGCATTTTCAACTCCATTGAACACGTTTGGGGGGCATAGCAAAGAATTATAGGGATTCAGTTGAAATGTCATTGATTAAATGGAAAGAAGCACTTTTAACTATAACTCCCTAGAGTATGGGCCGACAGTATTCGTCGCACAGAAATAGAAATTCAGAGATGGTGGGATAGAGAAGTACTAATTAATAGCGAGAATGTGGCAGAATTAGTTATGTCATGCACTTATATTCCAAAATACTTATAATTGTTGAGTATCCTTTTTTAGTATTCATCTTGCAACTCTGAAAATGAATTTTTAATAAGTTTATTCTCAGTTTTAATTTATATCTTCAATGAATAAATGTGTTTCTAGTGTGTATAATTTTATTTTCATTGCTAGACGATACTACTTTAGTTTAATTAACATCTGCAACTTTGGATATGAATCTTTTGTAAAAAAAAAAATAATTGTACAAAAAGGTTTTTTAATTAAAAAAACCCTTCTATAGATCTGGCATTTACTTATTCGTTTTAGCTAAAAGCATACTACAGAATACTTATCAAGTTATGTAAATTAATTTGATAATAAATGTTTTATGCAATTCCAATTAATTTGATATAATAATTAAAGATTTCTTTTTGTTCATCATGGTACTATTTTATTTTAGCCTAATTGTACAATTCCTCCACATAGGATAATGTTAATCATTGTTGCCTAAATTATTAGTAATTTGGTCTCCAAAGTATATTGGTGATTCACATTCAAACAGATTCCTGTTCGTTCTTCGGTTTTTTTTACTTTAAAGAAGTGTTAATAATATGTCGTGCAATTTAAATATTTCTTGGCTTTAAGATATAAATGGACATGTAATTAAATTTTGGTAAATCATGCCAAGGTGTTGATAAATGTATTTATTGTTGTGTCTGTTACAAAAAGCTCTCCGGTTAGGTGGGAAAACTGCAATTAACACTGTAGAGGTAAGTGGAATAAATTTACAGTAAACAGATGTATTATGTAGAAGTAATGTTTGTGCTATAACTTTATCACATATTTGGGATAAGTATGTTTCTGTATTAATTTTTATATTAAAAATGCGTTTGTATTGTTATGGTGTCAAGGTTATTTTTTGTTTTATTACAACCTCGAGTGCTATCACAACCAACTTCATTTATATAATGGTAATTGTGCCTATGTTATTAAGCCAAAACATGAAGCCTTGAGGATTATCAGTAAAAATCAAACGTTTAAATCTGCAGATGGTATAAAGGAGATCTTTCCCGATATAGAATTGTTGCAGTATTTCTCCTATCACCAAGAAAATGGTCTTATTTAACTGTGTATGCCCTATCTTCGTTTTTTCAGAACAAATTAACTTCTGATGTTAGGATAGCATAATTAAATATTTTTTTGCATGATATTATAGCTTACTTTAAGATGTAACTACTGAAGAGGAATTATAAATCAAAATTTTATGTTGGTACACTTCACAAAATGAGATTGGACTTTTTTTTGAGGCATGCGCGATCTGGTGTATCTGTTAAGCTATTGAAAATTGCAAATTGAATGTTAATTACTCATGTCAGGAAGTGATAGACTGTATGTCAATAAAAAGTTTTTAGATTAATTCATATCAAATTAATAGCAAAATGAGGTTCAGGGTTTATAGATATCCCGTATGTACAATTTACACATAATGAACAATGCTTTTTAAAATGCTTTGATGTCTTTGAACAAGATGTAGTTGACTTGTTAGTAGCAATAAAATATTTTTTCAAAGGTAGACCTAGATTTGTCAACTTTGAAGTATGCCAGAAAAAGAAGTATATACCCGAAAAACAAAAATGTATCTAGAAAACTAAAATATAAAAACTATTGAACTAATTTCTGTTAAAACAAATATAGCAAAAGCCATGTTTATTATTATAAGTGCAAAAGTATTTAATAAATATTGTACTTTCTTTCAAAGAAGTGTACCATTAATTCATGTTATGTACGAAGAAGTTGGAAGCTTATTTTTAAATATTACCGTACAACTTTGTAAACCAGCAACCCTAGCAAAAGTTAAAGATGAAGATTTTGCAAACAATGCTTTTGACGTTAATAATTTAATACAGTTTTATCATAGGTCAGAAATTGAAGTCCAATTAAATTTAACCTTTCTTGCAGGTGAACCAGAAACAATTTTATTTGCTGATAAAGTAAGGAAGCATTATATAGCACCCCTTCAGTATGTTGCCAACAATTTTTCTCTTTTTAAAGAATCAGTTATTAAAAAAAGGGTATGCTTAAATCTGTGTAATATCAGACAAACACCTTTAAATATTGTTGATTTGGCTAAACAATTGTTACGTGCCAAAATTGACGTTACGATGGGGGGGGGGCATGAGCAAACACGGTAAGCTCAAAGGAACAAACTAAACTGCGGCTCGGCTGGCTGTAGTCGTGACGGGTGGGGTTGAAATGGGGAAGGGAGTAGAGAGTAATAATAGTTATCTTGACTAAGCCGGTGAATTCTGGGCACCACCCTTATTTTAGTAGAGTTCTGCCTAAAGTGGCATGGATTCCCTGTCTTTTATAGGAGAACGGCAAAATGAGCGAAAATTTATTCTTCTCGGACAAGAAACCCGTATGACAAAATATGGGAATGACACTATTTCAAGTTATTAGCCAAGTTGTTGTACAGCTCCTGGCTGTTTAAAAAAAAAATCAATAATAATAATGCAAGTGTAACACTAACTTGTACCTGTAATCGAGTCATCACTTAAGATATTCGGAACTATCGGGATTGAGTCTTTAAATTAAATATACTTGATCTGAATCCCTGTTCACAGTAATACTTAAACTCTTTATAAAATTATAATTTTACGACGGAATTTGTTCTAATATAACCATACAGTAGTCTTTAACTGAACACCAAATCAACCTTACTCACACCTCTAAATTATACACAACCTCTATAACATGTTGTTACGTGCCAAATTTGGCACTAGACATTCCTTAGTTTAGTTTTGATGTGCGGGAGTTTTCGCGTCATAAATTTGAAAGGCTTGTGGCGCGCGTATTTCCGTCACGTCAGAATTGCGTTGGACGAACTTCGCGCCGACGCGTGTGGGGGCAGAAAAAGTGGGGTTTTTTCGAGAGACGCTGAAACGTGGCTTTTTGCCTTTGAACTTCGAGTGGAGTGGTCGTGTCTGGTATCGTATCTTTATCTTACTATGTAGATTCCCTTGCCTTTGATTATTTGTTCCTATAAACCTGATCCTGCCGTTCTCTACATACAGGAAGAAGATTAATCTGGATACAACCTGGGAGCAGCCCACGACCGCCATCGCTAGCCGGAGCAATCCCTATGGACGTCGCAGACGCCATTTTTAACTTATTCTGTAGGAAGCTGTACCTATTTATGTAAGTACCTTATTGTTTATAATTCATTTTTAACTTTTTATATATTTCGTCATTTACGGGTAATAATTTGCCTATTGTGTGACGTCATTGACAGATGGACGCGCTAATTTCTGCATTGTAGATTAGCGTTACCAACTGCCTTTGCGTCTAGTATACCGCGTTGGCGGGACTGTAAGAATCAGGCGTAAATGTAAGAATGTTTCTATTAATTATAAGCAATATTAATGTGTTTAGCAACAAACAATTCATGTAAATTTAGTTTTCATTAAATCCGTACACCAACCCTAATGGATCCTCCTATCTCTGTATCAACAATGATGAAATTTACTAATTAAGTCAGCATAAAATGAATATTTTAAAATAGTTTTATATGTACGAAATTTAACACTATACGGAATTGTAAACAAGTTCAGTTTATAAAATAATATGGCAATAATAACTTACAGTACCAGATAGTGAAACCACTGCAGGAATTCAGTCTTCAGTTTACCTTAATTAATTGCGGGCAATGTTGTACTCCAGGACGGTACATTAACCAACGGCTTAGGAAGAAGATGAATTTTGAATAAGCACCAAGAATCACGTGAGGTGATCGTTGATATAATGAGTGGCAAATATTAAAATTTACCGGATTAAACTGGTTTAGATATCTTTGGGATAGCCAACGAAGAATAAAATGCGATATGGTTCGCTGGTTCAGTTCCCTAAATTTTCAGATTAATAATTATCACTCGACACAACATTATCTGATAAGCACTAAACTTATTAATCTTATAACGATAACAGTTTCCTATATTAACGTAAAACTAACTACGCGGTCCGTTGGGCCAGGGTTTTATTTCTTCACAAAAACAATCTCAATGCAAAGCGCCTCCGACACAATTTAAATATTCCGTTACTTAATGACAACTCGTAACGTGCAGGTTTTACAACCACTTTATTCAACGTGCTTAAAATCCTCCTTAAAAAGAAATCGGGAGCAACTATGTCGTAATAAGAAACCATTTGACTTTTTACACGACCGACTCAATTAATTATGCACGTGAATGTTTATTGCACTTCGCGTCTAAAACAGCTTTCTACAATTACATACTCGCAACCCTTCGAATACCCAACGTGAACTGAACTTAAAACTACGACGATAAACCTTCCTCTGTCCTCGCAAATTACCGGTAAGTGACACGAAAACTATCCCACTATTGTATTGAAGGGAGATAGCAAGCGCTAAACTATTTGAAACTAACATGCAGGTGCTGTGTGTTTTCTTGGAAACCCAAGCGACCACCGCTTTACAATCAGCTATTTTCCAAGTCCTAACAGGTTTTAGAATATTACTTTCAAATACTATTATGAACAGTATTCATTTTAGCATGAAAATATGTAGGGTAGTTGATGCGTATTTATAAAATAAAACCGAAAGTTACACAATTACCATACCAGGATCTATAGATCTTCAGGAATTACAAGACGAGTGGAAATTGTTGCAATAAGAAAATATGCAAGATTTATTACAACCAACTAGGATTGACCATTTTTGGCACCAGTGTTTTAGTTTTAAACTAAACGGTGTTAAAAAATATCCTAACATTGAAAAAGTGGCGAAAGCTGTACTTTCATTATCGCACTGCATCACTGATGTAGAAAGACTTTTCTTCTTCAGGTAGAATTTTGACACTATAGAAATTCCTTAAACGAATCTAAACTAAATGCTATTTTAACTGTAGCAGATGCATTAAAGTTCTCTTACAACAATCATGTTGAAAGCATCATATTAGCAAAAGAATTAATAGATTTGGTTTTGCTCACAAAAGGTACAAAGCTTACCTTATTGAGGAAAAGGAAAGAGAAAGATAAAAACATGCGGAGCAACCTGTAAAAGTAAAAGAAAGAATTAAAAGTGAAAGCAAAAAAAACGAAATAAAATAGCAGACTTAGAAAAGGATTATGCTGACCATAAACATGCAAGAAGAAACAAAAACAAAAGCAGCAGAACATTTATTGGTTGAAGCCAACAAGAAACGAGAAAACTATCAAAAATCTAAATTTTGTTGAAGTAAACGTTGCTCATGGATTGATTGGAGCTGTTCGAAATGTTTTAGGCAGGAACATCAACTTCATAATCAAGCTCAAGATATCAGAAATGGTAAACAAAAGAAAAAGGGATTTATTACATTATTCTGTTAAGAAGAATCGGGAACAGTAGTTTGCTTATAAACATTTCAAATTTTTGGAAGTAAATAAAGCGAAACCCTTTTTTTTAGGCATTTTGTATTTTAACATAACATAAACATAACTTTTATTTAAAATAAAAATTGGAAATTTACACACCATGTTAATAAAACAATGTTATTCATGATAAAACTAACTTTAACAAAATATAAGGTGTACTGATTATTTTTCATCATAAAAGTGTTTAAAGTTACTTAATTTGGTACATATTTTTCTGATTTTATTATACATAAAAATAGTTAAGACCAAGACCATTTAGGGTTTGTTAATGTAATGTAGAACTTTTGAAGTTAAACCTTGTTTATTGATTTTGTATTTCTTTATTTTCTTTTCTCATTTATCCATAGGAACCCACTATAGAAAAATTTAAACCATTAAATTGAGGGATATCAAATACTAAAATGGATAGCATATTCCATATCACATGTATTAGTAATGATCCCAGATTCTCAAATGTACAAGAACGACGACATAATAAGCATATGTTCTATAATAAACCTAGCTACTACCTTCAAGATTGGTAGGTTCAACAAGAATAGTTATGAAGGTAAGGAAATATATCAATTTTAAGTGACTAAATCCATTATTTGATGTTTGGTGTGGCATGAGATTTATGTTATTGAGTGTTCCATTTACCTTGCATGTGTTTAAAGTTTTGCAGGAGTAATGCCCGTTTGCAATGTTATTGTTAAAAGCTGCTTAATTATCGGATGATACATAAGTAATGAATTTTGTTTCCACCGAAATCAATTCCAACCTACGTATAGTTAGACTCTCCCCAACTAGACCATGGATTAGCGAGTTCTTAAATAGTTTAGCATTGTATCGATCATGCGCATTGTTTAATGTTTTATGTTATATGTATAGTTATGTGAGGTTATGTTTAACTGTCCTATCACAGGTATTACCACATCTTATAATTTTTTATATAAAATACATACAATAATTATGGCTAATTATCAAGAAATAAACAACGATGACATTGGAGGATGTGGACGTTTTGAAAATCATAGATTAAGGGGCGTTTGGAGTGTGGGAATGAAGGTTTTCAGTGCTTGCATATGGTCTACGGTGAAACTCGAGGCGACTGACTGCCATAGTTGCCACAGGTTTTGTATAACTTTGCAAAGTTATGTAATGAAGACGATGCACCTCTGGCCGAGGGTATTAATATAATTAATTCAATTAATTCAACTTGGCCAAATTAGAGGTCCTATTGCTCTAGGCCTGGCCAATAATGCAGACATTGTTACGTGCCGAAATCGGCACTAAACATTCTTAATTAAGTTTGAATTTGTAAGAATTTTGCGCCATAAATTTAAAAGGACGTGTGTGATTTCAGTCACTTCAGATAGTGCGTTGTGCGAGATTTGCGCCGACGCGGTGGGCCAAGAAGGCAAGTGGTGGATTTCCGGCATACGTGTTGGGACTAGCCTCTGAAATGTGAACCAGGTTGTTGTCTGGTATCTTATCGTGGCTTTCTTTGTTATGTAGATCTCTTTTGCCCTTATCTTTGATTATCGTTCCTTAAACCAGTTTCCTGTCGTTCCCTACATATAGGAAGAAGACAATCGAATTTGGTTTCAACCGGGCTCAAGAATTCCCACGCCCGAAAGATCAGCGAAGCAGCCGACGCCCGAGAAAGATTAGTGAAGCCACCGTCGACATCATGGAGTGATTCTGAAGGAAGCCCTACATGTTCACGTGAGTACCCCATTGGGGTTTTCTTTAAAATTTGTAAAACTGTTTAATTGTGTTGCAATAATTCGCATATTGTGTGACGTCATCTATAATTTGGGCATCAATTTTTACAATTATTTAACATTGCTACCAACTGACATAGTGGCTCGCGTACCTCGTCGACGGGGCTGTAATAACATTTGAAATCATTTTATTAACACATATTTTGCACATTTGTGAACTTATTCTAATTAATAAAATATTGTCTCTTATTGAAACACACATTAATACTTATTTGAAAACTTCAATTGCTTTAATTTCTCTTGTTTTATTTCCAATTTCGTCTTATATAATTTCATTTCTATTTGCCGTCTCTCTCCTTCCCACTGTAGATTGTCTTTCAATTGCTGCTCTGTAAGATCGGCAATTATAAACCTTTTATCTAAAAGCTTCTGGTAGCATTCGGCCATATCTGAAGATGTTGCAGCTTTAATAACCATAGTCGGTCGTCTACGAATTGTATTCTACAATATAAACCTATAGCTTAAAAATATAAACATTCTGTAAAACTTACCCAAACGTTACTTGTAGGAGTCTGGTGCACTATCGTCTCCTGCCAATTTGGACCAACTTTTAAGTCGGAGTCGGGAGCAATGTAATCTCACAGTATTCAATTACAATCAATCGCTATCAACATACTTATGAATTGCTACACTTACGTATTCAACATCGAAGTATTTGAATTCTACAGCAGTAGGACAATGCTATTGCTCATTTGTGAAGTCAACCTAAAACAACCGCTTATACATTTCTATACAACAGTATCTCTACTCACATTATTAACGATGGACTCCATAATCAGCTACATGCGATCACCATCGAAATTTTTGACATGCCAGCAACTGATTTTTCATTAACAATTGATAAAAACAAATCGGTATCTTCAATTTTTGGTAGGGTTAGTGAGCCTTCTATATCAATTTTAAGTTACCAAAATTGTCTTATAAACATTCTGTTAACGAATGCATATTAGTTTTCCCCCAACTTCATTTAAGGTTTACCATGGAATTGGTGTCGAATAATACCACGTTATCCGAAATTAAATAAGACCACTGTCAAATGCGTTACATCAAAATGAATTAATTTATTTTACACTTGTCAGTTACACATTTTGTGTCCTTTTAGCTCAAAAAAATACAAACTCCACGGAGGTTAAATAGATGTTTGCACATGATGTTTCCCACTACTCACTCATAAAATACACGAAGGTTTGATAGATGCTTTATGTATTTTGGATTTAATACCAGCCTTATAAAAAATGGAAAATGAAATGCGCTTCTATAAAGCTTGCCATTGAAAACCAAAAAGGCCCCTGAAATGGATTTATTTGTGACACATATTTATACTTGATTGTTCCTCTTGCTTGCATTTGAAGCAAGTGTTAAATTAACTCTTAAGAAACTGCATTATAGGTAAATTTGTTCAGCCAAATTTGCGTGGTTTAAAGAAATGTGCATTTGTATGCATTTTAAGTTGTTTATTAAAACACTATGCCTCGTGAAGTCGATCAATGTTTAATTTGTTATTAGTAATATTAGGAATGCTAGTTCTGCGATAATTAAGAGTAACGCGCAGACTCCTCTTTGTCAGTTACAACTTTATAGGTTATTTGCATGTTTAATAATTGACTTGTATTTACTCCATGTAACTGTGCTTTGTTATTATTACATACATTTGCTTGTTTATTATTAGATTTAAGTATTTGTTGTAAGACTTAGCTCAAGCAATTTTAATTGCGAATAGTTGTTCCATTTAATTGTTGTTCGTTCTGTGTTTTTAAAATAGAAATACTTTATACACTTGTTTTGGGTTAATATTACTGGCTCGAGAAGAAAAATGAATCACCCTATATGCAGTTCATTGTGAGATTGGTCCAAGCCGAGACCAATTGCACACTGAGTGTTTCAAGTGGTGTTTGAATAAGGCCATTTGTCAAACACATAATATAATCGACCCGTTAATAAACATTTGTTTCCTTTCGTTAGCCACATCTTTTTGCAGTCATTTTCAAATTATTGTAAAATTTTTTCAGTTTTTCAGCTTCTCTCGTTATAACACCTGACGGATTAAATTCTAAAGCAATACGATTCCATGCTTTGTGATTCTGCTCATTATTAATGCTGTCGGTTTTCTTATTTTCAACTATATTTTTGTACTTGTAAACTATATTAACTAACCGATCTTTATTGTAAGAGTTAAAATTGGCAGCCCTCTTTTTTGATTCCAACTAAAAAACTTATATTCTATAAATATTACAATTAAATTATGCATAACGCTTACACAAACCTAGGAACTTATTTTAAACTGAATGGAATGAAACAATCCGAGCTGTATACATAAAAATTGATTCTTTGTTTTAAAAAATAGAATGAAAATAATTTATCAGCTGCTCTCATGCCAACATTAAAATGTTTAAATTTATAATATTTGACAGAGTATTGCACCATTGCCAAATTACACGAATCTTATCATATGCTTAACTTCAATAGCTATGTAGTAAAATAAGTAGAACTTAAGTACTAAATGGTGCAAACGGGCCTAAGTATATTTATTTTAGGTTTTATAGAATTTAAAAATGGATAAACTAGTGTACATTGAGAGTTAAACAAAAACTTAACTATTTTATATAAAAATTTATTTTTATCTATTATTTGAAGGGGTTCTAACCCCCCTTCTTCATATCTTACTCTATTTAGGTGGCATCCAATCTATTCTTGTTCGCCCATTTTTGTCCTTACCTTCATGCTTATGCTCCCACAATCTTAACAATGGATAGCTATTTTCTCTTTCAAAGTTTTTCCATTTGAATTATCAATTTCTTTTATTTCCTCCATCCATGGGCAGATTTATTAAAACCTCGATGGCGTTTTTACGCAAAACCACAAGCTAAATGTTTTGTCAACATTCCAAGGTTAAAAGTTTGCCACAAGTTAATAATTCATCTTAAAAATATAGCTTTACTAACTAAATTCACACATGATTCAATCTCTTTTTCTTTTGTTATTATTATAATCATCCAAATTTTGAATGTTGAAATTAATTTCTTAATGATACAAAAATTTAAACCAACAAAACAATAACAATAACTAGTAATAATAATAATAATAACCCGGTGTGGGTGCGAGGATAGAAGTAACCCCAAGGTACAACCTGCTTGTATTGGTGGGCGGCAAAATCCATACTACACTATTGTATACAAATTATTTATTATAGAATAAAAGCCGTCTGATTTTAGCATGCTCCATTTTTAAAAAGGGTAATTTAAAAAATTTTAGAACTACTCTGATAGGATTTCTGTACCCACCTTAAAAAAATTTTTTTTAAATACTTGCCCGATATAGTGGTGTCCAACTTCACTTTTTTCTCAGTTTAACAAAGAATATTTCAACCCTGCCCATTTCAAACTACTCTTCCTTGGGATAATGGCCAGGTTAGTCATTGACACAACAGTTTTTATCATTCCATCTTGTATGCGTGTACGTGTAAAAAATTTAAGTCCCTTCGAAATTCCGAATTACAGTGTCTCACTTGCACTCTTATTTTAAAAATGTTCGTTAAAAATTTAGAATCGTCACAACCATTTCAACTTAGAAGTTCAATTTTTTTAGAAAATTGCTACAGTTGCACTCGTGCCGTGAGGCCCGAATTGTTATTCTATCTCTTCCCCTTAGGACAAGATATTAACGAGCGTTCTCTTTTTAATAAAAATGGTTAGTACTAGGTAGTATAGAGCAGTAGGCGCATGGCAAAAGCCAATAAGTTACTGCAGGAAATATATCTACGAGAGCAGCATGAAGAAGGTTCATTTTTGTCGGTCCATCGAAATACGTAAGTTGTTTCAGAGTTTTAAATAAGCATGAAGGTTTATTTTTGTCGGTTGTTTTAGAGGTGCCAGTAGAGTAGTTTTTGTAAACTTGTGGAAACGTGTGATTGTACAGTTACAGAAAAGAGCTGAGAGAATGTGTTAAGTACATTTGAGTTTAACTATTATCTGGCCCTAGCAGTAAAAGGTTTTTAGTTTTTTATCAACGTTGAGTAATTTTTTTTATTTACTATTTATAAAAAGTGGAGAAATAGGATGAAGTTGATTATTCACAAATTGGTCTAAATAAAGCTCTCTTTGTCATTAAAGTTTTTTGTGAGTTTGTTTTGTAGGTAATCCAAGTACTTTTACTAAGTCTTTCACACTACTCAACCTCACTCTCTCTCAATTTTGCCCTTTGTGGTATAACAGAGGGTGTAACCAATATGTTATACATTTTTAATTTTTGTTTTAAATTAAAAATGCACCAAAAGTGTACAAAAGTTGGGTCCTTAAAGACATGAGTATATAACCCCAGTCTACTTAACAAGGACGGTTTAGACGGTGAAACAAGGGATGGTTATAAAAACGGCTGCGGAAAACTTTGGAGTACAATTTGTACGGTGTATGATAATGTTCATGCACCTGCAGAATGAATAATGAGGCAAACCAGCTTTATCTGCTGTTGAAGAATGCAAACTAGTTGATGCTCTTCCTCTGTATAACTGGATTTTCCTTCAAAAGCTATGATATGAGGTACATGGTACAAAAATATTTAGATAAATAAATTTATTTGTACCCATGAATACATGGTTGTTCATTTATATAAAAGTACATATTAAAAATCAACATACAATTTAAAAATAATTAATTAATTAGATCTAATATTACGTCATTGAAAGGTTCTCATCTAAAAATTCATCAACTATGTAATAACAATGTCCCGACGAGCAAGGCAAATGCAGTCTTAAATTTTTTCAGTGGTTTTAATGGTGTAATAGTACACGGAAGTTTATTAAAAATTGTTGGAGCTATATATATTAAAGATTTTGTTGAGTGAGCTGAATTAGGTTTTTGTCTATATATATACTGCTGTGTTAATAAGGTTATTTAGGGGTAGTTAGGACCAATAGTGTAGCGCACTTCATATAAAATACATGAGGGCTCAGATAACGAGACAGTTTTCTGAAGAAAACAAAAAATACGATGATTAGGCTGGAAAGTAAATGACAACACCCTGTATATAAACCATAATTACACTTAATTTAGTTAATGAAAAATATTCTAAAGATTTATTACAATAAACAAATTCGCAAGTCGTAAAAGCTGAAACACGACACGCATGAATAATACATCATCATTACGCCAAGAATCCCAAATAAAACAAGCAGGTTTAATAATGCGTAAGAAAACAAACGCATATAATTTAATGCATAAATTGTATTAAGTCTACGTGACTAGAAAGCTAAAATCGACGCCTGATATATTGGAAACAAACAAGGCATGGTGGATGAAACCAAAGTTCATCAAATTTATTTGAACAAACCCTAGTCTACTTATCTAGAAGTATGAAAATCCAAGGGAATTAATGCTATTAACTCGAAGTGGTACGTGACAAAAGCAACGGGTTGATTTTAACATACAATAAAATACAATGGAATATCCAAAAACCAGGTATGAAAGTATCATGCATAACAATGAACTCTACGCTTGTCAATAGATAGATGATGCATTTAAATACGACCGGAATTGTAAACAAATTAGTTCAACATGAGGTAAGGCTTAGTTCACATCTCTTAACACGAAAATATTTACGTGAAGTGATTTATTGTGAAGTATGAAATAATACTATTATAATTGTGGAAAATTGGGAGTTTTGTCGTTTTACTTTTCAAAAGCATAAGTAACTAAAAGTTGTTTTAATTTAAATTCTAATATTAACATTAATAAAAAGGACTCTAAATGATTACTGGATAAACAATTCTGAATGATTACTGGATAAGGGATTCTAAGCAATTACTGGAGAACAATTCTAAATAATTACTGGATCAAATGAGGAAATGCAACAAGCATTTACTTCAATTATTAATTGCCAAGAAGAATAATTTAAGGCTATGCTAAGAGGGATGCAGACAATATCCAAAGCAGATTTAACGTGGGGCGTATTAAATCACTAAGCTGAATATGGAAGCAGTTGCACCAGGGACTGATTCGAGCTGGAAACAACAGGTTAGCCAATCTGAATGTTTTATTACTTTTAATTTGTGAATATTTCATTGTACATTTCTAAACGGAATGATTTAAAAATTAACATTTCGTTGAATATTTTCAATTTAAATGATTAAAAAATTGCTTTCATGATAATTTATGTGAGGGTTCAACAAGGATCATTTTTTTTTTAGTACACGTAAATTACGTAAATATTTAAAGAAGTTGAATAACGTTCATGTGGCCTCAGTTAATAATAATAACAAGGGTGATTTTTGCTGGCTTTTTGATCAACTTTGGGACTGATAATTGAGGCCAATATCAATTATTGCTCCAAGGAATTTAGTGAAAGTAACTAAATTTAGCGACAGACCTGATATAATGTTGTTTTACAAAATAAAGGTATTAAAATCACACAGCAAGTTTTCTGGTCATTTACTGATAGTTTATTAATATAAAACCAGTGTCTCATTGACAAAAGATCAGTATTTAATTTTTCTTTTAGTGAATCAACACATTGCATCCACTGAAAACTGATAATCATCTGCATATAGCATACTTTTGGCATATTTAGTGCAACTTGTGAAATCACTTATGAAGGCTGGAAGAACCGATAACTGCTTTAAGGACACTGCATTTGATTTTTCTAGTTCTCCACCCAAAGGTACTACATTGACCAGGAAGCGAGTTTATTTTACCTGGAAATTTTGAATTTTGTGGAATCCTTGCTGTTTTAAGCAAGGTAGGGATCTTTAACGTGCATGACAGCATACACTGTAATGTGCTGATTTTCTTTCCTTTCAACACTTACTATTTTTGTATTGTCGAGCGCATCTTTAGTAAAGGCTCTGTATATAAATTTTCCTTTTGTACAAATCTATATTAATGTGGGTTGTCAAGCATTTGTCTATTATTTATTTAATGATTTAAATTGATTGGTTACTAATTAAAGAGGGGTACCGGTTGTAGTCCCTACTCTTTCCATTATCGGCGACACGACACAACTTTGCCTTCGATCGTGAACAACGTAAGTTGAAGGTACATACGCTATTTTTGCAAGGTGCTACGGAATACTGGATTTGGCATAGTGGCCGTACAATTTAGGATCCTACACTTTTGGTGGATCTCCGTACACTTTATTTACGCTGAAAATATTTATATAGAGTTTTGGCTAGTGCATGGGTTTTCACTGTTACACAGATATCTGGTTTGGATTGATAAAAATAGGCATATGGTCGTTTAGCAAAGTGCTTAGCATAGTACTGACCAATGCTTACTTGGCATTGGCATTACAAAAAGCATACATGCAACATTAGTACACAATTAACTAGATAAAGCTTACTCTTCCAACAAAAATGATCGTGTGTTACCCTGTTTTGCCTAAACCCAAATCGGTCTTCTTCTAGTATTTCTTCAGCTAGTTTTCCATTCGTCCTTGTACAACTCTAGTTATTTTAGAAATGTGTGCTGTCAAACTTATTGTACGAAAATTTTCAGATCTATCTGCATTTCTCTTTTAGTATAGGAACTATGGTGTTACGTATACAATCTTTGGGTATCTCGCCTGTCACATACATATAGCTTACAAGTTGAAAAAAATATTCTCTTACTGCTTGTTCAGCATTTTTAGATTTTTGGCTTGCATCTTATTTATACATGGTGCAGTGACGTCGCGTGGCTTTTTCTTTAAAACATGCAATTTTCAAAACGTAAAAGCGTTGAATTTAAAGTAATTTCATACAGATCGATTAAACAAATACAGGCATCCAAAAAGGGAAAAAGTTAATAATAGTTTATTTACCACACAAAATACAAAGTTATACACACAAGCAACTTGGCAATTATTTTTAAAAGTCAACTGAATTCGTCTTTTTTTCACTGAAAACTTCAATAACATCTTCCTCAAAGAGCGGAGAGGACCCTAAATTATTTAAAAGAGCACTTTCTATGTTCATTAACGCCAGAGCTGAAAGTCTATCTTGGTGTTGGGTATTTCTCAGATAATTTTTTATTTGTTTTAAGCTGGAGAAGGATCTTTCAGCAGAAGAACTTGTAGCTGGAAAAGTTAAAAACAATTCGACAAGCTTGGCCACTTTTGGAAAAACTGGGCACAATTTTAAGAAATGTATGTATTCATTTAACTCTATTACGCTATTTTGTCTCATATCGGCATTTTTGTATACGACGATTAGTTTGCTTCGTAAACGCGAAAAGTCAAAAAATTCACCATCTTCTTTGTAACGACAACAAAGGTTTTCTCGAGTGACTGATTGCTGAAGGTGTCATACCGACTCTGGTCAAAAAGACAAACATTTTAATTCTGACATTTCCTTAAATCGTTACTCTAAAATAATTACGTCAAGAATTTCATAAAACAATCGTCTGTAAGACGCTTCTTAGTCCTCTCCATAAATTACGTCCAAGGGTAACCGCTTAGATGTCTGTGATATATTATCAGCTGTAAATTCTGTCATACGATTCCAAAAAGTTTGAAAATCATTTCTTACACATACTGTTTAAAGTTTTGTTTTTTTTGTAAAGTTTGGAATAATATATCCGAGTGGGGAAAAATTGTAGAAAAAATCAGTAGAATGAAGTTGAAGTCGAATTCGTTTAAGGTACTGTAAAGTCCATGCGCACACATAACAGATTCGTGATCCCATTCAGACGCTTCATTTTGAATTATAGATTCAAACAAGAACTCTAAGTCTGTTTTATGGTCGGAGACAGTCTGAACTAAACGAATATGAAAATTCCATTGCGTTTGTGATACAGATGGTAGTCTTTTCGTTATAATTAAGTCTAGCGCATGAGTTCGTTTACTTGATTTGGCGAAAAAGGTTGAAAATTCTACGAGATTTGTAAAGAATATTTTTACATACCTTATAAAGCTAGTAGACTGAGATAAAACTAAATTTAGCTTATGGGCATAGCAATGAAAAAAGATTGCAGATTTACAATGTTCTCGTAGTGTTGCTTGTAATCTAGCATGTTCTTCAGACATAACCGCCGCACCATCATATGTCTGTGCAATTAATTTCTTGTCACAACCAAACTCTCTTAAAGTTTTTAACACATGCACTAGAAGACCATTTGCTGTCCTATCCACACTGAGTCAGTGAAATGCAAAAATCCTTCGTCAACTCTTCCATCTGGAGTTACATGGCGTAGCATCGTTGCTAGCTGCAACTTCATGCTTATGTCGGAAGATTCATCCAAAATTAGTGCAACGAAATTAGCACTTGAAATTTCTTTTTCTATTGTTCGCAACATAATAACTACAACTAAAGAAATCAATTCGTTTTAAATAGATGAGTAAATGCCACGAAACACAGTTGAATTCTCCAAATGCGATTTTAGTATGTCGTTATGTTTTGCAATTTTATACACAAATTCTATAAAATTTTCTCTATTGGATGCCGAATCGCTTATGTGTGACCTCTAAATGCCAGACCTAATTTTGCCAAAAGACAAGTAACTCTAATTAAATTGCTAATTATTTCCCTATTTTACCTAACTAGTTCATTGTTTTTTTCCACTTTGAGCTTGTTTTCATTACTCAATGAAAACTCTATCCTCTGATTTTTTCCAAATAAATGCAGCTCTTTTTGATTAGCTATATGCATTCCAGAGTCTCTGTGTCTCTTCCCAGATCTATAAATATTATTTAGATCATCATACCCTACTGTATTCTACACGGACCTTTCACGAGAAAACAGTAGAGATGGCCAGCAAAAAAGTTTATTTAAAAACTTGCAACCACAAAGTCATGTTTCGGATTCATAAACCTTATCACTAAAATGTCTAACACATGATTTTAATATTGTCACAATAGTTCAATTTAATTTAGGTTGTCCACTTTTTATATTTCCAATTTTCTCAGCAAATGAATACGTGTAAAAACCTTTAACCTTCAGTTGTTCAATAATGCATCCACATACATCAGTAACAACGGTGGAAATACCTATTTCAATCCGTGCGTTGCTAGTAGTAGCCATGAATGCTATTGCAAAATCACATCACCCAACGGCCAATACCCTCAATCTCCGCCCTTTTACAGGGGACAATAATTGTATAGTATATCTACAAAATGATTATTACTGTCAGTCGAATTAGACAACTTTGAATTTTTGCTTTCCTTATTAATTTAAATACCACTAAACAAGAAAAAAATTTGAATAAACGGACACTAACACTATATTAAGCGCTTCGGTTGCATGTAAATAAGTAATACGAACAAACAGGTAGTGTATGCATTTTACAAACCGCATCACCACATTTATAATTCTGAAAGTTTTGCTAGTAAGGGTGGGGCTGTTAGATGCTGTTAACTTTACTAAGTGGTGTGATGTATATGCGAAATGCATTCAGATAATCGCATCGCATACATAGGCTTGCTGGTTGCTTATACTATTCGAAGTTTATAATCTATATAAAAGTTAAATATTTTATGTGAATTATGAATCCTAAAAGTCTATACTACGTGATATGAAATATTTTTTTACTTATATTTATATATTGTTTAATACTATTTAAGGAGAGAAATACAGGACGACATAGTTTGGAAAGGGATGCGACACATCACTCGCATCCATTCACCATTCGTCACTAACATGGTGTCCTGTTATTTTTCAGACTCTAATTCAAACTAACCTCTAAGTATAGGATATCCCAAGTCAGCCTTTCCAATGTCTGTTTCCTATTCTGAAGCTTCTAGTCCTTGCCTGCATATAAATTCCTGCCATCTAACCACTTTATCTACATTTTCTATAATGATGTCTCCTTACATGCCAGTTAGTACACATTAAACCAGAAGGTCGTGTATGTATATTCCACTTCACTTAAATTTGAATAAAATTTGTTGTATTTCATGTAAAATTCATTGAAATATAATTTCATAAGCAGTAAAATCTTTTTTTAAGAATTTTGCAAATTGCCCTTCTCAGAGCATATCTCTTACCGATAGAAATTTCACAAAAACATAAATTATGACAGCAATAGTAGCTAAAATTTAGCGATTTACATATTAAAAACAATTTGCATTTACTTAAAAGGATTAGGTTAGATAATAATTTTAGATCCAAGTATTTTATTACATCTTCAACAGTCAATATGTAACGTGTTATTGGGAGTTTGTTATCTAACCCAATTCTTTTAATTAATATATGTAAATATTGTTTGTAATATATAAATCAATTCTGCATAGATCTGAATCTTGCAGAAGTTCTAGAATACTGGAATGGGTACAATGCGTGTTTCAGTGAGCTAAAGAGCCAAACCATAGGTTTAACCCAATTAGAGGAGAACCAAACCAAGACAGGTCCCTGAAAAGGACAGCAGCTCTTGCGGTACTTAAAGTGGCAGAGACTGTGGGGGGTCGGTATGAAGCTCTAAGACAAACTACTGTGATGTGGAAGAGAACGTGAAAATACCACATTATCTCCCAAATACAATGTGTACTAAAATGTTTTTAAAATTAGCGATGGCATCCACTGGGGTAAAAAAAAGTAAAATAGGTTGAGCATGGAACATCATAAGTATAATGTGGGTAGCTAGAGAATCTGAAAATTTGAATGGATAGGTTAGCATTTGACATAGTAGGAATTAGCGAAGTACAGTGGCCAGAGGTGGGGGATTTTTGGAATGGAAACTTTAGGGTAATTCATACACGATCAGAGGAAGAAAATTCGAGTGTGGGGATAGTTAAGCGGAAAAAGATACACTGTGTAGAAAGCTACTTACAAAAGAACGCAAGAGTAGTTATGGTTAGATTAGAATCTAAACCGGTAAATACAGTAACAATATGTAGTAAGTAAGTAGATTTATTGCACAACTCAATATAGGTTATTAAAATATAAAACAAAATATTATACTATAAAGCAAATTATTAAAATACAGTTAATAATATAATTAGTTTTCATTTCTACAACTTAATATATATATATATATATATATATATATATATATATATATATATTCTTTTATATATACTGTGATCCTACCTTATTAGTGATAGTGATAGGCGTAATATATCTATCTGTCACTCCTTGTCTTATTTTAGAGCCTTGTTGAGTTATGCCACACAATTTATCTTTAAATATTTTACACGGCTGCTGCACTTAAATATTTTACAGGGCCGTCAAACACGTGGCGGAATCTACCTAGGGTGGGTCCGTCCTAAGCAAACACCTCTCAACTAGACACCCAAACAAATATCCAAGGAGTTTTCAAAATAATTTTAAAAGCCAAAAGTATTCCCAAACACTAGTTCCACTTTTATAAATTTGATTAAAGCACTGCGTAGATATTAAATACTAATACCTGGAATCCAGATACAAGCGCCGCCTTCCAGCCGTCCTGAAGCCAAGTGACCAACTGCAGGCACCTCCTGTAAATAATAAGTAACTCGAGCAACTGGTAATCTCCAGGCTATAAAACTACTAATATTTCTACAAATTTTATGTTATACAAATACTCAGATAACTCCAATTCCACTATGCTTTCGTCTTCAAACAATAACGGTACAGACCAGCACTCCCTCTTTTAATTAACTTTTATTCGCCGTAAAACTGCTACTATTTGCTATCTCCAGGTACAACTTGACTTTCAAAACTTTCTCGTAACTTTTTAAATGTAATAAAACTCATAACAGTACAAAAACACGTCTATTTTTCAGTAATATAAATTTGAAGTCCCATATAAATAAAAACCGTCTTCTTTTGTTTCCGTTGCCATAGCAACTATCTCTACGCACACTATGTAATTTATAATTATTAATAATTGATTAATAATACAGTTGTATTCTCTAGATACATTCATTTTCTAGATGGTTTGTAATCCAGTGATTTATGTATATTGAACTTTTTACAATATTGAAAATAGCTAACAAACTTTGATGGTTCAGCTTTTAAATTGTACGCAACAGACATTTATGTCTTATTCGGTAAACGTCCTGTCATTACATAACCAATCTTTAATTGTTAAAACATATTCAAACTGAAATTGATTTACAAATTTTACGGAGTATCACTTAACTCCTTAAAATTTTAAAAGCGTGCAGTATACCAAGCAATTTTGATATTTGTTTTACATTCAAATGGTTCTGAAAACTCTAACTCCAAATTAAATTTCATATACGTGCAACCATAACAATTAAAATTCGTATACAATGCAAACTTATAACTAGCTTAGCCTGGTCTATGGCGGTATATGTTGTTGAATGCAATGCAGTTTCAAAAGCTTTATAAATTTATAAACGTGGAATAGTTGTTGTTAATTTATAAACCAAAAATACCTGAAAGAAAATACTCAAACAAAACCAAATATAACCCCATTCTAGCAAAGTCGTTTGAAGCCCTATTTAAACATTTTATAAGCCCACCCCTTCTTGACAGTATATAAGGCCCCACTGATTTTAAATAAAATGAAAATTTGCTTCCTGGATATAAGTAATTCTTTTAATGGTTGAGAAATTTTAAATTTTAGTTAAAATCACTATAGTTTTTTTTCTTTATGTATGAGGATTAAGTGTTAGTTTCTGTATGTTCTGTATAGTTTTAAGCTCGTTAGTATTATTTACAGTGTTAATTTTATTCTTGCGATACTTTACTTTCCACATGGAAATATGGATACAAATTTTCTATATGAAAACGTCCCCGACATTCACCCTGTCATTCTCCAATTCGTAAGTATTCCTTCTGCAAAATTCTTCTCACTCGATAAGGACCTTCGTATGGAAATAACAACTTGGCACAAATATTTCTTTCCCAATTTGACATTCTCAATCTTTTAACAATAACAAGATCCCCAACTGAAAAACCACTTGCTTCTTGATTTTCTTGTTACGTTTCTCCAACTCCCTTCTTTGTATCGTTTCGACTTGTTGTTTGGCTTTATGCAACAACTCCGTTATATCCTCCACTTTTGTTCAGCTCTCCACGGTCTTGCTGGAATCACCTTCTTCATCAATGTCACAGGACACATTCCTGTCACTGAACTTGGTACAAAATTAATATATTCTTCTATTTGCGGTAAATACCTTACCCACCGATCATGTTGTTCCTGCGTTATTAACCTCAAAACTTTATTACTTCTCGAATATATCTTTCACACGGATTTCCTTGAGGATGTCTGATACTACAGAATGTCATCTTTATTCCATCCTTCCTTAATTTACTTTCAACCCTTCGATTACGAAAATACGTTGCATTGTCCAACAATACCCTATTCATCTTACCTATTCGTTCTACAAACTTTCTTACAGAACTCAATACATGCCTAGAATTACATCTCCTCGCTGGATAAAGCTGCACAAACTTTGTAAAAATATCAACTAGAACTAAAATATGCTGATATCCGTTCCTACCGGTATCAAATTACTCAAGTAATCCATTGCCACAATATCTAATGGACCTTCCGCTCTTATACATCTAACTTGATTCTGCAACACCACATTCTTATCCTTTCCTAACAAACACGTCTCACACAGATTTATGCAATTTTTCACCAATTTTCTATCGTTTCGTGCATAGAAAGCTTCCTAAATATCAAGAACGTCTTACGAATCCCTATATGACCAAACGTAGTATGAATTTCCTGGATCAGCTCAACGGCTACCTGTGTCGTTAACACTAATAATTCATCATCCCATAACCTTTTCACCAAAACTCCCTCGACCATATAAAACCTCTGTCTTGTTCTAAATTCTCTCGAATAATTTTTCTCTGATCACCCTTATTTCTTCGTGTGCTTGCATCCGATGAAATCTGGCATTCGACCATCTTCCCAGATCTTCAAACACTTGCAATGCAATCAAAATCCATTCCTACTATCCGTTAGCAACCCTTCATCCTTCCTACTAAAGAAATCAGCCGTAACATTTTCTTTACCAGGTTTATGTGTAATCTCAAAATCATATTCCTGCAATACTAACGCCCATCTATACAATCGACTGTTCAAAAACTCTTTCTTCTTCAGAAACGTGACCACTGTGTTATCCGATTCAACCAGAAATTTATTACCCAATAAATAAAATCTTAACTTCTTCACAGCATATCGATTGCCAGCATCTCTTTTCCGCTGTCGAATACCTAGTCTCGCAGTCTTTCAGAGCCCTCGAAATAAAACAAATTGGCACTTCTCTCCTTTTGAACCTGCACCAACTCAGCCCCTATTGCAAAACTCGAAGCGTCTGTCCTTAAAATAAATGGATCCGTAAAATTGGGATATTTTAATGACAGTTCCCTATAAAATACCGCCTTCAACTCCCGAAATGCCTGCTCCCTTTGCTCGTTCCATTTCCACCTTTCGTTCTTTTAACAACTCCAACAATGGAATGCACAACTCGAATATTTTGGTATGAATCGACGATAATAATTTAATACACCTAAAATCCTCTTAAACCTTTCAAATTTCTTGGCTGTTTCAAATTCTTCAACTCGTCCAAGCGTTTTTCACAAATTCTAATTCCTTCGCTGCCAACGACAAACCCCAAATACTTTACCTGGTCCTTAAAAAACTCACACTTCTTCGAATTCAACCTCAAACCTCCCTCGTCTAACCTTCGGATCACTTTTCTTAAATGTTCTAAATGTTCTAACTCGTTCTTAGAAAAATCAAAATATCATCGACATAGTGCGTACAGAAGTCTTCGTACTCATCTAATAACTTCTGCATGGCTCGAACTAATGCAGCGGATGACGTTGAAAGACCAAATGGAACAACTCTGTACTGATAAATCTCCCTTCAATGCTAAATCCAGTATACTTCGACTTTCCTCATGCAAAGGAATTAGCCAAAAGAATTCTTTAAGTCCAGTTTGCTAAAAATTTTCATCTCGCTTACCTTGTATAACAAATTATCTAGTGATTTTGGTTGTTCAAATTGTGGTTTAGTAATCGCATTCAATCTCCTAGCATCTAAACATATTCTTAATTCTAAATTATCAGATTTAGGCACAACCACTACCGGATTGATATAGGGTGTTCTCGCTGATTCAATAATTCCTCTTTTAACATCTTTTAATCTCATTTTCACTCGACCCCTTAATGCAAATGGTATTGGATATACCCTAGTACGAAAACTTCCCTCGTCTGTGACCTCTAACTTATGCGTATACTCCTTCGCAAACCTAGGCTCATTACTAAAACTCCTGCATGTCTATTAAACACCTCATATAACATTTCCTTCATATCCACCCTATTAATCCTATCTGTTCCTCATCAAATACCTTCTCAAATATATTACATAACCGTAACTCATCAATTCCATCATAAATTCTATTCTTAGTCTTTCCTGATCCTATACTATCTGTATTTATCTCATCCCTAGTATCCCGATTATTCTTAGGCACCACCCATTTCTTCTCTAAATTTAATACCTTTACCATTCGTGCTTTACCATCTATAACCAGTCCAAATTCCTCAATTACATCTATCCCTACAATAAAATCTAAATATAATCCTCTTGCTATCCAAAACTCTACTTCACCTAGTCTGGTACTTCCTAATACAATCGATACTCGTACAACTTTGTCTATCGTAGTTAACTTCCTCTTAATCGCAGACCATAAATTAATACTCTTAACCCTACAAATTTTCCCTTTGAATAATTCTGCATGTTTCAAAACTATTTCCTCTCTCACCAGCGATAACTGCGACCCTGTATATATCAATGCCGTGTAAACAGAATCCCCTAAACTAATATGAATAAATGGTAACTCCCGCCTTCTTTCAAACGTATTATCTAACAACTTACCTACTAAACTAATACTATGCTGTGTCCCTAAATCTGATTTTTCCTAACACTAATAAATCGACGTTTTTTTTTGTACCGTGGGTTCATCGTGGACCTCCACTTTCTCTATCCTATCCTCCGATCTCTGTCGCGTGTCTCTTGTTGTTACGTGTTGGATCGTCAAGTTTCTATCTGTCTCCCGTTCTCGGTCTCTAATCCCTGTCGGTATTTCCCCCTGATCCGTTGATCTCTGCTCCCTTTCTCTCTGCCATCTCTGCCCAAAACCCGTCCTTTGCTGTCCAAAACCTCTGTCATTCCTATCCGTCCTGTTCCAGTCATTGTTCCCCCTATAATTATCGTCTCTATTAAAACGTTGTTCCCAATTATTATTCGTTCTCCTTTGATTTCCCTGATATTGCTTTCTGTAGTTGTCCTGTCCATTCTCCCTATAATTGTATCCTTGCACCCCAGTCCTCTGGTAGTCTGTGCTATTCCTATTCCTATCCCAATTCCTATTATCACTATTTTCCCTGTTATTCGTTTCAAACGTCCTAGCTACGTCATAATTTCGCATCATTTCCAAAAAGTCTCTTAAAGTCCGAACGTTTTGTATCGCTACGGCCCTAGTTATTTCCGCCTCCATATGCCTTGACAACAATAATATAATTTCATCTTCTCTTAATTTAGGAATCAGGTGCTGCGCCTGGTTATACTTTTCAATCACATAATTTTCTCTCGATCCCTGGTATGACCTATAGTTCCCAGTGTTTAAATCCGTTCGAATATTAGCCTGATGCGTGTTTCCCCAATATTGTTCTATGAATAGCCTTCGAAATTCCTCGTACGAACTATATTGCCTCCTCACGATACAGTGCCATTTCTCTGCACAACCCCCCAATGTCACGCTCACCATCTGCATCTTCACCCTCTCAGGCTCACTCTCTACCATCTCGTCCAACTTGCTAAGATAGACCATCGGCTGCTCATTCTTTCTGCCTTCAAACCTCAGCAAGGTCTCTTTCCTAGCCTATACTGGTATCCTGCATCACAAACAACTCTTCCCTTTCCAATTCAACCAACTGTTCTCTCATCTGTCTAACATTCCTTCAAGACCAGACAATCCATTTACCGTATTCCCCAGAACCGTCGTATCCCTTCTCAGCTTCTCTGCCACCTCCTGACTCGCCCGCAATTTGCCTATAATTTCGTTTTAGAGTTAATATTGTCCTCCGTCTGAATCCGAACTATTTCACCTAAATTCTGCAATTTTTCTGTCTGTCTAACTTCGACCATGTACAGCTCTTCCCTTAATTCATTTAAACCTGTTGTTACCTTCCTTCTACAACCTGGACTCTATCCTCTACGTCCTTCAGAACTTCATCCTTAAATGAACACAAACTGCTCTGTATTGATACATTAATTCATTCAATTTTCATTTCCATCATATCAAATTTTTCCTTAACTTCCGCTTGTGAATTTCTAACCTCGGCCAACAATGATCCTCTCATTTCTTCATGCGACTTAGTTAACGACCCTTTTAATTCCAACAAAACCATCATCACATCTTGGATCTGCATATTCTCTTTTCCCTTATCAATTTCATTTTCTCCCGATGTACCCCCTGAATTCACAATAATCACATCCGGCTCCACATATCCCCCAGCTTCATCCCTAGCATCCCCTGCTGCTACAGTCTTAACCACCGGTTGCCCTCTCACACCAGTCTCAACTCCATAAACTTTCCTGACCTCGTGATTCTCTCCTCATCAGACATGTCCCTTTAATTTTCAAAATAAACTTCAATGATGTGCCCCACTAAGCTACACAACCTCTGCAAATCTGAATCAGCCCTATCGAGCCCCACCTTTAGGCGAACAAATATTTTGTTGCGAAGTTATTTACCTATTCGAGCCCCACGTTGGGCGCCATCTTTTATATATACTGTGATCCTACCTTATTAGTGATAGGCGTAATATATCTATCTGTCACTCCTTGTCTTATTTTAGAGCCTTGTTGAGTTATGCCACACAATTTATCTTTAAATATTTTACACGGCTGCTGCACTTAAATATTTTACAGGGCCGTCAAACACGTGGCGGAATCTACCTAGGGTGGGTCCGTCCTAAGCAAACACCTCTCAACTAGACACCCAAACAAATATCCAAGGAGTTTTCAAAATAATTTTAAAAGCCAAAAGTATTCCCAAACACTAGTTCCACTTTTATAAATTTGATTAAAGCACTGCGTAGATATTAAATACTAATACCTGGAATCCAGATACAAGCGCCGCCTTCCAGCCGTCCTGAAGCCAAGTGACCAACTGCAGGCACCTCCTGTAAATAATAAGTAACTCGAGCAACTGGTAATCTCCAGGCTATAAAACTACTAATATTTCTACAAATTTTATGTTATACAAATACTCAGATAACTCCAATTCCACTATGCTTTCGTCTTCAAACAATAACGGTACAGACCAGCACTCCCTCTTTTAATTAACTTTATTCGCCGTAAAACTGCTACTATTTGCTATCTCCAGGTACAACTTGACTTTCAAAACTTTCTCGTAACTTTTAAATGTAATAAAACTCATAACAGTACAAAACACGTCTATTTTCAGTAATATAAATTTGAAGTCCCATATAAATAAAACCGTCTTCTTTTGTTTCCGTTGCCATAGCAACTATCTCTACGCACACTATGTAATTTATAATTATTAATAATTGATTAATAATACAGTTGTATTCTCTAGATACATTCATTTTCTAGATGGTTTGTAATCCAGTGATTTATGTATATTGAACTTTTACAATATTGAAAATAGCTAACAAACTTTGATGGTTCAGCTTTTAAATTGTACGCAACAGACATTTATGTCTTATTCGGTAAACGTCCTGTCATTACATAACCAATCTTTAATTGTTAAAACATATTCAAACTGAAATTGATTTACAAATTTTACGGGAGTATCACTTAACTCCTTAAAATTTTAAAAGCGTGCAGTATACCAAGCAATTTTGATATTTGTTTTACATTCAAATGGTTCTGAAAACTCTAACTCCAAATTAAATTTCATATACGTGCAACCATAACAATTAAAATTCGTATACAATGCAAACTTATAACTAGCTTAGCCTGGTCTATGGCCGGTATATGTTGTTGAATGCAATGCAGTTTCAAAAGCTTTATAAATTTATAAACGTGGAATAGTTGTTGTTAATTTATAAACCAAAAATACCTGAAAGAAAATACTCAAACAAAACCAAATATAACCCCATTCTAGCAAAGTCGTTTCAAAGCCCTATTTAAACATTTTATAAGCCCACCCCTTCTTGACAGTATAATATATATATATATATATATATATATATATATATATATATATATATATAAATATAAGCTTCATTCTTAGTTAATGGACTGGTCTAATGTTTTATGTTTTTTTAAATTAGTTTTATCGATGAAAAATTGGGATGATGTAGTCCAAATCAAAATCCAATATTGTATTTAGCACAACATTTAATTAAGACCTTACGTTTCGGCAAAGGTTTTTGCCTTTTTCAAAGGTACTGCAAAAAATTGACATATAGAATGACAGTTGGTGAAAGATTAAAAATATTTACTTAAAAGTTGTTAATGCAGAAATACATATATATAGTTAAACACCACCAAAATTGAAATGATGAGGTCCCAAATAAAATAATAAAATGGAGCACTCACTAGGGTGTAGAAAGTTATTTTAATACAAGATTGTCATTAATACATATTGTAATGACAAGTGACAAGTAATGACTGAAACAATTTTGAAAAGAATGCGTGAATCATATGTAGCCTATTAAGTTATAATAAAAAGCGAATTAGGTGACATTCGGGTTGCTATTAAAAGTTTGGTAATTTCCTTGAAATCCTGTACAAATTTTCATATATGGGATGCAAATTTTGTGTATCTTGTCTGAAGTTAATGGCATTAAGTTCATTGTATATATAGTAAGCCTCTAAGAAAAGTCTAATTTTATAATTAGTTTCAGAATCTAAGATAACTACCTTTTGATTTGGACTACATCATCCCAATTTTTCATCGATAAAACTAATTTAAAAAAACATAATATATATATATATATATATATATATATATATATTATAACATTTGACATTTATCAAAGGTTCTACAAAGGTAGTTCGTTAGTGCTACTGATAAAACCATAAATTTTCCATTTTATCAAGCTATACTAAAAGTTAAAAACACTACGGTTAACAAAGATTGATGAATAGTTACTTGTTGAAGGCATATATATAGGATATTATGTACTAGTAATACAGCGTTTGAGATTTATAAAAAGCATTTTGATTTGTTTGCATATACGAAGGGTATCTAATGCATCTTCGGTTGAATGTGGATAGGTTTTGTCTTCAATTTAGCATTTGTAATTTGTGCAGGATACTGTAGCCAATTATAATTTTGAGTTACCTAAAATGAAATATGTTTAATACATTTAAATTATAAAGCAACATCAAAATTTTTTGAAATGTCAAATAAAATGTAAAAATAAACAAAGCTGTTCTAAAATAGTAATTAGGTAGATTTAAGTTGAATTTGTTGAATGCACCCTTTATGTTATATTAGTAGTAGGCTAGAAATAAGTTTGTTTTTGTTGTGGTCATAGGTGATAATTGTTTAAAATTAATTGAAAAATTTTGAAAAAAGTTAACAGACATATAAATTTTTGTACATTAATAAATTTGTTTTTGTAAAGAGCTTGTACTGAGAATTTATATCAAATTAAATATACATGTTAATTGTGCATGCATTTTGATTCAAAATAATAAAGTAAAAGGAAAGTGAAAGTTAAACGACGAAAATTAATTTATTAAAGAAAGGAAAATTTCAATATACCACCATCGGGGCATCCTTTGTTGTGGTTCAGGAGTTGCAGCTGATCAGTTAATTGGTGACGTATAAGGTGTTCGTAGTTGTAAGGAAATAAAACAATTAGTGGTTGAAGTAGTTTCCATAAGAGAACCTAAACTAGAGGAAAAACATTATTGTATTTTATACTAAAACATATATTTAATAGGTACTCACTGAAAGCGCCCGAGGCAACTTGGTGTATCCTGTTTCCAATCCTGTACACCCAGACACATTCAACGGAGTTACAGGTATAAAAGTTAATATTATCTACTCTTCATATTAAGTAATTTGGAATAAATTAAATTTCAAACGTTAACTAGAATAAATAATTGCAGAACAGATTTATCAATCTTTGTTTAATCGGTATACGTAAGCACAACTTAGAGGTTAAGTTTGATTTTGATTGTATACGCTTTAGGCGCCTGTGTTTCAATACCTGTAAGGGGACAAAGAACCTACTTCTCCTTACAGAGTTAAAATACTAGATTCAGTTTCCCTGAGAGAGAGTTTCAACAAGCCGTGGCATAATTAAATTGAAAGAGTTTAATTTAATCATTTACAGACTAACACCATATTACAGGTTGCACCTATTATTTTACTCGTATATTAAAGCATCATTACACATAAAATATCAACATACATAACAATATATATATATATATATATATATATATATATATATATATATATATTCGAAAACCAGACTGATAGGAGGTTAATATATTAGTCTCATCCAAGAATTGCTTCAGTTGTTTATATATTACTGTTTCTAATACCTTTTCAATTGTGGCCAACATATTTATAGGCCTGTACTCTTCGCATTTCTTTGTTGATACTACTTTTTGAATTGGTGTAATTGTTGATATCTTTAAGTCCTTGGGCACAATACCATGCATAAGAGACATATTTATTATGTTTAGTAGCGGATAACCAATAATATCAAAAAGTTATTTAAGAACTCTACTATTTACACCATCCGGGCTGCTTTTATTTGCTTGCTTATATACCAATTCTTTTAGTTCATGTATTTTTAATAATTTAAAAGTACTTAATTCCTTCAGGCTTGTACGTATTTGGTCGTGAAACTCAAACTTTTCAATACCAATTGATGATGTAATTTCTGTTATACTATTTCTGAAGTAAGTATTGAAGTTTCCAGCAATAGTCTTGTCATTAGTTTCTAGTGTATTGTCAAATATAATGTGCTTACTATTTTGAATACGTTCGGTTTTTAATACAAGTTTTAAAGTCTTCCACATTTTTACTGGGTTACCTTTATTTCATCTATTTTCTTTTCATAATATTTAATCTTAGCTCTACGGATCATGAATGTCACATTATTTCTGCATTCCTTGTATGCTTTCCAATCTTCCATTCTTGTGAATGTAAATTTTTTATAAAATTTATTTCGTATATTAATTACTCTTTGTATTTCTCCCTTAAACCATAATTTTGAACTACTTTGTGACACCTCCTTGTCATATGAATTATGGTGAATTGCATTTTTAATGTTTGTGTAAAATGTTTTATAAAGTTTATCGATGTCGGTTATTTCATACTTCCAATCTGCCAATATTAACTCGTTCTTTATGGCCTCATAGTTAAGAATTTTCTTTATTTTGCTTTCTGCATCAACTTGGAGTTTTTGTGTGATGTGACTAATGTCTGCAACAACAATACTATGATCTGTAACTTTTGGAGTGTGCCATACTGTACTTTTTAATCCATTATTATTAGTTATCACTAAATCTATTAATGTTTCAGATTCCTTAGAAATTCTTGTACTCTCAGAAATTAGTTATACAAATCCACAGTCCTTTACAATATTTTTTAACTGAATTGTATAGAAATCATTTATTTTATTCCAATCAATATTATAATCCCCAATCAGAATGATATCTTCACTACCACATGATTCTACTAGTTCTTCTAACAAATTTTCCAACAGGTTTAGAAAATTTGCACAACTTCCACTAGGTGAACGGTAAAACGCAGCTATATTTATAGTTCTACTATTCAACTTAATATTACCAACAATACCCCAATATTCTAAATGGAGGCTGTACTCTTTTAATATTTCAAACTGTAAAAATGACTGATAGTAAATTATGACACCTCCTGTGTGTCGTGAACTAGAATCAACCCTACCTAAACTGTATCCTTTAATGCCTATTTCATTACTTTCAATACAATTTGTCAGATGTGTTTCTGTTAAACATACCAATATTGGTTTTTCTCGATTGATTAGCTGTTCTATCTCGTCAAAATGTGTAATTAAGCCTTGTGTATTTAAGCATAAAATTATTGACTTATAGTCTGCTGTTATATTTAAACATCTAGAAGGTAATTGCTATAAGTAGTTTATTTTACGCTTTTGTAATTCAATAATCCTTTTAAATCATGTACAATTATAGTCCCATACTGTATGCTGCTCATCTAATTCTATATTTAAACGACTTTTTGCTTCTACACAGTTAATACACTTAAATTGACTTTCTTGACAATCTGCTTCATTATGAGATTGTGGGCACACTACACCGTGGGCACACTACACTCCCTTTGCATTCTTTGGCAATATGCCCAAACTTACAACACTTATAACAACTTTTTATTGCCACATGCTCTAATACCTTACATCTCCTCCATCCTATTCTCAGTAGTTCTTCTCTCATAATGTATTTAA
The DNA here is from genome assembly GCA_036346225.1 of Platerodrilus igneus. Classification (NCBI taxonomy): domain Eukaryota; kingdom Metazoa; phylum Arthropoda; class Insecta; order Coleoptera; family Lycidae; genus Platerodrilus; species Platerodrilus igneus. The sequence continues at coordinate 1,677,491 of JARFIW010000691.1, read as the reverse complement.
ATGTATCTGTATCCACTTCTACAATAATGTTAAATAACCCTTTAACAATTTTGGTTTCATACTTAATATTCATTTGAAAATTTTGTTTATGCTCATCTAACTTATTTTGATTTATTATTTTTTTTGTAAATGCCTTCTTTGTCACTTTCATCTACTCCTATAATTTTTATCATTGGAAGTCTTTTTAATGGCTCAAAATCCTTATCGCCGTATGCGTCTTTACACTGATGTCCTATCTAGTTGAATGATTGGTATCGCCTCCAGGTGTTGTTCTGAAATTTAGCTGCTCCCCAATACCTGAAATATTGGTTTTTCTCGATTGATTAGCTGTTCTATCTCGTCAAAATGTGTAATTAAGCCTTGTGTATTTAAGCATAAAATTATTGACTTATAGTCTGCTGTTATATTTAAACATCTAGAAGGTAATTGCTATAAGTAGTTTATTTTACGCTTTTGTAATTCAATAATCCTTTTAAATCATGTACAATTATAGTCCCATACTGTATGCTGCTCATCTAATTCTATATTTAAACGACTTTTTGCTTCTACACAGTTAATACACTTAAATTGACTTTCTTGACAATCTGCTTCATTATGAGATTGTGGGCACACTACACCGTGGGCACACTACACTCCTTGCATTCTTTGGCAATATGCCCAAACTTACAACACTTATAACAACTTTTATTGCCACATGCTCTAATACCTTACATCTCCTCCATCCTATTCTCAATAGTTCTTCTCTCATAATGTATTTAAATGTATCTGTATCCACTTCTACAATAATGTTAAATAACCCTTTAACAATTTTGGTTTCATACTTAATATTCATTTGAAAATTTTGTTTATGCTCATCTAACTTATTTTGATTTATTATTTTTTTTGTAAATGCCTTCTTTGTCACTTTCATCTACTCCTATAATTTTTATCATTGGAAGTCTTTTTAATGGAATCTTTACTGTATATTCTTCTCCCATTTTTTGTGATATAGTTTTCTTCATCACCTCTACTGCCCTATTATTTTCACATTCAATAACAATACCACCATTTTTTGTAGTTTTTCCTACACTTACTCCAATTTCTAAACTAGCAGGGTCAATATTATCTTTCAATTTTTTAAGGATTTCCTTAGAGTCTGTTTTTCCACTAATTTTATGTATTATTACTATAGGAGGTTGAGATACATTCCGTTTAGTGACTGCACTGTACAATTTATTAACATTAAGTTCTGCCTCTGGACACTTTTGTTCGAATAATTTATTTTTTATTTCTACCAATTCTTTACTCTGTTCATCAAACTTTTTTAAAAGTTCCTCATGAGTTCTTTCCAGGGATTGTAATTTTTGCATAACTTCCCCAAGTACATATTTCGTCTCAGTCACTTGCTTTTCACACTTTAAACAATAAAATTTTAAAACTCTTCCTTTTTTAACTGCATACATCTTATTTCAGAACTTGATAAGTCTGTACAGTCAAAATGTACTATTTTTGTACACCCATCACACTCACATTTGTCATCTTCTATATTTAGATTACATTCCAAACAAACATGCATATTATACCCTTATTATTAATACTTTTACCAAAAATATGTTTGCATATTTTTCAAAATAACTTTCTTTCAATTTGCTGGGTTCAGTCCTGTACAATAACAAAACAATGTGGCAATTGTAATTGCAGAGATAAGAGCTAGTTATTGTGAAGATAACTGTTGATAATAACCAAAAGTTTGTATACTACCAATTTAAAATGTTAGTTATCTGTTGATATCATAGTTGTGATGCACTTTTTATAAAAAAAAGTTTAGTAGTTTGAAAGCCTGTCTAGTTAGATCTAAGATGATACCAAATTTGATATATAAGTAGCACTTTTTATCAGTTAATTTTAATATACTTCGAGGAGCACATTAACACTTTGTTAACGAAACCACCTCTAGCTATAATAAGGAAGAGGTAGAAGCGAAATACAAAGATATCAAAGACACTAAGATCTGTAAAAGGACATGAAAATTTAATAATTACGAGAGATTTTAATACAGTGGTAGGTGAGGGTAGGGAAGAAGTGGTAGTAGGTTTATTTGACTTTGGTACGAGAAACGAGAGGAGAAATAGGCTGATAGAATTTTATAACAAAAACAATTTAACCTACGTAAACACATTATTTCAACATAATGCTAGAAGATGATATACTTGGATGATGCCAGGTGACATCGGCAGATATCAAATAGATTACATTGTATTTGATATCTACCGATGTCTCCTGGCAGCATCCAAATATATCGTCTTCTAGCCTGATGTTGAACTAATGTGTTTGTGAAGGTTAAATTGTTTTTGTAGAAAAATTCTTGTTCGACAACTTAGGAATCAAGTAAAAGTCTGCAGGAAGTATCCAAAATAAGATATAGACACTGACCACAACAGTAATTATGAAAGACACGCTTAGATTTAAAAATTTGACAAAAAGGAATGGAAAACGGCACTTAGAGTTTGAAAGACTAAAAGATAAAGATATCCACCAAGGATCTGGAAAAAAAGGCAAACAAATTGCTGAAAGACATCGGGAAAATTTTCTAATATTAAGGAACTAGAATCAAAATGAAATAACATTAAATTCAGTTTAGACATGGCGGCCAGAGATATTCTGGTGTTTAAACAAAAAGAGAATAACAAAGAATATACTAAATTTAATACAAGAAAGGCAAAAATACAAAACAGACCAGACGAAGCAGCAAAACAAAGATACAAAGTCATAAAGTGGGAAATTATTCGCAAATGCAGGAATGCTGAGGCTAAAGAACAAATTAATTAGAATGAATTTTAGGGATTATAAAACCGTATATCAAAAACATATGGGGCGTGGGAGGAAACATCATATAGAAAATGTAGAGAAAGTGGTTAGACGGCAAGAATATATAGGGAAATTTTATGCAGGACCACAACTAGAAGCACTAGAACAGGGTGTATATCCTATTCTTATAGTAGTTTGAATTAGCATGAAAGGGTCTAAAAATAATAAGGCACCAGGTACAGATAAGGTGCAAGCAGCCGCTGAACAAGCAGTAACAGAACAACTCTTACAACTTGTAAGTTATATTTACGAAACAGGCGAGATACCCTAAAGATTTCAAATTTAACACTGTAGCCGCTATACCAAAACAGAAAGATACGGATAGATGTGAATATTTTCGAATAATTTTGACAGTGCGCATGTCAAAAATATTATCTAGAATTGTTCAGACAGAAGAAAAAACAGGCTGAAGAAACACTAGGGAGATCAATTTGGGTTTAGGCAAAACATGGGAACACGGGAGGTCATTTTAGCCTTAAGGATAATAATGGAGAATAGGATATCCCAAGTCATCCATTTTAATGTCTGATTCCTGTTTTAATGCTGTTAGTTCATCTCCTGCATATAAATTCCCTATATATTCTTGCCATCTATCCGCTTTCTCTACATTTTCTATAATGACGTTTCCTCTCACGTCTCATATTTTACTATGCGGTTTTATATCCGTAAAATTTATTCTAATTAGTTCATATGTTTCGTCTGTCTTTCCTATTTGCATCTTACTCCGTACCTCTTTGCACTTTTGATCAATCCATTGTTCTTTAGCTTACCTGTATTTTGCAAATAATTTCCCATTTTATGGCTTTGTATCTTTGTTTTCCTGTTTCATCTGATCTATTTTGCATTTTTGTCTTCTATTAAATTCAGGATATCTTTTGTTATTGATGACTTCTTATTTTCTTTTGTGTATACTTTGTGTTTAATACAATGATATTTTATATATTTTTATTGTTGAGTTTATATACTCCATTAATATTTGTTGCTGAAAAATGGCAACAGCCGTTTACTTTTATATTTGACTTATCAAATGCATAGCAATTTTTGTTGTCAAATAATAGTGCATAACGTAAAGGCAACCCGAAAAATTTATATCTGAGAAACCTAGTCACCAGTCACAAAATTTCATTTTGATGTAGTAACAGTAAATCAAAATTTTCTAATGCAGTAAACATCAAAGTATTATTTAAAATACCGTGGTATATATACTGACAAGACACGATACCAATGAGTAGTATAACACTTGATACAACAAAAGCAAATGGTAAAGTATAGTTCAATACATTTGAATTATTTCTAAAGTAATTCAATTACATTTTAAGTAATTGAATTACTATTTATGTAATTTTCAATTCAATTCAATAACTTTATTTCCATTTTTTCTTTTAGTTATTTACATACACCATAAGCTAACCATTTAGGTTGCTTGACATAGTGTACAAATTTTTAAAATCCTGCTGTTTTATACAAATAATGAGTGCTTAATGTAAACTAACATATAATTATCCTAACTTATTTACTCTTACATATATTACTTGATAATCGTTTTATAATTTTCTAAACCTTATTACACTACTTAATTTGTTAATCCGTAGTTTTTGCAGGAATTTCTAAAAGTTATTTTTATTTACTTTGCTTTTAATTACATCTATTTACTTAGTATTGTTAAATTTTATTTTTAATTTTAACTTTAATTTTATTTAGCTCTACTCTCATTTAACATTTTTCTTTATTTTTCTGCATTTTGTCACCATATTGAAGTGGTTTGGTAATTTTCCTTTTAAATCGAGGCTGTATTATTTAGGTATTGTTTTAAATTGTCTTTCAGTGATTTCATACTAGTATATTGCTTAAATTCTTGCGGAAGCTCGTTAAATAGAGTAGGAATGATATATTGCATACATTTTTTACCATATTTATTTTCTGCAAACGGAACTATGTATTTAATTTCTCTGAGTTCGTACGAATTTTCCTGAACTCTTAGATAGTTATCACTAAAATAATTTTCAATTATCATTTTATAATTAAATATTCCTTTTACAGTTAATAAATTGGTTTTAGTTAGATTGTCACGAAAAGTACTATTACTATTATTAATTACAAATAATTTAAGTAGCTTTTTTTTGCAGTAGTTTGATTTTATTTAAATCATTATCTGAAGCCTTTTTCCAAGCATCGATACCATACCTAATAATTGCTTCTGCCAATGAAATATAAATTGTTTTTCTGATATGAAAAGGTATCAAATCGGCTATACAGTAAAGTTTTACCAGCACTTTCATTAACCTTTTACAAATATTTTGAATTTGTAAATCCCATCGGAAATAATTGTCCACAATAATGCCTAAGTATTTGTATTCCGTACAATTAGATATAATTTTACATGCAGATTGACATAAATTATAACCATGCGCCTGTAAACGAAAGCATTTACAAGAATGTAATTCTATTTTATAATTTTCTTGCCTTTTCATGTATGGAGTCGTTATGTAGAGACATTTTGTTTTATTCGCATTTACTGTTAAACGATTGTCATGTGACCATTTAGCTAGGTTATTGGAGTCTTTTTGTAACATATTTATTGCTACGGTACTTGATCGGTGTTCCGACATTAAAAGAATGTCATCTGCAAACGTGAAGACTCTACATTGTTTAATAACATCTGGCAAATCATTCACATATAGTATAAATAATAATGGACCGAGAATTGACCCTTGCAGTACACCGACATCTAGCCACTTCTCATTACTAACTGATATTAACTTTTACCACAAATTTACGGTTTTCAAAATAGTTCTTAAATAATGCCAGGGGTAGACCGCGAAATCCGGCTGCTTTCATTTTTGTTATCAAAATTTGATGACTAATGGTTTCAAGCCTTTGAAAAGTCCACGAATAAACATACTGTGTAAATGTTTTTTGATAAATTTTGGTAAACTTTATTAGAAAAGTTAGATAATAGTGAATTTGCGCCACGGCCTTTAACAAACCCATATTGGGTATCACTTATTACTATATTTTCGTTCATAAATTTTTTTAACTGTTTTGCTATATATTTTTGCAATATCCTTTCGATTACTGGTGATATTGATATTGGCCTATAATTTGCTGGATCAGCATGGTTTCTATTTTTATATACAGGTCTAACAATGGCTATTTTTAATTTATCTGGTACTTTACTTGTAATAATTAAATTAATTAAATTTCTTATTACTATACCCACTCTGTTGTTTAAAAAAATTAAATCCTTTGCTCTAATATTGTCGATTCCTGATGATTTTTTTACTTTTAGTGTTTGGATAGCATTGTTAACGAAATCTAGCCCCACCTTAGGTAGACAAAACGAGTAATTTACGTTTTCTTCTCACTCATGTTGTATTGATTTTATATTCATATAGCTTTCGGCAAAATCATTTGCAATCGTTTTGTCATCTTTAGCTGGCATATACTTTAAAATTACTCGATCTATATTTAGCTTTTCTCGGGGTTGAATGAAGTGATTAATTATATTCCATATTTCTTTTGTATTATTTTTTGCCTCATGGAATGTGTTGCTATAGTAAAGCTTCCTTTCTTTCTTAATTTTCAAATCCAAGTAGTTCCTAAATTTTTTGTATTCATTTAGATCCTCTTTTGAATGATGTTGTTTCAAATTTTTGAACATATTGTATCTTTTTTTTTTAATTTCTAGGAGTAAATTAGCCGTCATCCAAGGTTTTTTAAAATTAGCTAAATTTTGTTTCAAACTACTTGTTCCTTTACTTCTCTCAGAATTTCTGTACCCTTGATTAAATATATTAATAATGTTGTTATATAGTGTCGCTGAACTCTTTATTACTACTAATGTGTTAAAATCTACATTCATTAAACAAAGCTTTACTAATCTTTCATCTAGTTTAATTTCTGTGTTTGTTGTTTTTGTTACTTTAATTCCGGTTTTTGGAATTAATTGTATGGTAGTAATATAGTGATCAGAAATTTTTGACTGGATAACCGCAGAATTTATTTTTTCATACCTTTCCCCTACATATAAATGATCTAGACAAGAAGATAAAAGTTTTCCATCATAAATTTCTTGTCTAGTATAATCACTAATGCAAGTAAAAAAGCCATTCGATTTTAATAGAGATTCATAATCAATTATTGTTTTGGACATATTTTCATTTTTTATATCAATGTTTATATCACCGCCAAATATCATATTATCTGCTTTGTGACATTGGGTGATTTGTGTATTTAATTCTTCAATAAATTCTAGCACATTATTACTTGGTGGCCTATAAACCATCATTATTTCTATTTTTTTGTTCCTGAAAATTTAAAGTGCCTTGAATGTTTTCGTAGGATATCGATTGGTAAATATTTTCCATAAACCTCAAACTTTCATGGATATAATCCCTCCTCCTTTTCTCACCGTTCGCAATTTTGCATATCTATTGTATCCTTTCAGTTGAAAATTACTTAATTGTTGTTCATTAATTGACACTTCCAATAAGACTAAAATTTCAAATGTAATATTAGAAAGATAAACGAGTAGCTGGTCAAAATGGCTTTTTATGCCATTAATATTTAAGCAGAATAGTGAAAGGGAGTCTAAACTTTCAGTTATTTTTAACTCTTTGTATTCAGATACACTTCCAATAGTACAAAATGTAACCTTATTTTCAAATTCTTCCTCTTTGTGTAGCATTATTTTATCTTATATTTAATAACTTATCATAATTGAAAATAAATAAAATGTAATGAGCTAATGATCTAAATGAAAATTGTTACGTTCATTTTCGTAAATAATTGATTAGTTTATATGCAATAATTTTTAAATTACATTCCTTTGGCGTTAAACACGAAAATTATTTCCGTAAATTAAAATAACCCTTTAACATGTTTAAAATTGTATTGTAATTAATACTAAATATCCTATATATTTTACTCGATAAATCTTTCTGCTCATTAAAAATAAATATCCTTTCTAAGAATTTCTTACCGTGGAATTTCCGCCATAATTATATTGGCGCCTTTCCAAGTATTCAATAATTAAGGCTGGTGTGTTTTCCCTTTTTAAAGAATTTGGCATAATTGTTTCAATAAATTAGGGTTTTCCTGTTTATTTTCCTTGACGACAAGTTTACGTTGAGCTTTGGTGCTTTAACTAAACAAATGTAATATTCACTTTCTGTTTCAATAGCAACAAGAAAACATCCGTCCTACTTTGCTTCGTTCCGTTTTTCGTTATGCGAATTTCTGGCACTCATTATATAGCGTGGTGGATATTTAGGGTTTATAAAATGGTACTTTTCGGTTTTAATAAATTAATCTATTGTTTGTAATTATTCTACCTTCCTGCGGGGGACACGTTAATCCCTTGAGCTGTCGTTTCTTCTGGTAATGGGAAGCCAAACGCGTTCTTCCTGGGCGTAGGCCTACCTACTCGCTGACGTGGACCAGCGACTGAGTCAACCTCGACGTCAGCAACTCGAGGGTGAGTTTTTCTTTGTATTCGCTTTTTACTTTGGAACCAGAACGCCTGGGTTTTTACCGTTCAAATATGGCATTTCTAAATTTAATTCTTATATATGAAAATTATTGAACTATTTTGGTATTCACTGCTCTTTTATTACTGCTTTAATATTTGTTTATAAATCACTAAAAATATACTACTTACTTATGTAAAAACGGTTTAAAGACTTGCTGGCACATTTGAAAATGTTGTTGCCATTACGTTTGTAAATATAGGTTAAGTTTATGTTTACGATGATCTAGAGCTGTGGTTTTTAGGGTTGCGTTTGGTACTTTTTTTTACTAATTAATGTCAGGGGTAATTACCTAAAAACTACAGCTCGCCATTTTCATGAATAATTTTTTACAGTGTTCTGTAAATATTTTGTGTAATTATAAGTTCTTTTTTCCTTTGTATGTTTTGTTCTGAGTGTGAATGAGTGAGTGTATATATAAATTTTCTCTCTATTTCAGGTTTCTTTTTAATTTATCTATAGGTATAAAACCCCGCCCGCTCACCGATTAAGCCCGGTCATTCTTCCTTTCTTTTTCTTGTTTTTTTTTTTAGGTTACATCAATGTACGTAGCAAAATTCTAATTTTAAAATTATTTCTACTGCTTACGTGTATCACTTAATCTATTAAAGCTTTACCTATTTATTCTTGAGACATCTATATATATATATATATATATATATATATATATATATATATATATATAATTATATCTCTTTTACTTACTTACTATGTATTCAGTCACTCTTTATTCTATAAATTTTTATTTTATTTTGCCCCTTTTTGTCGCGCCTTTTTATGCAATGTGCACACCTAATGCACGCCCCGTACTTGCAACGTATGGTTGGTTCTTTAATTAACTATTTATTTCAATGCCTCGACTATTTAAGCTCTTAAATCTCAGGGTGTTCAAACTACTTATAGTGAGTTCTGTTATAAGTAGATGTGCAAAGTCCAACCAACGTGCACACTCTTTTGTTTTAGTACAAAATTTTACTCTACTTTTGTGTATGCCAAAATTTTACTGCGATCAACGTCGCTTTGTGCCAAATTAAATTACTACCAAAATTATATGACTATTTCTGACGTTTTAAGATATCTCAGCACTCACCTGGCTTATACTTCGTATGTGGCCACTCTAACTGCTGGCTCAAAATCCTTATCGCCGTATGCGTCTTTACACTGATGTCCTATCTAGTTGAATGATTGGTATCGCCTCCAGGTGTTGTTCTGAAATTTAGCTGCTCCCCAATACCTGAAATAATTAACCCGAATTTAGAATTTTGAATACCCTGTGCTGTAACTTCCCCTGTACTAATTTCTGCTTTAATTCTCCACTACCAATTGCTGCTCTCCAAAATTCCGCTCCTCGTGTTCTCAAATAATTCGTCCGCTTCTTCGTATCTAATCCAAATCTACTCGTCGTCCTAATACAAATTGCTCTATGCCCCGCTACAAATCTATAATCGCTATCCAAATCTAACTTCTTTCCTTATATATTTCCTCTCGATGTCCTGCTACCTAATTATCGCTATCCAAATCCAACTTCTTTCCTTGTATAATTCCTCTCGATGTCCTGCTACCTAATTATCGCTATCCAAATCCAACTTCTTTCCCTTGTATTACCACTCGAATGCCTGCTACCTTTCTATAAATCGCTATCCAAATCTCACTTCTTTCCTATGTATAACCACTCAATTGCCTGCTACCTTTCCCAATCGCTATCCAAATCTCACTTCTTTCCTATGTATAACCACTCAATTGCCTGCTACCTTTCCCAATATCTTTCCAAATCTGTATACTTTTCCGTCGTTTCACCGTCGCACTATCACTACTCTTTACACTTATTACTCTCGTCGCTGTTACTTTTTTATCCTTCTTTACTAAATCAAAACTCTTTAAAAACAAATACTTTTATTAACTTCTTTTTAAATCGTATACAAATTAGCACAGTATGAAAAACACGTCTTTTTACAAATTAATTTCGAAATAATCTCCTCTGTTTACTTTCCAAGGCGACCATTTTAACTTTTCTGCCACTACACTTTAAAATACATAACTAAATCGTCCAATAACATCCTAACATTTCGTTTGTGTCGCACATACCATAGTTCATGTCCTTTTACACTTTCCTTATTTACATAAAATTCTAGTATTTGTCCTAAATATTTACAGTTCACCAATCATATTTGACATTGTTATAACTAATAATTTTGAGTTTACAAATATTGTCCAAAAGTTGATTCTATTTAAAATGCAAAACCAAAATAAATTACACTTGAACCTGGATGCGTGGTTGATAGTAAACGTCCATAGACGCATCCGGTTTTTGGACGGCAAATGTACTTTCAATGGCCTTTAAAACTCAAACTCTGCATAAACCCTTGAGCACTGTACATCTTACTACGTCATTTAGTCATTTTAATATTACCTTTTGGCACTTAATTTCAACTACCATTTTGAATGGTATTTTAGTATATGAAAAATATGGCAAACATACATTTTTAAGTTTATGTGATCAAATATGTGTATAATTTTGCTTGGCATATACTACCTTGTACTAAACAACCCTTAGAACTCTTGGTATCTCCCTTATACACTACAATATATATATATATATATATATATATATATATATATCCATTTGAAAATTGATTCATCGAATTTTTAGCAAATCATTATCATTATTTATTCTTATCACAATTGGTTCTTCATTCGATTTTTTACTGAAAATTCTTCCCCCTTTCACCCAGACAAAATTCCAGTGATGATCTCTTGCCTTCTGCCTGGCCTTCCACAGAAGAGATTTGTTATAACCCGTTAAATTTTCGCATAGAAATACCCTGCTTTCACTTTTATTATTTAACAGTTCATCATTCTTTATAATTTGTCCTTTTTTATTAATAATTTGATCCCGAATTAATTGCGACGATCATCTTACAATTATAACAGGGATTGCTTTAGGTTTTTTTGTGAGTAGACGGTGTACGATTTCAATATCCTTAGGTTCTAAATTTATTTCTAATTTATCTGCTAGTTTGCTCACAGTATCTTTTAGAAAACCAGTATTTTTCTCTTCAGCAGTCACTTGTAGACTGCGAATTTCAAAGTTTACATTCCTACTATGTTGCTCCATTGTGTTTATTTTTGCTTCTAATTTTACAATTTTTAAATCCTTACGCTTGTTTTCATCAATTAACTCGCGTACATCTTTGACTAATTGCTTATTATTGGTATTCCGCAGATCAATTACCTCGCGTTTTAAGTTGTCACAAAAGCTTGACAAACCTTTCAAATCGCTATCAAGCGCTTGTTTGTATTTATCGAGTTTATTGTTAATAACTTTAAACATCTGCTTGACGTCGTCCTCCTCTAAACAAGAAGACGATTGCGATTGCTGTGATTCATCTTTGCTTCTACATTCATTACATTTCCAATAGTTCTTTTTTGCAGCAGACATACGCATATATGTTCTTTCTGATAATCCAGAACATAGATAGTGCAAGTTGCTTTTGCAAAACTTACAATGCACGTAATTTCCGTTTGAAGGTAATTCACTATTGCACTTATCACACTTCATTGTTTTTAATTATGATTTGTTTTTCAAAATGCAGATACAGTTTGTAGAGAGTTATAATTTCATAGTTTATTATTCTAATAAATCAACGCGCAGTTGTTTCACTCTAAATAAATAATTTATGCAGAGCAATCTAAAACACAACCGAACAGCTCGAGAGTCGAGTTGAATTACTTAACATTTTTGAAAACCAATTACCAATTACATTATCCTAATAATTGAAAATCCAATTACGCTTACTCTTCAAAAAAAGTAATTCAATTACAAAAAAGTAATTGAATTTCATTTTCCAATTATTTTAATTCAATTACCGACAGCTCTGTCTATGGTCTATTGCATTTTGTAACAAGCTGATTAATTTTAGCAATTAACTTCTCTCCGTTTGCTAACAATACTTAATTTTATTTGAATATTGCATAATTGCCATAAATGCCTTGGAAAACTGATTTTATTAAACATTAATAAACAGTTCGTAATGTAATTTGCAAATTCCTCTTCAGTCTGAGCAGAGATGAGAACATCGACAAAAAATAGCACAGCGTCTTCGATATTCCGCAAGAGTTTTTCCATAAATTCTTGGAGTATTCCAGGAGCCACTGAAATGCCAAATTGTAGACGTCTAACAGCGAACCCTCCCTTATGAGTATGGGCAATTGCAGACTCTTCATCAACCACTAGTTGTTGATAAACGTGGGATCAAGGACGTTATATGAATGGACCAAGCCATAACGTAAATATCTGGTATAACGTATGTCGTATATGCATGCCAACATCGGATGGTGTTTTTGGACACACTCATTTGCGCTATCATCGTTAAACATATTGTGTGTCCTTATATAACCTCGTTTGTCTGGTCCCACAATGGGTGTATGTGTTTATTATTACACACTACTCATTTATCACAAAACAAAGTGAGGTTAGATTCAGTTTTCTGCAAAATTCTAAACATTATATACTACTTGCAATATATGTATATTATAACGTCCTTGTATGTATATAACTAGAGTCATTGCAAATTTATACATAATACAATGACACTGTAATTTAATTCAGTATTCACACTCCCTTGTATCAAATTATATCCATCCATCCAACGTTCGGCAGTACGTTAAAATATTATAGTAGGCATTGCAAAAGTTTCCCTTGAAATAGAATATCAATGTTGCATCAAATGTAAGATACATTTTACTGATTTCAGCCAGCACGAGCATTAAGAAAGTTCATGTTGCCCTTATTGTGCATAGTAGAAGATGAAAACAAAAAAGAATGCATTATAATAAAAAAAAAGACTTAGTTAAGCAATGAAACCGTGCCCTCGAGTATGGAAAGCGTGATGCTTACTGCAACGCTACCGAGACAGACCAGAATGGAATCGTCGGCAGTTGTAAATGTGTGATTACTAAGGACATTGTATTTGGGAATTATGATACTACCAGATTTTTAGTAAAAACCCACATTCCTATTGGTGAAGACCACATAAAAGATAGAAGATATATTTTTACGAATATTAGAAAAGCGAGTAGTAATGAACACACGTCCGAACTATGTTGGCACTATATTTATATAAGTATGACTGGGTCCATTCTTATAAGGTCCTTGCGTGGGATAAATCAATCCTCCGAAATACCTTTCCACCAGCCAAATTAGATAATAATTCGTTCACAGAAAGAATAGGATATAGATCGTTGGAGAATGTTTTGTTAAGCGTACTTTTATAATTTCCGCATATTCTGATTTTGTTTGATTCTTTCTTATGCACTACCACAATTGGAGTAGTCCACTTTGAGTACGTAATGCAACGTTTCTTATTATTTAGAATGGGTTAACTATCTGTGATCACCTTGTTCGTCAAATCAAATAAACCAAATCACGACTAACACGATTAGTTCTAAATAAATCTCTTACCAGATCCTTTGTGGTATGGAAATTGGTTTTGATTTCTGCATAGCATGGATATACAAACTTTGCTTCAACATTCGTTTTCACTTAATGGCAACAGCTTCTATCTATGTCAATAATTGTGGGTGGAACAACCTATGCCTTTTATACTTCAAGCTCACAACTAAAAGTAGATTTGTTTACTTAAATTGTTACTTTAATGTTAAATACTTAAACTACATACAAAACAGGAATTATTTCCAAACATCTTACCACTACCTTATATCTAAGCTTACCTTTGTGGCTACAATTACATCTAAGGAGGGGGGGGGGGGGCACGGCAGTGCCCCCGCCAAGTCGAGCACGAAGCAAACACTGCCGTACCATCCTTTACTGGAACCATTTCGCCGCATTTTCAGGCCCCTATTTGAGAACCTCTGGATAAGACCAGAATGCAGAAATTTTCGTCATCCAGTAAGCTATAATCACATACTTAAAATCCAAAATTTCAAGTCTGTAGGTCATTTAGTTCCGAAGTTAAGCAAAAGCAAAGTTTCGAACTTATGACACTCTCACTCACTCACTCATGATTATCAGAATAGAACTAGTACTTCCCATAAACTCAGAGCTGAAATTTGGTACAGAGTTAGAGTTTAATGGCAACATAAAGGGAAAACTATAAAAATTAGGATAATCGAAGATCTGGAGTACCTGGTGACCCTGATTAGAAAACACAAGAGCCCAACCAAACTATTAGAAGAGATCGACATACCGCCTCTACAAAAAATATTCAACTTGGTGGGCCGCTTCATTTGATGTCAAAAATCGAAAGTCTGAAGTATTTGATGAAGAACCCTCAGCTGTATTAGAGATATGGTAATGCCCCCTTCTACTATAAGTACATACAAAAATCGACTGTCATTGCAAAAATCCAGCGTAGTGGGACACATCTTTTAATTTAATCTAGCCTATAGCGTCCCACTGCTGGGCAAATGCCTCCCCTTCTGCTTTTAATATGCATATAAATAAAATTAAAGAAAAACTCTGGATAAGACTAGACTGGCTTTTATACTTATACTTACAAGTTTACAAGAAGAAATAGTCGAACGATTAACTTTATTCTACTTGAACATTACACAAATTAAATAAACAAATTACACTAAAATATTAATTTCGCTCAAAATTTGGTCAAAATATAATGCATTGGACTAAGAGTGGCGGTGATACCCGCACACGTCGCTAAATGGCGCTGACTGTATTTTAAAACCTTATATGGCGAAGTGGCAACCGGCCACGTTACAGTCGTTTACGACATTCTTCTACTGCCATTGAAAATGTTTGCTAGGGATTAGGACGGATTATTTGCATTTCGTTGATTTCGCTTATTATTTCGTGAGGTTTGCTAAGGTTAATTAGCAGGTTGTTATTATAACAATTCGAAGATTTGAATAGGTTAGGAATTTTATGATTAGTGACGGATTACTGATTATTACTTAATTATTAGATTTAAAAGAAGTTTTAATTGAATACTTTATTTAATTGTTAGTTAGGCAGTACTTCGAATCGCGTTCGTGTTTATAAGTAAGTACTTTTCTAGTATTCTAGGTTTAGTTTATTTAGTTAGATATTACTTCATTTCGTTTAAAAATATCATTAATTTAGCTGTATTTCAGTACTAGGTAGGTAATACCTTTGGTAAAAAGTTCATTGATAATTAATTATATTGACACTTGTCTAATAATTAAGAGTTAACGTTTTGTTTATAGTTTGTATAGATTGAGTAGGCTGAGTAATATTTTCTTTGAGTTTTTTTTTATTAAGACAAAAGAAGTCTTAAAGATATAGGTTATTATTGTTTTAGTCTAAATATTATCGATATTTCTGATTTGTTGTCCATATACTAAAGGTCGTTGAGTTTATTTGTGTTTGATTTGGCAAAATAATATCGTAAAAAATGTCGATAATATTAAAAGACGACGATGAACTTAGCTACCAAGTAGTTGGTATGCCCAAAGACGGGTCTTGTCTCTTCCATTCAATATCTTTCTTGGTGTATGGTAGAACTGACTCAACTTACAGTATCAGATCTGCTATAGTTGCATACGTTGCTGAACATTGGGACGAAATGCAAGTGTACACGTGTGATGCTGATGGTGACGTATACACGAGCGCCCAATCCTACACGAGCGATATGATGAAACCCACTACTTACGGCTCAGCTTCTGAGCTTATGGCTGCTGAAAAAATCTATCCCTTCACTTTTGAAGTGTATGAGAACGGTATACTAAGAGGTTCCTTTGGCGATGCTGGCCAAAAAAAGTGTTTACGTTTTACCGGTAGTTACTTAAGCGGCCACTACGATGTATTCATTCCTATACGAGATGCCTCTCCATCTTTTTCCCCCTTTGATCCCATAACATTAAATTCTGTAACATCAGATACTGCTATATGTACATTATATGACTTAAACTCTACGCAAAGTGAATTGAACATGAAGCATAGGGGAAAAGGCGGTAGACCGACTAAAACTAAAAAAGGAAGACCTAAGGTATCAGAACTGTCTCGATCTGAACAACTTCGAGAAGCTGCGGCTCGTTACCGACAAAAGCATCCTGAAAAACGTCGAGAAACCGTAGAACTTTATAATTCTTTACATCCAGGCACCAACCGGGCATCAGTAGCACAGTACAGTGCTTCACACCCTGAAGTAAACCGGGCAGCTGTAGCACGCTACAGTGCTTCACATCCTGAAGTAAATCAGACTGCTGTATCTCGCTACTGTGCTTTACATCCTGAAGTCAATCAAGCCGCAGTATCTCGCTACCGTGCTTCACATCTGGAAGTAAACAGACAAGCCTACAATTGACTGGTTATTCAATCAACGTTTTCCAAGTGGCAATTTTCCATCGTCAATGGGTAGCGGTTCTGGTGACAGATTGGTGCAATGGTGTCATGGAGCACCTGGTTTTGTACCCTTGTCTACCCTTCAACGGCCAAGTCACACAACATTAACTATAATAATAAAGAAATCGCAGTAAGGAACCTCAGACTTGGCACGACTTTGTCTAGATTTCATTACTTTTTAGAGATAAACAAGCAGCTCCATCAAGACTTGGCTAGTTTTTTACAGAATGTATTTGGTGGGATACTTATTTACACCAAATAATAACAAATTTAGCATACACTATTTGTATACAGGATTCATTCACCTCTATTTTACAATCGCCCCAGCACAGTCAATCACTTAATGACGTCTCAATATTACGAACAGCATTTACCATACCATACATAAATCACCTAGTTGCAATTTTGGATCCCTTTTTTGTAATTACGTTTCTTCATTAGGATATTATTCGCAAGCTAATGCAAATTCCAATTATCTCCAAATTAATAAACTGAAACTTCGACTATGGCATCCTTTTCTCAATAATCAAAAAGGTATGCCGTACTTCTTACATCTATTCTCGTTACCATGCAAAATACTACCCCCCCCCCTTTATTTCCGTTTTCTGTTTTTTACGCGGCAGCAATTTTCTTCTTATTACCTTTTAATAGTTACTCAGCCAAATTTAACAAAGTACTTCCATAACTCTTGTGTTGATTTTAACTTCTATTTGACACAATAATTTCATTTACAACTTATTTATTTCAAAAGTTTAATAAAACCAAAATGCAAGCTTCATTGTTTTTTAGATAACCTTTTTTACATTCAAACCCCTCCAGGTAGTCTCACATGCCCACCAAGGTACTAACCACGAAATTCAAGAAAATAACATTTAACTATTAACAAAATGTATTCAACCTGGTATCTTTCCATTACAATACCCCCTTGATTTAATTAGAAGATATGATCACATAAGATCTAAATAATTAAATTAACGTTCGCTACAAATACAATCAAAAGAACAAAGACCAATAAATCCTGACAACTTATACATAAAGTTTATCCTCAAAGTAGGTTATAATATAATAAACAAAGAACAAATAACTCAACCAAAACACATAGAATATACAATTTACACTAAATATCCATACTTCAAATTGTTTTCAATACTACCTTTCAAACACAACTTACTTTCTATCTACATCCCCCACTATCCATCAACTCCCGTCTATCAACTAAACTGCCTCTTCTTTGAGTGCTGGACAATCCTTAAATTCATTGGTTTTGATGGTTTCAAGTTAGATACGTTCTGTGTGTACTTGATGGTCTCCGAATTTGGATACTTGAGTAAATAAGCATTCTCGTGTACACACTTGAGCACCTCATAAGGTACCTAATATAAAAGAAAAAACTTTTTAATTTCTTTATTAAATTTTGAAGACTTAAAGTGCATCTTTACCAATACAAGATCCCCAGGATAGTACCTAATTTCTTTAACATCTTTGTCATGTCTAGTTTTCCTTTTCTGTGCATGATGCCTTAACCGTTCTTCAGCCAATTCAAGCTTGACATTCAGTGGAGCATCCTCCTTTTAGGGTAATCAATTAGCTCTTCAATGACCTGTACGTGCCAGATTCCTTTAACCAGTTCTATGGGAGCAAAACCAATAGACTCATTTTCAATACAATTATATAAATTTTCTAGAATCTTAATATAATCTGGCCAAGTAATATGGCGCTTAGTACAATACGTTCGGAATAGTCGACCCAACTCCCTCATTACCCTCTCCACCGGATTGGACTGTGGGTGATATACGCTAGATCTACGACACTTAAAATTGAGGTCCTGTATTGTTTGTATCCACCGATCACTATGAAATTGCGTTCTGTTGTCTGATAATAGACATTTAGGTGTTCCCACAATTGGAATGAAATCTTTTATGATTTTAATTAACAGCGTTTAAGAAGTTACCCTCTTGATGGGGTATAATTTGACAAACTTAGAGAAAACGTCTCTTACTACAAAAATATGCTTTAAACCACCTCGGCTGGTAGGAAGCGGCCCAAACAGGTCGACTGACACAATCTCTAATGGTTCCTTTGCCAACACATTTTTCATAAACATTTCCTGTTTCTGATTATTTATTTTCGCTTTCTGGCAGATTTCGCATTCTTTAGTAACATCATTCACCCGTAGCTGTAGATTTGGTATATAACAGGTGTCACGAATTAAAGCTTTACACTTTTCCTCCAAAGTGTCCATAAATCAAATGACATTCCCAAATTAATCTCCTTACTAATTGCTTAGGAATACATAATACCCACCATTCATCCCTGTTTTTACTCATTTTAAAGACTATATTCTCATGAACTCTAAATTGTTTACTCAATATCTGCTGCTTACCATCATGGTTATTCATTAATTCATCCTTTACCTATTGTATGTGCACATCTTTTGCTTGCTGTTCCTCCATATTCTTCAATAGCCTCTTCAAATTATTTTCACTATTAAGCTTTGTTCTAATGGGTGTTATTATAATTGGCTTATGCCTGTGGTCTCCCTGGTACCCATACCTAGACAGGAAATCGGCTATAATATTATTACTACCCTTGCGGTACTTCATTTCAAGATCATATTCTTGTAAAACTAAACACCATCTCATCAATCGAGCACTTAGTGCCTTGCACGAGAACAAAAATTCTAACGCCTTATGGTCAGTTAGAACATAGGTTCTACAACCCAAGATATACGACTTGAATTTCTCACATGGGAATACAATACCTAACAGTTCAAGTTCAGTAATCATATAATTTCGCTCAGCTTTCAATAAACTACGACTTGCAAATCTAACACTAAGAACGTCTCCTGTTTCTGATATTTGAAATAAATGTGCCCCAAGAGCTTTAGTCGAGGCATCGGTTTAAAAAAAAAATGGTTTAGCAAAGTCAGGATGTTTCAACTCTAGTGCTCCCACAAATGCTTCTTTAATTTTATTATAACTATTCAGCTCTTCACCCCCCCCCCCATTTCCATTTTGCGTCTTTTCTTAGCAAAGAAGTTAAGGTTACTGTCAAATAAGAATGATCTTTAATAAATTTCCTGAAGAAATTAAAAAACCCTTAGAAAGACTGAAGATCTTTCTTATTTTTTGGTTCTTTAAAATTTTGAATTACTTTAGTCTTATCTGGATCTATTTTAATACCATCCACACTAATTAAATAACCAAGGAATTTCAATTCTTGTTTCAAAAATTCCGATTTGTTATCATTTATAGTCATACCACCACTACCCAATCGTGCTAATACGTTTTCTAATTGTTCTACATGTTCTTCAATGGTTTTAGATGCTATTAAGATGTCGTTGACGTAGATAGTGGCAAACTCTAATACATCGAGACCTAGAACTAAGTCCAGACATTTACTAAATTTTGCAGCCGATACATTTAAGCCAAATGACAGTACTGTAAATAGATAGCTTCTACCATTTACCAGGAAAGACGTCAACTGTCTACTTTCTTTATTCAATGGCACCTGCCACTATCCACTAGTGAGATCAATAATAGTCAAATATCTGATCCTATTAAATTTTTGAAGTAAGTCGTCCATAGTTGGTGGCAATTCACAATCGGGAATTAAAATTTTATTGAGTGCCCTAGCAACCAAACATTCTTACAGATACATTTTTCTTAGTCACTACCACTATTGGGTTGGAATAGGACGAATTAGATCTTTCGATAATACCCCAATCCAACATCCGTTTAATTTCCTGATTTACAGCTTCTCGTTTCGCAACCGGTATGGGATAGGATTTTTTCACAAAAGGTGTATGTTCTGTCGTTACCAACACAAACTCAAATTTGTTGCAAACTCCCGGTCTATCCGAAAATACTTTTCTGTTTCCCTCTTTACCTGCTGTATTCTTACAGCATCGGATACAACAGCTATTTGCCTACAACTTACGACATTCATGTGCTCTTCACTATGTCTTTGCACAACATCATTTAAATATGGTAGATGAGCCGGACAAGCCTCGTACTTAAATTGTAATGCCTGTTTTGATTTCTCACATTTTACAATACATTCCTGATTTACAGTATTCTGTAAGTGTATCTGGATATCCACACCCCTTTGGATGTCAGCATCCACAACTTTATTTTTGACCAACCTATCTCCCGCTGATACAGAAAACTGACTAATATTTTGTAGATCAAAATCAACATTTTCACAAACACTAATATACAAGGACTCACATCCACCCTCCACAACATTGCCAATAAGGCATTCCTCAAACCTTTTATTCGCTATTTTAAGTTAGTCGTTGATTTTCAAAATCTAACTAAACACTATATTTCATTATCCAGTCAGTTCGCAGAATAAGGCATGTTAATGTCTTTTACCACTAAGAACACAACCGGAACAATTTGATTTGCTATTTTAAGATTCAGCAACACCTGTTACTTTACTTTGGTGACCTTCCCTGTGACACCCTGTATGAAGATCCCTACTGCTGGCAAAACCAGAACCCCAATATATTTAGCTTGCAGACTATGTATTATCTCCTCAGAAATAATACAGACCGTACTCCCGGTGTCTACTAACGCTTCCAAACCATCATCACCAAGCACACATTTGATTTCTGGCACATAACTTATATTTGCATTTGAATTCCCAGATGTAGTAATAGTTTGAGTTGAATGTTTTATTCCCAAAGGTTCCCTTTTTAATTTACTCTGTTACGTGCCAAAGATTTGGCACTAGACATTCCTTAGTTTAATTTTGATGTGTGGGAGTTTCGCGCCTTAAATTTGAAAGACTTGGCGTGTATTTCCGTCACGTCAGAAGTGCATTGGACAAACTTCGCGCCGACGCGTGTGGGGGGAAGAAAACGTGGGGAAGTTTCCGGAAGACGCTGAAACGTGGCTTTTTGCCTTGGAACTTCGAGTGGAGTGGTCGTGTCTGGTATCGTATCTTTATCTTACTATGTAGATTCCCTTGCCTTTGATTATTCGTTCCTATAAACCTGATCCTGCCGTTCTCTACATACAGGAAGAAGATTAATCTGGATACAACCTGGGAGCAGCCCACGACCGCCGTCGTTAGCCGGAGCAATCCCGATGGACGTCGCAGACGCCATCTTTAACTTATTCTGTAGGACGCTGTACCTATTTATGTAAATACCTTATTGTTTATAATTCATTTCTAACTTTTTATATATTTCGTCATTATGCGTAATAATTTGCATATTGTGTGACGTCATTGACAGATGGGCGCGCTAAAATCTGTAGTATAAATTAGCGTTACCAACTGCCTTTGCGTCTAGTATACCGCGTGTGCGGGACTGTAAGAATCACGCGTAAATGTAAGAACTCCAAAATCCCTTGAAAAATTCTAAATACCTAGTTTGCTTCATGGTTTTGCACTGTTGCCGCACTACAGGAGCATGTAGTTTGGCGACATCTAGTTTGGTTTATTGTCAGAATTTATTTGTTGTGCATCGCCTTCATCCCATCGCTCTCTGTCCCCTACATCATTATGACCTACCAGACTTCTTCTATATGACCTCCTACACCTACAACTCCTATTGGTTACAAAATTAGCCCTTTCTGTTCTGTATACCCCCTCTACCATGTGTGAAATTCCCTGGATTACTATCTCCCATATACCTATTATTCCTACTCCCCTTATTCCCTTGTCTATCCAGACTTTCTACCACTTTCAGTAGATTATCCACTTTTTCAACTTGTGATGCTAATAAAATTCGTTCAACTTCAAATGGAAAGTGTTTTATTATAGCCTCTACAAAGAAAACTTCGTTCATAGGGGTTTCAAGAAATTGGACCTTTTCCCACCAATGCCACACATGGTGTTTCATTGTACCTATGTGAGAATTATATACACGTGGCTCATGAATTTGGTGTCGTATTTCCTCCAGTTTCCTAAGTGACCAAAAGGTTGTTAGAAATTGGGTCTTAAAATCACTGAAATCATTCCATTGTAACTCAGACCATATTTGAGCATCCGCTTCTAAACAATTTATTGCAATTCGTATTTTCGGTATTCGATTGATTTCAAAATATTGCTCTAATCTCTTAATAAGACGGACTGGATGCATGGATCTAGTACTGTCATCAAATTTAGGCCTTTCAATTTCAAACCCTATCGTATTAACCTGCACTAAATTGTTTAACCCTGTTTCCTGTACTTTACTACTCACTTCCTAAATTTCCCTATTTAACTTGTTGCAAGTATCCTTTACCCGTTTTTCAATTCTTCTTAATTCTGTTTCACATTCCACAATCCGATTTTCAGTTTGTTTTAAATTACCCTCTAAACCTTTGATTTCTTGTACCATCAGTATATTATTTTCTCTAACTTTATTTTCAAACGTTATGACTCTATTTTCTACTGGTTCAAGCTGTATTTGAATTTCGCATTCTAATTTTCTTTGCACTTGCTCTAATTTAACTCCATTTACTTTCTGCAATTGATCAATTTGGTTTTCTAATTTCCGATTAATTCTTTCCAAGTTCTCATTTAAATACGCTTTAATTTTAGATTTTCTATTCTAACACCCCCCAGTTATATCCCTCGTTATTTCTTTAAAAAACTGTATAAAATTTATACTGCCTAAACTTCCTTGTATCTTAGCCTGAATTTCCGTCTCTGCCGTTTCCCACTGTTCCAAATGGACGCTAGTATTTTTCTCTTCCTGTTCACTCATGTCTATACAATAATATATATTATGTTTTATTTTTTATATACTAATCACGCTTTAAACAACTATTCTTAATCTCAGGGATGTTTCGATCCCTTTAGTTGGTCGCCATATTGTAACGTTTCTTATTATTTAGAATGGGTTAACTATCTGTGATCACCTTATTCGTCAAATCAAATAAACCAAATCATGACAGACACGATTAGTTCTAAATAAATCTCTTACCAGATCTTTTGTTGTATGGAAATTGGTTTTGATTTCTGCATAGCATGGATATACAAACTTTGCTTCAACATTCGTTTTCACTAAATGGCAACAGCTTCTATCTCTGTCAATAATTGTGAGTGGAACAACCTATGCCCTTTATACTTCAAGCTCACAACTAAAAGTAGATTTGTTTACTCAAATTGTTACTTTAATGTTAAATACTTAACCTGGATACAAAACAGGAATTATTTCCAAACATCTTACCACTACCTTATATCTAAGCTTACCTTTGTGGCTACAATTACATCTAAGGATAATTATTTACACCAAATAATAACAAATTTACCATACACTATTTATATACAAGATTCATTCACTTCTATTTTACAATGCAGGTTAGGTCGCCCCAGCACAGTCAATCACTTAATGATGTCTCAATATTACGAATGGCATTTACCATACCATGCAGAAATCACCTAGTTGCAATTTTGGATCCCTTTTTTGTAATTACGTTTCTTCATTAGGATATTATTCGCAAGCTAATGCAAATTCCAATTATCTCCAAATTAATAAACTGAAACTTCGACTACGGCATCCTTTTCTCAATAATCAAAAAGGTATGCCGTACTTCTTACATCTATTCTCGTTACCATGCAAAATACTACCCCCTTTATTTCCGTTTTCTGTTTTTTACGCGGCAGCAATTTTCTTCTTATTACCTTTTAATAGTTACTCAGCCAAATTTAACAAAGTACTTCCATAAATCTTTTGTCGATTTTAACTTCTATTTGACACAATAATTTCATTTACAACTTATTTATTTCAAAAGTTTAATAAAACCAAAATGCAAGCTTCATTGTTTTTTAGATAACCTTTTTTACATTCAAACCCCTCCAGGTAGTCTCACATGCCCACCAAGGTACTAACACGAAATTCAAGAAAATAACATTTAACTATTAACAAAATGTAATCAACCTGGTATCTTTTCATGACAGTAATTGGAACAAGAACACCTTGCTTAACTAGTTGATCAAGTTTTTCTTCAACAAGTGACTTTAGCACAAATGGTATTGGCCTTGCCTTCATGTAGATAGGTTTAAAATTTGGATCTATCCTGAGTGATACAGGGACACCGCTAAAAGTACCCACGTCTTCAGAAAAAAGGTCTGCAAATTTATCGAATAGCGTCGCAAATTTTAGATTTGTACTTGGACCATTTGAAATACTAGCAGTATTAGTCTCAGTGCTATTCCACGCAACTTCCTTATTGTCACTTATTATTAGCTTGATACCCAATCCATTGAACCATTTCCGTCCTAGCAAATGTTTTCGTTCGCCAGCAACGATTAACACAAACATCACACAGTTCTTTTCCCAAATTTAGCTAAAGTTTTTGTTTGTAAACTTTAAACATATATTTACTAGCAATTAACATTTTTCTCGGTGTGTCATAAAGGAACTCGATCTTTTCTCTTAACTTTTTAATCCACAGAATTTTTACCTAAAAAGGTATAAACAAGTAAAAATCATTTGAATTTTAAACTTATTGGTTTTGATGTTAACGAAAATATTAAGTTTAGAATTTCAAAAATAAATGCAATCACTTAAAAAATTACGCATACTTGTAATAAATAAATTTAAGTTGCCGGTGTATTTATTGTAATAAAATAATACAAACGTTTATGTACCAATAAATAAATATAATTCATCAGGGGGTGGTGCAATAATAAAGAATACATCCATTAAATAAAGTTATCGTTACCTACAACTTTAACTACACTGTATTCGAAAATGTTGCCGAATATTAATTAACAGAAAAACTATATAGACTTTTAAAAGTGCACTACTTAAAATCTATCTATAAATAAAATAACTTATATATTAATGGGTCAGCAAGTGTATGGCTCCATTGAACACTTAACTATTGTAATTCAGTAGACAAAAATAAACTAAATCAGAATTTTGCAATCAGAGTACTTACACCTGACTTTGTGACAACTTCTTACGTCCAAGGCTTGTATTTTTATTCAGAATCTTTAGAGCAGTTTAAATTATTTAGAATTGTTAAAATCGGTTCAACTTTAATCAAGTTATAATGTCAAAAGCCAAAAACTTCTTGAGGGCATGATTTTACTGTTGCATATAGTGTATAAATATACGTTTACAGCTTTCTGAAAAGCAACGACGTCCTATTGTAATTTTCATCTACTACTCGTGCATCCGTCACAGTTACTTCAAGAATGTTTTTGATCTGATGATGCTATGTTGTTCTAGGAATCAAAGCAATCACGGATAACGTGATAAAATGTTACGCCTGCACTAAATTCCTAAAATCGTTTAAACAAGAGACTCCAATGTTGTTCAAAAATTACGTGCCAATAGTACTGTCAATTTTTATTAAATTTACACACTGATATAAACAAACGTTCAAATATGCTTCACTTTTAAATTTTTTTTAGTGATTTAAAGATGTATTGGAGGTATCTTTTCTAGGAATTTCATTTTCAAAATAGAGGATGAGTTGTCTTTGACTGCCTCTAATAATAACCAAATCATTCTTTGTTGTGTAAGATATATTGTATATATAAGGCCAAGTAAGCGTGTGTCACGAGGCGGATAGAGAGAGTAGGTTGGTGTTGGACGTCGAATTGACACATAAATGAAATGTATTGCTTTTGCGAATAAATATACAGTTATTTCTATTTAGGCATACTGTTTATGGTTTATTCTGACCTGAAGCTGACATATCAGAAGTGGGATAAGCTTGTAACGATTTTATTTTCTGTCATTATGTCTACAGATATTTAACCTATTTAATTAATAATAATCAACTTAATGCATAATGATGCTACACAATCTAAGAAATACATATTACATATTGTCAAATACAATATTAACTTTCAATTCGGAAGTGTAAAATTTTAAATTATGCGGTGACAAAAGATACTTTTTGTTAGTGTCATCTTAAGAGTTCCCTCTATTAGACAATTGTAAGATTAAGCTTGTTGTCAGGCGATAACCCGCGTGATATGATCACTTCCAATACAACTGTCGTCAGAAGAGGTCAATTGTTCCTTGAACGCAAGGACGATGACGTTTATTGAATCCACGTGTTGGAAGCACGTGAAATTTAAATTGTTTTCTTGAAGGGCCTTTGGTTAACAGTAAGTACTACTGCTTTTGTAATCTTACTAAATAAATATTTTCAGTGCAACTTTTAATTAATATGCAACTTTTGGTTAAAATGCAACTTTTGGTTAATAGGAAGTTTTAGTTAAAACGTAATTTTAATTAACATGCAACGTAGGAAAATTTAGAAAAATTTAAGAAGTATAACTAATTTATTTGGACAAGAAATTAAATTTATCAGTATTTAGTAAAGTTTAACCTTTGTACGAATGTGGATTTGGCGTGCATCAATTAGTTAATATGGACGCTGTGATATGGTTTGGAACTTCAATAAGCAGCAAATCTGGTTGTATGGAATTGGATATTTTCTGTATTTAAGTTTGGAAGCAGGCGAATTGTAAATCATCAATTATAATTCCGGGTATAGCCATATGCCCAGCAGGTATTTTTCCATCGGATGCACATCGGGTATGTAAATTTACTTTCATATGTCAGCTGTAGCATGGATATAGCAGACAAATAATTTTTTGTTTAATCACGTGATCTGAACTTCAAGTTCGTATTAGTTGAATGACAGACTATTCATTTTGTTAAATTAAGCAACAGGAACCTATAAGTTCTCACTTTGTCTTTTTATTAATATAGTTAATATACGGAAGATGTCATTATGAGATAAGAAAAGTTAAATTCTTTATTCCATGAAATTTAATTTAATTATTCGAAAAATGATTTACTTAAATCTTAAAAATTAAATTTTTATATTTCATATTTCACTAATTGCTGAGTGGAGTATTTTTGTGAGGTTAAGTGGTACTACTCAACCAACTGAAATTGTTACATATAGTTAAAAATTCAAGGAAGAAACCCTTGCTTACTCATTTTTTAATAAATTTTGCTAGACATTTCTAACAGAAATTATCATGTTTCAATTGTGAGAAGTATTTATACTATTAAGTACTTATGTACATATTTTGCAATAATTTAAATTAATCAAGCTAATATTAAATGAAAAAGATGTTTTGTAAATAACATGCTAAATACTGAAGGAATAGATTTTTATTTTGGTCAAGGCTATTCTTTTTAATTAAAATGAATGAAGGTTGATTAGAGTTAAATTTTTAATTTTGAGTATAAATGCACAAACAGTGCTATCTTTGTTTAATCTGTTCACAGGTGTAGCAGTGATCTATAAAGGTCAAAGTCGAGCCATAAGGTAAGAAACTTTAGGGATTGTGTTGCAGTAATAAATTGTATAGCGGTAATTGAATAAAGGTTTCCGCATTCGCCTTGTACAAGGGACTTGTAAGGTCTTCTTCGTATAGAAAAATTCGGTGGCGCCATATTCTTTACATTTTTGGTCGCAGTCCAACCCACAGCTCATGTTCTACCCAGAGCAAATAGTTCGACTAGCCGCTTAGTCTTTTGAGGTTTCCTCATCTACGAGCCATTTTCCACCGAAACTTGCCGTGGGCTCTATACCCTTACTGGAAATCCTCGTAAAACTTTCTTGTGCCTTTCAGCTGGTCACATAGAAAAAAAACTAATAGGAAAAATCCCTTAATATAATTGAAAAGGCTATAAGCTAAGGACAAATAGATAGCGATCCATTATAAAGTGCTGGGTGAAAAGGTAAACATTTTTTTTGTATAATGGACGCGAATGACGATAAAAAAAAGTGGAATATGGTGTTGGAGAGTTTACTGAACTATCATGAGACCCTTCCGTAGATGAGTTTAAACTACTGATTCAACAACAAATGGCTGTAATAATGCAAATGGTGAAAACAATGGAACAAAATGTAATGCTTTACAGCAGATCTGCAAACGGCGAAGGAAAAGAGGATTTACTTTATCAGGTGATGCCAGATTTAAACAAATCCATTTCAAATTTTTAGGGTAAAATCAGCAGCAGAGCTTTGGAATGGCTTAATCGTATTAATAGCTGTGCATTGTTACACAGATGGCCTGAGTCGGTAAAACTTGAAATGGCTCGGATGCACTTGAAGGGACCGGCTCAAGATTGGTTCAAAGTACGTTGAATAAAGGTGACATTTTGGAATGCATTTGAAATAGAATATCGGGCAGCATTTGACCTTGCTCCGAGTACAACTAGTTTGTGGAAAAAAATGGTGCAAAGAATACATTATAATTTGAATAAAGGCCGCTATGCCTGCGGCCACGTCCCCAATGCTCCACCCGACGGTAATACATTGATGGCGCAACGAATACAACCTGATCGTGAAAATGTGGAGAATTATTTTCACGAAAAAGTAAAATTCTGTACTACCCTTAAATTACCTTCTGAGAAAATAAAAGAGCTGATTGTAGTGGATCTACATATGTTACGTTCATTTTCAGCAATAATTGGTTATTTTATTTACAATAATTTTCAACTCAAATCCTTTGCTAATTAATTATGCGTTTATCTAAATTCCATGTCTACAGTTAAATAAAATCGTCGATTCATAATTAAGAAGAAATACGCTGGCTAATAATTTTCAACTAAAATCCACTTTGCTTCTAAAACGAAACTTTATTCGATAAATTAAATATCCTGTATATTTTACTTGGTAAATACTTCCGCTAATTAAGAATAACTTCTACTTCCCAGAATTCCCTAATGTAAAGTTTACGCTATACTCAGAGTCGATAACATGTTCCAAGTATCCGATAATTGCTTCTTATGTGTTTTCCGCCGGAAGAATTCGTCGAATTAAAGCTGCGTATTATCCCAATATAAACTGTGTCGTTCCAGGTTAATTTTGAATAGCAATATTACTTTGAACTCTGGTGACTGGCTGAACGAAATTGATTTTATTTGCTTTCCAATCTACACAACGGAGACACGTGTAGAAGTGTTTGGTTGTTTCCGTTTTTCGTTATGGAAATTTCGCGCACACAATACAGCGTGGTCAGTATTTAGGGTTTTTAGAAAATTGTATTTTTCGTCGAAATTAAATTAATTTTTATTGGTAATTGCTCTAGCTTCTTCCGGTGGCCTTAAAGATATGATGAATGGTCGTCCCTTGCTGTAATGGGAGGCCAAATGCGTTCTTTCTGGGTGTAGGCCCACCTACTCGTTGCAGTGGACCAGCTAGTAACTCAACCCCGACGTCAGCAACTTCGAGGGTGAGTGTTTTCTTTCTCCGTCATTTACGATTGTGCCCATATCGGTTGGGATTTCCGGTTTAAGCTCATGCATTTCCAAAATTTGCTTCTTATATACGAAAATTATTGAACTATTTTGGTATTTACAGCTCTTATATTAATGCTTTACTATTTGTTTTAAATAACTAAAAATATACTATTTACGAATGTAAAACTGATTTAAAGACTTGCTGGCATATTTGAAAAAGTTGCCATTATATTTATAGCAGTAGGTTAGTTGTTTTAACATTATCAGAGCCTATGTGAAGTGTCATAATATTATGAGTACTAAACTAAAGTTTGATGTCTGGTATGGCAATACACTAGATATAAAACGATAACATATACTGTTTATGCTCACATACTCAAATTGTGTTTATGCTTGTTGTAATTTATATAAATATCGGACAGTAATTGTAACATGTTTCTAATTAATTCTTTTTGTTAATTATTGTTTTTTGTACATATTTTGGTTAATTATAGGTTCCCTTTTCAACAAACTTCGTTCGTTTATGAAATCTATTTGTCTGTGTGTCTGTCTGTCTGTGTGTCCGAGGCCTTTTTAATGGTCGAACATCAATGTGTGATACATCAATCGATTCAGCTCGGTGTCCAGAGCTTAAGTTTTGATGTCAGTTAAAATCGGGCCATGGGGACGCCGAGCCCCTGGGAAAATCCACAGGGATAATTAAAATTTTAAATAAGTTTAAAATCAATATGCGACACATATTTGAACAATTTATGGCATTTCATGCCAATTATTCCAATATTATAGACATTGTTTAAACTTAAATTTTGATTACCGAAAATAATTAGATTCATATAAAAAAAAAATTTCTTATCTTATTGATGAGAACTAATATATAGCTTTTAAAATATTTATTCAATAAAATAAAATATATTAAAATGTCTCTTTTGTTGTTTATAAATTTTTGTATTTTATCTGAATACTTATAATTATTACAACATACTAATTTTAATTTCTTTAAATTGTTTTAAAGTAAGTCTACATTTGGAAGTTCGTTGCAACAATGCCTTGCATTTTCAACTTGTTTGGTATGTGTTATGAGTGTGAGTAATTTTTCTTTATTTATTTCAGGCTTTTCTTTACTTTGGTATATGTGTAGGTATTCTATCCCACCCACTCGCCGATTGAGCCCGGTCATACTTTTTCTTTTTGGTTTTTTTTTGTAGGCTATGTCACTGCACGTAGCACATAATAAAACGCTAATTCCAAAATTAATAAAAAAAATACATATCAGCAAAAACGAGGTTTAACATGATATAGTAACCTTATATCGCACTACAGGGTTACAATAGTGTATTCATACATGTGTAAAACAAGTACGAAGATTTTGTATAATATGGTGCGTTAGGCTTAAAGTTTATTAAAAATAAAGTTGAAGTAAATAGTAATGTACTATGCTATAATTGCGCTGAAAAAGGACATGTGTTTGCAAAGTGTACTAAGGTGAGTACATTGAATACTTGTGTTCGATGTAAACAAAGCAGATATTTTTCAAAAGATTGTCCAGAATGTGTCAATGATACTAAACGTCTAGTCCATCATAGAGAAATCGACAAAAATGGCACATCTGTTATGACAATAGAGGAGCAACAAAACATAACCTCGTTAGATAAATTATTACGTATATTACACGTAAACAATTATGAATTATAGGCATTAATAGACATGGGTAGCTCTATTTGCACAATGCGTGAAAATGTGGTAAAACATTTTTAAAACATATCAAACAGAAGAGTTATATGGATTCGGTGCGCAAGCACCAGTACTAAAGGCGTATGCTTACGAAAAGCTGATCTAGAGGTAGATGATGTTGAATGAATGAATGAATGCATTTATTGTTCAACAGAATTCCATATAAGGAGCAATATATAAAAAAGTTTAACATTAGGTGTATAAATAATTCAAAAACTAAACAATATACAGATTGGTCATAAATCAACATACATGTAAAATATACAGGTCATGGTCTAAGTGTATTGCTTCTCACTAGAATTTTAGCTCAGTTTGTGTGCAGTTAAAAATGTCAATATTTCTATATCTATTATAACTTATTGTAGTTGCTACACATCACAAATAAGGTTGATTTTAGCCCAAGAATAGTCCTAGCAGCAGGGTAGTAGAAAGTTGACTGGTTTCAGGCAGCAAGACGTGGAACGTGAGACAATAACAACATACTATCAATTTTGTTGTGGAGTAGCCTGTGTAGGAAGGTCGAGCTTATAATAAATCTACGTTGATCCAGTAAGTCGATTGAGTATCTTGATAGCAGCATTTTTTGGTCTATACCCAAAATAGGATAGTGGCTGTCACCTATGAAGCAGACAAATTTTAGATATTTTCTCTATACCCTTCTTAATCTTCTTTGGGAATGAAACCACTCATAGTTTTTAAAATCTATTTTATTTACGTTTCGATCCATGACCTAGGATCGTTGTCAAAATAATAAAACTTCAAGTTTGGCGTTTATGACATAAATTGAAGGTTACTTTGATTTATTGATGTTTGTAATATTTGGTTTGAGTACACTAAGCAAAAATTTTAAAGTTTAAAGAATGATTGCCTTCAATTTGTGTTGCGACCTGGGATCGACTTTCCTATGGTATGCACTTAACGTGAAATCAGCTGATTAATTTTATTGGTGAATTTTATATAAATTCAATAATTTGGAAAACATTTTTAACATGTTTATATTTATACAATTGAGAGATTTCTGATTTTATGTCTTATTTTACCGAGATTCAGTGAAGGGGGTTAAGCAACCTGTGGTTACCAAGATCCCCCAACATTTATAAAATCAGAAATCTCTCAATTGTATAAATAGAAACATGTTAAAAAATGTTTTCCAAATTATTGAATTTATATAAAATTCACCAATAAAAATTAATCAGCTGATTTCACGTTAAGCGTATTGGCTACCATAGGAAAGTCGATCCCAGGTCGCAACACAAATTGAAGGCAATCATTCTTTTAAACTTTAAAAATTTTTGCTTAGTGTACTCAAACCAAATATTACAAACATCAATAAATCAAAGTAACCTTCAATTTATGTCATAAACGTCAAACTTGAAGTTTTTATTATTTTGACAACGATCCTAGGTCATGGATCGAAACGTAAATAAAATAGATTTTAAAAACTATGAGTGGTTTCATTCCCAAAGAAGATTAAGAAGAATGCTAAACAAACCACAACAAACATACAGGGAGTATTCTCTATACCCGTTCTAGCTTTCTGGTACTCAAAGCGTGGATACCAAATCAGTGTGCCATATTCCAATTTAGAGCGAACCAAGGCAATGTATAGAGTAATCAGAGCTTTTGTACTAAAAGACTTGCAACTTCTAGTTATGAAGCCTACCATCCGCATAACAGATTTACAAACTGCGTTAATGTGGGCCGGAAAGCTAAGTTTGTCATAAAAAAGGATTCCCAAGTCTGTAATTGATGTGCAGCGGTTTAGTTTAAAATTATTGCAGTTGTATGGATAAGTAATTTTTTGAATTTTATTGGTGTAGCTGACTGACATTTAATAATAATAATAATAATTTATTTATTAACAGAACACCATTTTCAAAATTAACCATATACATTTGTTGTTCAGTGTACATGTACAATATTAAAGTATACATAAAATATTGAATAAAAATTAAAAAACTGATAAAAAATAACTTTTCAATCTTCGTATTGCTCCAACGAGTTTTTTAAGTTTACCTTAAACGGTTTCATTGGAAGATTAAAGAAGTCCAATTTACATTCATTGCCCAATCTGACCAATCTACTAACAGGTCCATTGTAGGTGTAGTTATTTGAATGAAAAGGAGTAAAAAATAAGTTATATAATCTAAGTTCCTTTTTTGGAATATTGAAATCTATCATTTGAAGAATTTCGCTACAGTCCATTAAACCATTAATAATTTTGTAGAGAAGACTTAGATCATAGTATTTCCTTCTACTATCTAAACTTTCAATATTACAAGCGTTAAGGAGAAAATTATACCCAAATGTTGTATATTCAATGTCCATTTTGTACGCAATAAATCTTAGAAATTTCCTTTGTACTTTCTCTATTCTATTCTTATGGTTACTATACTATGGTGACCAAATAGTTGAGCCATATTCAAGTATGGATATTACCAGACAGCAGTAAACGGCTATAATGCTTTTTATATTATTGATCTCCTTCATATTCCTAATTACAAAACTGAGTATTTTCGTTGCCTTATTACTTATATTATTGATATGCAATTTAAATGTTAATTGCCAGTCGAATAATACACCAAGATCGGCTATGTTTGTGACAAGGCTAAGAGGAGTGTTTTCCAAGAAATAGTCACTCTCTATGACATGTAAAGTTCTATAAAACCGCATAATTTTACATTTAGATACGTTTAATTTCATATCATTTAAAGTACACCATAATGCTAGATTATTTAAATCATTTTGTAGTAAGATACAATCTTCTGATTTAGTAATAACAGCAAACAGTTTCAAATCATCTGCAAATAGTAAGGATTGGCAAAACTTGAGATTATTCGTAATATCGTTAATGAAACAATTAAACAGTAAAGGTGCGAGGTGGGAGCCCTGTGGAATTCCTGATGTGACTTCAATAGTGAGCGATAAGTAATTATGAATTTTTACAATTTGTTTCCTATTGTTTAAATAATCCTTTAGCCACTGGAGTAAGGTACCATCAACACCGATCATCATGAGCTTCTCAACTAAAATATTATGATTGACTGTGTCAAAAGCCTTAGCGAAATCAGTGTAAATGGAATCCACCTGATATCCATTTTCAAATGCATCAAGAATTACCTGTTCGTAGATTAATAAGTTTGAGATCGTAGATCTACCTTTAATAAATCCATGTTGCATATGATTAAGTGTTTAAGTAGGAAGGTAAGTTGTTTAGTAACAAGTTTTCCACATATCTGGGTATATTCCTTCGTTTAAAGATAGTTTGAACAATAAATATAATAGATAGGATAATACAAATCTACATTTATACAACAGCAATGGGGATATTCCATCAGGCCCCGGGCTTTTATTAATATCTAACTTATCAAGTTCGTTAAATACATCTGTAACAGAGAGTGTACTGTTATGGGCCAATTCAGCACTACGACACCAAGGGACGGATCGGGACCCGTGAGCAGCCTAGCTCTAGCCTGCGAGGGGTAGGTCAGACAAAAGTCGTAGATTGGGATTGCTAAATGCCCTAAGATGACAATTATAATGAGATGTGAATTTGGTAAAACATCAAAAATCGGGTGGGCACCACCAGTAATGTCACAATGCTAGATGACAAAAGGAGAATCTCGTCACTGGTCGGTAGACTCCTTGCAGCTCAATATTTAACATAAAATCCTCAGAAAATCTCGCAGAGTAGAGAGGTTGAATTCACCCTACTAACATAAACTTCTTACTAAAATAATGCACGTAGACAACTTTACTTAATTCTATTAACAAATTCCAACGACTGAAATAAATACATGGTTAGTTACATAAACAAATATGGCACATACATATATGAACAAGTAAATGTAAACATTACCACAAGTAATATTGTCAATAAAGTAAATGGCATACAATTATTATTACTATAAGGTGTACTGGCCAGTAAAGCAATGTGTAATAAAATTAAGGTGGAGTTGAGTGCACAGGACACCCCCACTTGCTCTACTTACACAGTAACTAATAAAATGTTTGAAACGTAATGCGTAGGATGCCGTGTGCATGCAACCCTACGCTACTAACTTAACGGCAACAATAACTTTCAATTCAAAATGTAAATTGTGATCTTAATTCAGCAAATATGTAATCATAATAATTTTGAATAAATGGAAGTATTAGTACAACTGTCTTAAATATTACGTTACTTGGAAATAATATGGTTTAACTATTTATACTAGTTAAATGTGTTTGTTGTTCACGACAACGGTAAAGTATCAATAAAGCGCACACACTATAGGACTCGGTGATAAGGGATTAACACAACTTCATGTACGGGTTGTGCTTAGTTTAATTACACAAACATTCAATTATAATCGACGTATTTAGGGCTGCACTGTAAAATCTACGAATACACTAGCTTACCTTGTAAGGTGGATTGTACCAGTCAACACTGTGAGGGTGTCAAGTTTTCTACTTTCAAACACGTGACAATTAATCTATTACTTGATCCCCAACAACTGGGTTATATTACGGGCCTACCGCAACCGTAACGAGATTTCCATTCATCCTCCAGACAGTAACTCCCAAATTCATTGGCATTAATTAATACTTCGAAAACGTAAACAACAAAAGAGGATGCCTCAACCTACAACAGAATGATTAACCACGTGCAGCACGTGACGCTATTAGCGAAGATCAACAATCAAAACTCGGCACTTGTATTATAACTTCCCCTGAACCACCAAAGTAAACGATCGATTAACTATGATATTGCAACTACATATTTCATGTAAGAACTAAATAAATCCGCTCTAAGTGATTTGTTTTATATCACAAAACTCAACTTGACAAACTTAACTTCTAAACGTCACAGACCTCGGCCCTCTTGATTACCTCCAAAAAACTGTCGAAATTATGAAGGGATGTGCGGGCAATGCGCTCTTTGTTATATTTTAAACTGATGAATTATTTACACAAACTAATTGACTTTATATACATATTTCTTTAATATAAGGTAACAAAATAAACGGAACGTTACAGTACAAGAGCTAATACTAGCTGTTGTCAGTTTATGGTTCATAGGATTAGAAACGTTAGAGACAGAGTAAACCGCAGCAAAATAATCTGCAAACAAATTCACAATTTCAAAAGGGTTAGTGCCTGATCTATTATTATATTCTATATAATTTGGTATTAGATTACAATGGTTTTGGTTTTTTATATAGTTCCAGAAAGATTTAGGTTTATGCTGAAATTCATATCACAGATTCATAAGGTAAGTATTATGACAATCCATCGATTTTAATTTGCATTTTTCCCTTAGATTTGCAAATAGAAAGTAGTCAAGCCAAGAACCAGAATGCTTATATCTTTTGTGAGCTAGTTTCTTAGTATGAACAAGTCTTTTTAAGTCATTACTAAACCATTTTGGATAAGTATGAATTCTATTCTTTTTCTTAGGAATATACCTATTCATCGCAACATGAAAAATATTGTATAACTGTTGGGTAGAGTCATTAACATCTTTAGCTATAATATTATCCCAATTGAAAGAGGATAAAAAATCATTCATTCCAATATAATCCCCTATTTTAAAATTATAATCACAATATTCATATTATAGAGGTTCCAATTGTACGCATTCAGTTACTGATAAATGTAATGCTGGGTGGTGAACATCCACCGGAATCAATAATTCATCAGATTCTATAACATTAAGATGTCTTTGATTAGAAAATACTAAATCTAATATGATTCGATTAGAATTTAATATATTATTAGTTTGAAACATATTTAGGAAAGCTACTGTTTCCTCTAAGCACTGAGAATTTAGTGAATTATAATCAAGTAATTTAACTCCCATTTCATCATTGGACCAAGCTGCATTAGGAAGGTTAAAATCACTACATAAAACAATTGTAGCTCCCAAATGCAAATTAGATATTAGTATTAGTTCTTCACAGAAGTCTTCATATACATTTAATGGAGAATTAGGTGGAATATATACTGCCCCAAAAATTGTTTTTTTTTGGTTAAAAATCAATAGAATAAATAACATTTCAATGTGTTTGCATACCGTACTTATTTGCTTAGCTGGTAAAACGCCATTAATAGCAATCAGAACACCTCCCTCTCAATTAAATTCACTAGTTATACTGGAACAATCACATCTGTACACATTATAACCCACTAATCCAGCTCATTCGTATAGAATTTATCAGTTAACCAAGTTTCCACTAATATGATAACATCAAATTTATTAGTCAACACAAGATTGGAACATTTTAAAAATGTCAGCTTTGTTCTAAGACCTTTGACATTTTGAAAATAAACAGAAATTGAAAATGGTGGATCTACATGTTTTTTGGTATTTGTTTCGATTTAAAAATAGTTGGGATACCTTTAAGATGTTTAATATATATGTCTGATTCTCCCTTGGATTTTCTTATAGTCAGTTCCTCTTTAATTTTCTTAAAATATTCCATCTGCACGGGAGTTCTATCAGGTGAGATCTTAAATTTTAGATTCGTATTACGAATATTAGATTGAGTTCACATTTAAGGTAAAATTCATAATAACTTTGAGCGGACGATTAATAGATTCCTTTTTTCCAATGCGAATGATTTTATTAATGGTAGTATCAGCATTGCAAAGTTTCTGAAATATATTCTGTACCAAGTTCCTATCATGAGCAAGTCTTTTTTCCACTTCAACTTCTTGAGATTCTGTTAAATCATATATCATAATATTTCTAGACCTAGATTGCCTTTCGGAAACCTCTTGAATTATCATTTCGTTACAATTAGTATTACTGTTTAATTTCACCTCCTTGAGTAATGCAACTTCCCTCTGCAATTCATCAATTAGTTTGATAAGCTTAGGAACGTGTAGTAATCCTTGTTCACATTCAGGACAGAAAAAATTTAACGCCCTGGTTCCTTTTAATTCAATACACTTGATTTCAGAAGCACACACTCCTGCACAAGTATAATGAATGGATCTTCTGCAGCCATCACAATTTAAGGTTGTAGTATCATTAGTTCCAGTAGAAACTTTAGATTTACAAGAGAGACAAATCATAATATTTACTTTTGTTTATAGATAAATATAAATTACAATTTCTAATTAGTAATGTATTCTGCTTATATTTATTAGATTTGTTTATGTTCTCTGTAGATAAGGTTGTTGTAGTCACTATCACTTTTGAAGCATTCAGTTGCAATTTATTGTCTGAGCACCAGTTTTGCACTTGAGTCAGTTGTTGTTGAAGGGCGTCACAGTCTTATATTGAACTAATTGAAGCAAATAGCTTCATATCATCTGCAAAAAGTAATTTCTTAGATCTAATTAATCCAGATAGGTCATTTACAAATAAGATGAACAACAGTGGCCCTAAGTTTGAGTCTTGCGGATCTCCTGAAATTGTTACTAACAGGTCACAAGCAGAATTATTGTATACAACATATTGATGACGGTTAAGTAAGATTTGAAGAACTTAAGCAATGATTCACTAAAGCCCATTTCACTAAGTTTTAGGATGAGGATGTAATGAGTAATACGGTCAAACACCTTAGTGAAATCGGTATAGATAACATCCACCTGACCATTAGAATCCATTTCCTTTGCAGTAAATTGAGTAACGCAGGCTAGGTTGGAGACTGTGGAGCGATGTTTCATGAAGCCATGCTGATCAGGAAAGATTATACTCTTGACCAGTGGGTAGATACATGAGTGTAACATCATTTCAAATATTTTAGTAAAGTTGGACAATATGCTAATAGGACGATAGTTGCTAATAATGTGAGAGTCGCCCGATTTTAAAACAGAACTGATCCTTGCAGTTTTCCATATGACTGGAAAGGAGGACGATATAGCAAGATTACAGATGGTACACAGTGGATGTGCTAGAACATTAGCACAATCTCTTGCTATGAAACTAAGGATTTGATCTGGACCAGCAGTCATTCTGTTTTTCAGCTTACGCATGGCAGTTAGTACATCATATTCTGAGAATTCATTAATGTTTATTAGTTGCATATTGTTTGAAGCCATGGCAGAGAAGTGGCTGAGTGGTTATATGATAAGTACACGCTGCTGAAGTATTCTTTGAAGGCTTCAGCAATGAGCACAGGTGATTCCAGATTCTCATTCCTGTCAATTCTGTCAATTTGCATATTTCCAGGTATCCGGCTATTTTCCTTCTTGTTCTTAATAAATGTCCTAGGATGTTGAATGGAAACCGACAAAAGAAATTCAAATCGAAATCCACAGAGATATACTGCATGAACAGCAAGCTACCAAAGCAAGACACGATAGAAAGCGTTCAACAGCGATAACTTACAATGTAGGTGAAAGTACAAAAACACAAGTGCGTTATTGAGGACCGTTGATAATTACAGAAACATTACCATCTGATACTTTCCGAGTAGCTAGTATTAAAGGCGTCCAAGGTCGTCGATTTACAATAACGGTACATGCGAGTCGAATGATAATTTATAAATTACCAGAAGAAGATGAGCAAACAACATCCGAAGAGGAAAATGTAACGACTGATAGTGATGATTACGAAAAGCATTCCGAAGAAATGGGTGAAAAATTTCAGGAGACTAGTGGGCGTATGGATAGTATTGCTTCAAATGAATACGGTGATGCAAGTGTTAATGCGTCGGGTATTCAAAAACGTACTGTTCGAAAACTGCGATATTTAGAGAACTATGATGTGAATTTCTGATTGTTTCTGTTTTATCTTTTTCTAACTGAGATGAGTTAGTAAGGCTTTTGTGCGTAAAGTTGTTTATGAGTTGTATAATGTTATAATTATTATTTTATAATGGGTCATCGAGGACGATGATACGTCAGAAGGGCCGAGTGTAAGATATATTGTATATAAGGCCAGGTAGGTATGTGTAACGAGGCGGACAGAGAGAGTAAGTTGGCGTTGGATGTCGAATTTACACATAAAAGAATTGTATCGCTTTGCAAATAAATATACAGTTATTTCTGTTAAGGCGTACTGTTTATGATTTATTCTGACCCGAAGTTGACAGTTGCTTTGAGACTTTTCCATTACTCAATCTAAACTATAACAATATCCTTACAGTGTGTTAAATTCGATATTCCTATTTGTAGGCAACATTTGTTGTTTTTTTAAAAGTTATTTCTAAGTATTTTAAATACTTGTAGATAAAATTTCCAAACAGATCTTTTACATAATGACAGTTCTATTGTGTTAGATTACATTTCACGCATTTAGATATTTCAGGCCTATTTCCTAAAATTATTAGTACGTGAATACGTACGGATCTTTAAATTACTTCTATGGGAAACGTCATCATTAGATGAACTGCATACAAATGGACGTTCATTAGTATGAGAGCGCAAATGAATTTTCAATCTACTTTTAAAAGATGCAGAATAATTACATAAATTGCATGCGAATGGGCGATCGTTAGTATGAGACCACATATGAATTTTCAAATTACTTTTAGAAAATGCAGAATGATTACATAAATTGCATGCAAATGGACGTTCATTCGTATGAGACCACATATGCATTTTCAAACTACTTTTAAAAGATGAACAATAATTACATAAATTGCATGCAAATGGACGTTCGTTAGTATGAGTCCGCATATGAATTTTCAAATTACTTTTAGAAAATGCAGCATGATTACATAAATTACATGCAAATGGACGTTCATTAGTATGAGACCGCATGTGCATTTCAAAACTACTTTTGAAAGATGCAGAATAACTACATAAGTTGCATGCAAATGGACGTTCATTAGTATGAGACCGCATATGAATATTCAAATTACTTTTATAAAATGCAGAATGATTACATAAATTGCATGCAAATGGACGTTTGTTAGTATGAGATCGCATATGAATCTTCAAATTACTTTTAGAAAATGCAGAATGATTACATAAATTGCATAGAAATGGACGTTCGTTAGTATGAGACCGCATATGAATTTCCAATGCAAACTTTCGAAATCCAGAATAATTACATAAATTACACACAAACGGACGTTCATTAGTATGAGACCGTATATGCATTTTCAAAGTACTTTTACGAGATGCGGAATAGTTACATAAATTGCATGCAAATAGACGTTCGTTAGTATGAGATTGCATGTGAATTTCCAATGCACATTTACGAAATGCAGAATAATTACATAAATTGCACGCAAATGGGCGTACGTTAGTATGGGACCGCATGTGCAATTGCAAATTATTTTTGGAAGATGCAGAATAAATACATAAATTGCAAGCAAATGAACGTTCGTTAGTATGGGACTGCATATGAATTTTCAAGCTACTCTTAAAAGCTACAGAATAATTACATAAATTGCATGCAAATAGATGTTCGTTAGTATGGGATCGCATATGCGTTTGCAAATTACTTTTAGAAAATGCAGAATAATCACATAAATTGCACACAAATGGACGTTCGTTAGTATGGGATCGCATATGAATTTTCAAGATACCATTAAAAGATGCAGAATAATCACATAAATTGCATGCAAATGGACGTTTGTTAGTATGAGACCGCATATGCATTTGCACATTACATTTAGAACTTGCAGAATAATCGCATAAATTGCATGTAAATGGACGTTCGTTAGTATGGGACCGCATATGAATTTCCAATGCACATTTACGAAATGCAGAATAATTACATAAGTTGCATGCAAATGGACGTTCATTAGTATGTGATCGCATATGAATTTTCAAACTACTTTTACAAGTTGCAGAATAATTACATAAATTGCATGCAAATGGACGTTCATTGGTATGAGACCTCATATGAATTTCCAACTTACTTTTAAAAGATGCATGATAATTACATAATTTGCAAATGAGCTTTTTGTGATAAATCATAATTACATAAAAAACACACATGGTCGTTTGTTAGAATGTGAAGACATTTCAAGGTACTTTTGATAAAGGATAATTACATACCACAAATGCTCTTCATTTGTGACCGTGATATGTACTTTTAAATTTCTTATTTGAGATTCAAAAGTTACACAAATGGAAAATGTTTGATTGAAATCACATATGTGATAAACAATAATCACGCCGAGGCTATAAGCAAATAGTATATTTCAATAATATTCTATTTTTGCGTCAGCTTCTTTAAATGTTCTAGGGCTTTTTCTTTTTAATAACGTACAGCTTCGATTGGTGATACAACAGATTCTATAGAAAACTTGTGCTTCAAAATAGCTATTAATCGTATCATTTACAAGAGCTTGTTGAAAGAACTGAATATAAAAAGTTAAGTGCCCAATTATTACAACTTACAGAATTTTATATATATTTCTTCTGTAAATTTATGTATATTAATTTATCTTTGCACGTTCTTCGTGCATGCTTAAAACTTAAACATCTAAACCACTATCAATGTAACAGCCATTTAAAAAAGTCTAGTATTTAATAAAATTGAATGCTTTTTAGGGCCAAATACGAATTAGCGATTACAACTGCACCAGTAAAGCACTTTGAAACATCCTTGTTATTATACTATTTGTAATGATCCTACGGCATTTGCTTGTCATGCCTGAGCCTCACCAGTATGTATGACGACTTCTTTTTATATCTGTAATATTTTGGGCTGTAATTTGCGATTATAAATGTTTACAATAGTTTTTCGTTACATTC
Source organism: Platerodrilus igneus (assembly GCA_036346225.1). Lineage (NCBI taxonomy): Eukaryota > Metazoa > Arthropoda > Insecta > Coleoptera > Lycidae > Platerodrilus > Platerodrilus igneus. The sequence continues at coordinate 1,634,236 of JARFIW010000691.1, read as the reverse complement.
TTTATTTAGTGCAAATATATAATATTCAATCACGAAACTTTTATCGCTTCACACATACAAACTTAAATTTGACAACTCTTTAATTGTCCAAAACCTATCAATGGCGGTGTCATAGATTAGTAGGCGGTGTCTCCACTGACAGACACCATATAATAAACATACAATGCCTAAATATATAACAATTTCATTAATTCAAATTATGTAAATACTCCCTGTATGTTTGTTGTGGTTTGTTTAGCATTCTTCTTAATCTTCTTTGGGAATGAAACCACTCATAGTTTTTAAAATCTATTTTATTTACGTTTCGATCCATGACCTAGGATCGTTTTCAAAATAATAAAAACTTCAAGTTTGACGTTTATGACATAAATTGAAGGTTACTTTGATTTATTGATGTTTGAAATATTTGGTTTGAGTATACTAAGCAAAAATTTTAAAGTTTAAAAGAATGATTGCCTTCAATTTGTGTTGCGACCTGGGATCGACTTTCCTATGGTAGCCAATACGCTTAACGTGAAATCAGCTGATTAATTTTTATTGGTGAATTTTATATAAATTCAATAATTTGGGAAATATTTTTTAACATGTTTCTATTTATACAATTGAGAGATTTCTGATTTTATGTCTTATTTTACCGAGATTCAGTGAAGGGTGGTTAAGCAACCTGTGGCTACCAAGATCCCCCAACATTTATAATTTGCCGAAATAATGGTTTTCTAGTTAATATGCTTATGGTTATGTAATTAGTTATTGCATGTATAAATAGAAATCATGTATGTAGGCTGTATTTCATGTTAATATCGCAAGGAAAACCCAGGAAAAACTTGCAATGCTACCTAGATATTGTGGGCATTTGATCTTCATTTGTTATTCCTTTTGTTATTTCTTTTAGTAATGGAATCCATTGTTTACTGAAAGTCACGGATTCGTTTGCAACGCAGTTATTTTTATGTAGGGTTATATAGGCAGCTTCTTTGATTTTGCGTTTTTGGTGGTTTTCTTCTTTGTCGATAATTTTGCATCTTCCCATTTTATTTTATGACTGAGTCCCATGCATGTTGGCAAATCATGGATTTTCAAATTTTATATTTTTATATATGATTTATGTTCTCTTAATCGAACTTCAAATGGTCTGGAAGTTTCTCCTATATAAAACTTATTACATTCGCACGGTATTTTGTAGATACAGTTTTTTGAATTTTGTATTGCATTTTTGGGTTTTGTTTTTGTTAATTGTGCTCTTAGTGTATTGTTGGTTCTAAATACTGTTTTAATTCTAAATTTGTTTCCTATTCTTTGAATTTCAAACATCAATAAATCAAAGTAACCTTCAATTTATGTCATAAACGTCAAACTTGAAGTTTTTATTATTTTGAAAACGATCCTAGGTCATGGATCGAAACGTAAATAAAATAGATTTTAAAAACTATGAGTGGTTTCATTCCCAAAGAAGATTAAGAAGAATGCTAAACAAACCACAACAAGCATACAGGGAGTATTTACAAGTCAGGTATGGGCCTGAAATTTGTATTTGTTTTAGACAGTTGGACAATCTAAACCTAAAGCTATCGCATTCCAAAAATTCACTCACATTTCTAATAAAGTGCAGAAACAACGAAATAATACCAAAAGGATTTAGAATCAAATTTGGAAAGACAAGCAATATACTATCAAGAATTCTCGAAAGAGCAAGTTACAGTATGATGAGGGAAAGACTACAAAACCACCGACACATTATTTATAAGTTAAAACAAGATATTGAGGGCATTATAAATTTCATACGAATAAATGTAACAAAATATGATTTTGATAAAATTCTCGTTAGTGCAAAAACCTACTACGAATCAGTATTTTCCAAACAAAAGAAATTCACATAAAAAATTTAATAACCTATTTATAGAGAAAATAACACACAAACTAAAACGTTAGAAAACAGGAACACCATGCTAAACACCGTGATAAATTTATCAAACAGAACTATTAACGACACAGAAAAATCAATTCTTTCAAAAGGCCTTAATTTTGCAGTAACACCAAAATCAATACCAACCTTTGAAATAATTAGCTGTATTGAGAAACAGCAAACCAACTCGAAGAAGATCAAGCAAACGAATTTAGAATACGATGTAAAATCGAAATAGAAAAGAATCACAAAATAAAGCCAAATGTAAGTAATAACGAAATAAAAGCAATTCGCAATCTAAAAAACGATAACTCAATTATAATTCTACCTGCTGACAAAGGCAATGCAACAGTAATAATGAATAAAACGATTACAACACAAAAGTCAACGAACTATTGAACACTGAGAATTACACCAGTTTAGAAACGGACCCAACAAAATCAATTGAAAATAAAATATACAAAACTCTATTTAAATTTAAAAATGAATTCGAAGACAAAGAAAGAAGTAAACTGGTCCCACATTACAGTAAACCACCCCACTTTTACGGTCTACCAAAAATTCATAAAAAAGACATTCCTTTAAGACCTATCGTAAGCTCAATAGATTCACCATGCCATAATTTAGCAAAATTTCTACTAAAAATTATAAATCCATTAGCAGGCAAAACGGATTCTTTCATTAAAAACAACCAACACTTTTTAGAAAAACTATCAAACATAAAAATTGAAAATACACACACAATGGTAAGCTTTGATGTAGTAAATCTCTTTACAAATGTCCCTATAAACAAAACGCTTAATATTATAAAAACAAACTCGAAAAGATGGCAATCTTAAAGAAAGAACAAAACTAAGTATATCATCGATTATGGAATTACTTGGTTTATGCGTAAATACCACATATTTTCAAATAAATGATCAATTTTACAAACAAAGCTTCGGAATGGCAATGGAAGTCCACTATCCCCAATCTTCAGTAATATATTCATGGAGGAATTCGAAAAGATGTGATATTCACACAAGAATTGAAACCATTGATCTGGTGGAGATACGTTGATGATGTTTATGCTATTTGGCCTCATAATATAGAATTAATTAAAACTTTATACAGTCAATTAACGAAATAGAACCAACTATTAAATTCACATATGAATTAGAACAACATGGAAAACTTCCGTTTTAGATATTCTAGTTAGCAAAACGATACAACAATTAATACATCGGTATATAGAAAACTAACGCACACAAACAGATACTTAAACTTCGATTCAAACCACCCACAATGTGTCAAACGAGGAATTATCAAAACCATGTATGATAGAGCAAAATTAATATCATCAAACGAAGAAATTTTAAAGAAAGAGAAAGACCTAATCAGATATACACTAATAGAAAACAAATATCCTAAAAGAATAATAGAGAAAGAAATGAATAAAAACCCTAAAAATAAAGAAAAGAAAACAAAACAACGATACACACCACAAAATGCTCTCAATACCATACATAAAAGGATTCTCCGAAAAAATTCAAAGAATAGGAAACAAATTTAGAATTAAAACAGTATTTAGAACCAACAATACACTAAGAGCACAATTAACAAAAACAAAACCCAAAAATGCAATACAAAATTCAAAAAACTGTATCTACAAAATACCGTGCGAATGTAATAAGTTTTATATAGGAGAAACTTCCAGACCATTTGCAGTTCGATTAAGAGAACATAAATCATATATAAAAAATAGAAAATTTGAAAAATCCATGATTTGCCAACATGCATGGGACTCCAGTCATAAAATAAAATGGGAAGATGCAAAATTATCGACAAAGAAGAAAACCACCAAAACGCAAAATCAAAGAAGCTGCCTATATAACCCTACATAAAAATAACTGCGTTGCAAACGAATCCGTGACTTTCAGTAAACAATGGATTCCATTACTAAAAGAAATAACAAAAGAAATAACAAATGAAGATCAAATGCCCACAATATCTAGGTAGCATTGCAAGTTTTTCCTGGGTTTTCCTTGCGATATTAACATGAAATACAGCCTACATACATGATTTCTATTTATACATGCAATAACTAATTACATAACCATAAGCATATTAACTAGAAAACCATTATTTCGGCAAATTATAAATGTTGGGGGATCTTGGTAGCCACAGGTTGCTTAACCACCTTCACTGAATCTCGGTAAAATAAGACATAAAATCAGAAATCTCTCAATTGTATAAATAGAAACATGTTAAAAAATATTTCCCAAATTATTGAATTTATATAAAATTCACCAATAAAAATTAATCAGCTGATTTCACGTTAAGCGTATTGGCTACCATAGGAAAGTCGATCCCAGGTCGCAACACAAATTGAAGGCAATCATTCATTTAAACTTTAAAAATTTTTGCTTAGTGTACTCAAACCAAATATTTCAAACATCAATAAATCAAAGTAACCTTCAATTTATGTCATAAACGTCAAACTTGAAGTTTTTATTATTTTGAAAACGATCCTAGGTCATGGATCGAAACGTAAATAAAATAGATTTTAAAAACTATGAGTGGTTTCATTCCCAAAGAAGATTAAGAAGAATTCAAATTATGTGTTAAGTCTAATGGCTTTTAATATATGCGGTTGTAAGAGAATAAAAGTTATCTTATTTTTGCAGCAGCAATTAATGGAAAAAGCGCTCACTATGTAATAAGCTGTTCATTGTAATAGGTCGGTATTCTCCAGCTACATCGTATCGTTTGAGTTACCGGAGATCTATTACAAATGCTACTTTTAAGATTCATTTACATTCACTTCAAAGTCGAATTTGAAATGTAATTGGCGTCAAATCGTAATGCACAGTATCAATTACACTGAAATAAATTCGAAGTTGATTTTGAAATGCACTTCAGAGGTGGTCAAGCTGCTTGCCGAAAGCAAGCAGGTATTGAGCATTCCAGAATAACGTCGCAGTTTTGTCGGCCATATTTGCTGAAGGGCATACAATCCTATTGAATTTTTTTTTACAAAAAAAAGATAGACGACTAGTTTTTGTAGTGTTTTGAAGTGTAGAATGCAGACTGAAAAAGACAGAGTATCTTTTTACAGTTATCTTGCTGTTTTTACAAACAATGGGGATAATATGAATGCCCTCTCTGCAGAACGTCGTAATACCTGGATAAAAACTTTGAAACGTGGAAATCTACCTGAAGCTCAACTTAAAAGCGGCCGGGTGGTTTCAAACATTTTATAAAAGGTAAAAACTCCAATATATTATAAATAGAACTTAGATACCAAAATTTTTATTTTAATATAGCAATTCAAAACACATCATTTATTCAACTCAATTAAAGATCATGATTTTAGATGCACCGGCTAATTTAAAGAACAAAAGTAATCCTGTTTGGATACCAAATCGGAACATGTGTTTTCAAGCAGACATCCTGGATCTTTTGCTGCACCAAGGCAAGAAAGAAATATCACAAGCCAAAGAAAAATATTGAAGCGCAGGTTTGTGCCTTTATTAAAATAACAATTAGGTTTACTGAAGATATGTTGATACATTTTAGGTTCAAACAGAAATATTTTGTAACAATGCATCGGTGTTGACCCATGTGTGGTGTTCCGAACACCGAAGGTTTGAACAGAATCATGCAAGACATTTTCTTTCACATGGGTGTTCACTTGAAAATATCAGCCTTTACTAAGGTTAGAACAAAATTGCATCATTCAGACTTGAAGAGTACATGTGACTTTTCTACTGCGCGGATTCATGTGGAAAGAGTTATTGGCTCGTTGAAAAAGAAGTTTCACATTTTTCTATAAACTATTCCAGTAAGCATGCTGCCAATTTAAAGAGACTGGAGCATTGGATAAAATTGTAGTGATATGTAGTGCATTATTAAACTTGTGCCCTTTGCAAATACTTACCACTTACCTGAAGTGATAGTTATTTATTTACTAAGTGCTTTTCATATTTATAATATATAAAGTTTATTCCTAAGTAATTTTGAATTTGTATTTATATATGATTATTTTATGATAGCATCACAATAAAAAACTTATTAAAATTAACTATTTGATAAGGTCCATTATGATAACATTAGGTAAGTCAAGGATGTTTAGAGAAAAATTAATAGTTGTAAGGCTTAAGGGATCAATAATGTCTATAATTTTTATTTTTTCATCATACTGATACTTAACATCACCAGTAACAGTTAGATAATAGTAACTTTGGGATATTTTGTAATATCTGAAACACCAAAAACGATTATTTTCTACCAAAGCTTCGTTTTTAACAATATTTACTATACGGACACCTATAAATAAATGGAGAAATATATGTATATGTGCCCCTCAGTCGAAATAACCGACCTGTCAAAGTCAGCTGTACTGGAATGATCAATTAAATTTTTAGGTTAAGAATATAAATTTTAAGGTTATGCTAATTAGTTTATTCAATTGAACTAGAATCAATTGTTTTTAAAAGTATTTATTTAAGAAAAATACAATCAAGTTTGAGTCTAAAAGTAAATAAAACTACTGATTGTTGATTAGAATTTGACGAAGAATTGTTTCTGTAGTTTATTTGTAACTACCAATCAATTTTTAACTATCACTTTGTTACGTTTATTTTCGACGATAGATTGTACTTTAAAAGCGAAACTTTATGCTATAATTAATTAGTCGAGACCTTGTTGGAGGTACCAGTTTATTTGTTAAACATTCCGATAACATATAATTACTTTCTCTGTTGTTTCATTTTAAACTTTCGCCTAAATAGTGCATTGAACTATTCCGTTAAAACTGTATTTTCCAGTTTCAATCGTTCGATAACGCGAATGTTTGCATTTCAAATTCGCGTTATTTGAACTCATTTTTGAACTTGACCCTGCAGCTTGTGAATCGAGATGTTTGTTGCATGATTCGTCACCGTACTTTAAAAGCAATGCAAGCTTTTTTTTGTTCGACAAGATAGAGATAGCTTGCGTGTATTGCTTTTTTTAGCTGGAGGCCAAAGAAATCCTTCCTTTGTGTAGGTCCGACTGTTCGTTGCCGTGGAGCAGCTGCTTTTTTTGGTGAATCACTACTGTAGTTACGATGGCCTTTACTTCACCGTGTTAACTCAACCCCCACGGTTGGCCAAATAAATATTCTGACGCATAGAGGTATGTGCCTTGTTTTCTTGTATACATGTCAAGAATTTTTATTTATCAACGGTTGATGATGTGAAACCAGTACACCATACTTGTTGAACAGCTGGCTGCGCAGGTTCTTCTGGTTATACTTCGTTAGTTCTTACTACAACGTGGCCTGTATTTAAGGCTTAAATTTAACACCTGCACTATTGAGAAAATCAACATTTGCTATTTTTAATTTTAACATATTTGCTATGGAGTAAATTTACATTTAATGCTTAAATTTAACACCCGTACTATTGACAAAATCTACATTTAAAACTTGCTATTGCTATTGAGAAAATCGAAACATTAATCTTTTTTTGTTTCAATAAATTTTATTACATGTTCCATAGATGTCCATAACTAGGTCTCAGCCATGAACAATTTTTGGTGACCAGTTAGTAAACATAACGATTTTATCCCGAAGAACCAAAGCCTTTTCTACAGTTGGCTGCTGTTGTACTAATTCATCCACACATCCAAACCTTTTCTTGAAAACAATAGCCATCCCTCCTGAAATTTGCAGGTCCTGAGCTACGCAATGTGCAAAGGAATACTCTTCTGGTGCTCTAAACAGATCTTGCTGTTTTTCAACAACAACGCCAAATCTCGCCTTAGCGAAACCACCATACGCCGCCATGAAACACTCTAAATCTACATTTGACTCACGATTAATAACTCTTCGCACACAATTCTCATTACTCAAGTCCCCCTGGTTGTTGCCAGCATAAGATGTTAAACGGTCAAAGTGTGCCACATTCGGTTTATCACGGAGAGATCTTCTGATCCGGTAAACTACATCATTATTTCTTTTTAACACTTCGTACGGGCCTTCCCATTTTCTTTGTAGTTTTGGCGACAATCCACGTTTTCTTTGTGAATTGTACAACCACACTAAATCTCCAGGTTGGTAACCCCCTTCTTGTGCTCTTGTGTCATATTGTGATTTCATTCGATCGCTTGCTGCCTGGATATTCTTTCGGACGTTTTCGTGAATGCTATTTGATCTTTCACGAAGCTTACTAACGTAATATTCACCTGCGATTTCTTTTCCAGGTTTAAATCCAAACTGAAGATCACACGGTAGCCGCAATTCACGTCCTAACATCACGCAAGCGGAAGAGTATCCTGTCATGTACCGAAGATCGGTACGCTATTATAAACAAATGTAAACATTGGTCCCAGTTTTGATGATGTTCAAAGACAGCTTTGGCTAGGCACTTTCCTAACGTCCTGTTCATTCTTTCAACTATTCCATCCGCTCGAGGATGAAGTGACGTGGTTCTAGTCTTCCTGATTCCAAGATGTTTGCAGACGTTCTGAAACAACGCCGAATCGAAGTTCAGGCTTTGATCGAAGTGTAATTTCAACGAAACTCCAAAGCGATAAAACAACTTCCTCACTAGTACATCTGCAACCGTCTTAGCTTCTTGGTTAGGTATAGCATACGCCTCCGGCCATTTGGTAAAATAATCCATTGCAACCAAGATGTATTTATTTCCTTTCTCTGATTCAGGAAGCGGACTAGCTATATCAATGGCAACCCTCTCGAAGGGATTGCCCACGTTATACTGTCTCATTGGGGCTTTCTGTTTTCTAACCGGTCCATTTCCAGAGGCACACAACTCATATTTCCGACACCACTCCTTAACATCTTCTTTGTATTTCACCCAATAGAATCTTTCACTCTTTCGAGAGTTTTTTTCATGCCAAAGTGCCCTCCGGAAATACCATCGTGCGACTGCTACAACACTTCCGACACTCTGCTTCTCGGCACTATCACTTGAAGTCATCTCTCAGCGCCATCTTCATACTCCACGCGTCGTTTCAAGATTCTATTTTCAATCACCAAGGAGTCCCACTGTGCTCAGTATGCCTTCAGGCTCCTACTTGAAATACTAATTTCTTCCCAAGCTGGTCGTTGTCCTCTACTTTTCCACTCAAGAATACGTCCCAATTCGGCGTCATTCTCCTGGTCTTTTCGTATTCTTTGGGGTTGCCAAGTATCATCGGTCACTGTCATTCTATGGATGACACTTATTTTCTCTTCCATCTTGGAGCAACGATTGCAGTCTACTGAACAAGGTCTCTTTGACAGAGCGTTTGCATTACGATGGTTAGTTCCTACACGATATTCTGTGTCAAAGTCATTTTCCTGCAGCCGTTCTATCCACCTTGCAATTTGCCCTTTAGGATTTCAAAACTGCAGTGACCATTTTAGTGCAGCATGGTCAGTTCTTAACAGAAATTTATGGTCGTATAAGTACTTACAAAAGTGCTCTACGGATTTGACGACGGCCAACAGCTCCATTCTCGTCACACAATAGTTCCCTTCTAGCTGTGACAAGACCTTGCTAAAAAACTCAATAACTTTTTCTTGTCCGTCCTGCACTTGTGAAAGAACGCTTCCTATAACTGTGTTACTGGCATCGGTATCCAATACAAATTTCCCCTCCAATCGTGGATAACTCAGAATTGGGGCTGTAACTAGTAGCTGTTTCAGTTGTTCAAATGCACTGTGGCAGTCGTCATTCCACTTATATTCTTGTCCATCTTTGGTTAATTTCGTTAACGGTTTGGCAATGTTCGCAAATCCAAGTATAAAACGTCGGTAATATGTGCACAATCCTAGAAAGCTGCGTAATTGATGTATATCTGCTGGTGTAGGCCACTTTTGTACCGTTTTTATCTTGTCAGGGTCATCTCTTATTCCGGTCTCCGAAACGACATGTCCTAGGTATTTTACTTCTTTTCCAAATAGGTGACATTTCTTAGGGTTCAAGGTAAGGTTTGACCCGCATAATCTTTGGAATATCTCCTCTAGGTTCTTAAGGTGTTTTTCAAAAGTCCAGCCTAACACTATGACGTCGTCTAGGTACACCAAACATGTTTTCCAAGACAGTCCACGCAGTAACCACTCCATCAAACGTTCAGAAGTAGCAGGGGCATTGTATAATCCAAAGGGCATGACCTTGAACCATAATCCAGTTCCAATTGTAAACGCAGTTTTCTCTTTATCGTTTGGCTTCAAACCTACCTGCTAGTATCCGATTTTCAAGTCCAAGGTCGAAAACCATTTAGATCCAGATAGGGTATCCAAGGTGTCATCAATTCTGGACAAAGGATAGCTGTCTTTCTTTGTGACATTGTTTAGCCGTCGGTAGTCCACACAAAACCTTGTCGACCCATCCTTTTTCTTGACAAGCACTACCGTGGATGCCCATGGACTATCCGAGGGCTTAATCACTCCCTGTTTTTTCATATCTGTGATAATTTGATTGGTTTCCTTACGTTTTGTCAAAGGAAGCTGCCTGGGATGTTGTCGTATCGGTTGTGTATCTCCAGTGCAAACACACCTCGATTTCGTCCGACCATTGCTTTTACCTTGCCCAGTTGGTCGCTGTTTAATCCTTGACACGAAGGTAACAACATATCCAGCAATTTCTGTGAGCAATCGTTGGTTGGTTTGTCTTTTGTGTCGTCCACGCAATGTTTAATATGGATTACTAGAATGCAACTTCCCACAATCATGTTTTTCTTCAGGGTCACCGTATGCGAATTAATGTTTAGCACCCTTACTGGTATCATATTTCGAAACTTTGTGTTCTTTCAATCAGTAATCCCTCCTGACCCATTCTCGATTCAGTTGCTTCCATCATGCATACTTGTCCTTCCTGGAGAGTACCATCCGTACGTCCCTTCACGATCATTTCCGTCTTCTCGGGTATTTTCATATTACAAATCATTCGAATTTGCATCGTCTGGTTGGTTACTCGTCCTTTGAAATGGAATTTCATATCCGAAGCACATTTTCTTTCATGTTTACATGAAACCCATATTCTCCCATGAGATCCATGCCTAAGATAACTTCTTCTGTTATTTTAGCTACCAACACCCTATGATTAATTACTTTGTCTCAAATTCCCAACGTTACGGCAGTCTCTCCGTGAGTAGAAATTTTCTCACCACTTGCCTTTCGAAGACATACCGATACAGGTAGTACTTTTCCACGATCAACCAAATCTGGTCTCACAATAGTCCTTGTAACTCCTATATCCACGAGTAATCGGACAACCCTACCATTAATTCTACCATCAATATAAATGCTGTTCTGACTTCCCATCGACGATGCAGCACGGATGATAATCTCCGGGACACTACGTTATGCTGTCGACGTTTGCCCCCTTACGTCGACTTGCTCTAGTTTTCCTGCTGCTCAACCGGTTGGTTTTTGGTTGAATACATCGTTTCTGTATATGACCAACTTCACCTCAGTTCCAACATGGCAGACCCCATCTCTGCGGTCGTTGTCTTTCCAGCCTTTCCACCACACGGTTGATTATTTCTTCCATGCTGTTCTGCGATTAACCAGGTTCTTCTAAGACAGACCGTACTTTGTGACTCCCCTGTTTGATGTCTGCTTAGCTGTTTCAAATTGAAGCGCATGAGCCAGTGCGTCATGTAACATTTTTGGCCGTGCTAATCTTAGCGTTTACTGTATTTAGTTATCTTTAACGCCATCCACATCCGGTGCCGTTGGGTATGCCAATCTAACTAATCTGGAAATGTCAGCTTCGTATTCTTGCAGGCTTTCATTTGTCTTTTGCGAGCGGTTCTTAACTTGTGCATGGTAAACCTGTTGAAGGTGAGAGTCTCCATATCTCATCTCAAGTTTCGATGTTAGGAGGCCGTAATCATTCTGCTGGTGATTGGGGATCGTTTGTAAGATGTTAAGAGCTTCCACCCGTATGGCCACTATTAGAGAGATAGCATTCTCTTTGATGCACCAACCGTTGGCTATTGTAGCAGCTTCAAATTGTTTCAAATATATTGGCCAAGGTGTTTTACCGTCGAATGTGGGTGGTTTTACTTTAAATTTTATGGTAATGACTCGCTTCCTTTCATGCTTCTTATTTCTGGGATGTTTTGATTTACAATTGGGTTTGCTAATTCAAACGGCCGCGTTGTTAGTGAAATCTTTTGTTCCTGCAGCCTCATCACATCTTCTTCCATTTTTACCAATTTAATGTCCAACTTTTGCTCAACTATTTTTAGCTGTTTAGCGACATCTTCTTTCAATGCGATGGAGCTTTCCATCTCTCCAGCTTTGTTCTAACGTGGTCGTCTTTTCATTCAACTCTTCCATTTTCATAGCACTTTTACTAAACCTTTTTCCATTTTCTTAGCATTTTCATTTAACTTTTCTTCCAATTTCCCAGCATTTTTACTTAACTTTTTTTCCATTTTCTCAGCATTTTCACTTAACTTTTTTTTAAGAGTTGATTCCAGTTTAACTGACCTCACTACGTTTTCACTAAGTGTCACTTCTAGTTTAGCAGACCTCTCTTCCATACTGGTGTGGTTTTATCTATGATATGTATTCTACAAGCTGGCGGTACAAAATACACTTTCACATAACACAAATTTATATTTACTCATGGACTTTCAAAAGCATAACTAATTAACTTTACCCAATATAATTTATATTCGACATTTAGATATAGACTCCCCTCTGTACTTCATCGGCGTTCTTATTTATACCCTGAATTAAATAGATGATTCATACTCTGGTATGTGCTTGAACATTCTTGATTCCTGGATAATGCACTTAGGTTATTTAGCTTGTGTGTTTGACGGGTTGCCTAATAGTAGTTCGTAACAATATTGAGAATGCATAGATATGTACAGGTGTATTCTACAAACTAAATAATTTTCCAAAACAAACAATTAAACAGTAATATAAAGAAAAAAATGATTCAAACAATTAAATTCAATAGAATAATTAAACTAGAGCAAAAACAATTATAAACAATTAAAATTTTAATAACCGATACACACATTGATTAGTATGGAGAACAAGTGAACAGAATACTACCATCAAATTCCATATCATAAGCTTGAGAACAATAGTTAGGGTTATATGAGTGGGCATAAAACCACCACTTAAATGCCACTAACATGTCCACTCACTTTTGAGTGGGATTTTAATGACTAACTCTGGTGTCAATTTTTCTGAGTACCGTTAGGGAGAAATAATTGTAAGATGAGTGTGAGTGCCCACGTAAGGACGTTTATGAATTCCACCCTAAGGTCTGGTTCCTCACTAAAGACCCCCACTAATTTGGTTAAACCTATTGTTCGACTCTTTAGATTACAAAACGCGCAAGCTATTCTACCTGTTCTAGTATTCTAGAACTTCTTCAAGGTGCAGGTCCCTTCAGAGCATGCAATCAATATTAAGGGAAAGTGGGGGAACTATGCGCGGTGGGTAACCATGCGCATCGTTAGAATTTAAATTACGCGGCATACTGCGAGATCAACTCCCGTGCAGTCTAAGTGGGAGCATGCACCGAGTCTCTGAAGCCATTAATTGCAAAGCCAGTTAAGTTGTGTACTTAGTAAGAGGTAGAGTTGTGCATCTTAGGTTTTTGTTACTATTATCCGCGTGTACAAATTAAGACGGTGAGTCCGTAAATCTTAACCAATTGTTTTGAATTAATGATATTCTTAAAGCTCATAATATTCTGCGTACATGCATGTAGTTTTGTTGCATTTAGATAAATAATTGTTGAGGGAGGACTTATAATTTCGTTGTAAAATCATAGTGGGGTAGCCATGCGCAAAAATGCGCACGATTCCCCCTCATTCAATTAAATGTCAAGCAATATTACTAATTACTATTGGTATATACCTACCATTTTTCCGTACCAAAATCTATCTTTTATTTTCAGATGCCGCGAAATTATGTTCGTAAGATTGAAATTCATCAATATAGTGAAGAATTGTTGGAGGCTGCACTGAATGCAATTAGAAACGATGGGAGGAAAATACGGGAAGTTGGGAGATCGTTTAGTATTCCAGGATCAACACTTAGAAAGAAACTTTCTCTAAATCAACTAAAAATCCTCTATCTAGGTCGAAGGTCGATTTTCACAGCAGAAATAGAAGCTGAATTAAGCGACTATATTCTTATTCTCCCAAAATTGTTTTACGGCGTAACGCCAAAAAACTGAGGCAGTTAGCGTTTAATTATGCCGAAGAGAAAAACATTCCTTACAATTTCAATAGAGAAACTCAGTTGGCAGGAAAAGATTGACTGTATGGATTTCTAAAGCGAAATACCAAAATATCATTGAGACAGCCTGAGGAGACTAGCCTTACTCGAATTGGAGCATTTAACAAGAACGGGTTAAAACTTTTCTACTCGAATCTAGAACAAGTTTTACGAAAGTTTAAATTTGAAGCGAACAGATTATTTAACATGGACGAGACTGGTATTACCACTGTGTAGAAGAAGTGCCCTAAAGTTTACGGACCTAAATGTGCTAAAAAAGTAGGGGCTACTATTTCGGGTGAATGAGGAAGAACTATTACAGTCGCATTTTGCATGAATGCTGCAGGAAACTACATTGCGCCAATGTTGATTTATCGCAGAAAGAGAATGGCTCCTGCGTTGCAAAAAAATGGACCAATTGATGCCAGCTACAAATGTTCGACAAACAGATGGATAAATTCTCAACTTTTTCTTGATTGACTATTGCACCTACAAAAACAGGCAAAGCCTTCTTCGGATGACCCAATTCTTCTTGTCCTTGACAATCATTGCAGTCATATTTCTATAGAGGCGTACAATTTCTGTAAGTCAAACCATATTCATATGATGTCCCTTCCACCACACACTTCCCATCACCTTCAGCCGCTCGACTTAACCTTCTTCGACCCTCTAAAAACTGCACTGTACAGAGAGTATGATATATCTAACTACAACAGGGCATGAACAAATCACTGAGTATGACGTAGCTGAGCTGTTAAATAAAGCGTTCATGAAAGTCGCATCGATTGAGAAAGCAGCTTCGGGTTTTCGTTCTTCTGGAATATATCCGTTTAATCCTGACAAATTTAACGAAGACGATTTTGCTCTTGCTAACGAAATGAGACAGTTCGTTGTAGAAAGCTCCCCCGAACGTGGCACATCAACTCCTGAAAAAAGACCATATACCATCTACATCTACCTATGGACAAAACCATCTACCATCTACGTCTACCTCTGAACAACACCATCTCCCATCTACGTCTACCTCTGAACAACACCATCTACCATCTACATCTATCTCTGGACAAAACGATCTACCATCTCCGTCTACCTCTAAACAACACGATCTACCATTTACGTCTACCTCTGAACAAAACCATCTACCATTTGCATCTAAATTAAATAACTCTTTTTTCCTATTTGATCCTATTCCAAGGAAAAAAGAACCAGGAAGAGTAAAAAGAGTTTCTCGTCAGAAACAACATTCAGAAATACTAACTAGTACACCCATGAAGGAAAGATTAGAAGAAGCACAAGAAAAAAAAAAGGGAAAAAGAAGCAAAAAAAAATATTAAAAAGATTCCGAACATTAGGGGAAAACAATATTAAGAACAATAAAAATAAAATAAGAAGGTACTCAAAAGCCGAACTTGATGCACAGGAATGTGACGATGATGACGAAGCAAATAATGCTTATTTCTCAATTCCACCACCCACCTTCTATGGAAATGCTAAAGAAAAGAGAACAGCCAAAAAGAATGTTGCAAAACAAGTAGTAAGACGCATATACCAGTCTCCAGAAATTAAAAAAGGAAAGAAAAAAGACCAGCGACGCCTGAATCATCCGACGTATCTGACATATGTTACGTGCCAGATTTGGCACTAAACACTCTTTAGTTTAGTTTTGATGTGCGGAAGTTCGCGCCTTAAATTTGAAAGACTTGGCGCGTATTTCCGTCACGTCAGAGTGCGTTTGCGCCAGATCGCGCTGACGCGAGTGGCGGGAGAACAAAGGTGGGGAGTTTCCGAGAGACGCTGAAACGTGGCTTTTTGCCTTTGAACTTCGAGAAGAGTGGTTGGATTTTCGGTAACGTATCTTTATCTTATTAAGTAGATTCCCTTGCCTTTGATTATTTGTTCCTATAAACCTGATCCTGCCGTTCTCTACATATAGGAAGGAAGACGTAATTTGGATACAACCTGGGAGCAGTCCACGACCCTAGAACGAACGAGTCCTGGGAGCAGCCGCGACCGCCGTAGCTAGTCGGAGCCATCCCGAAGGACGCTAGGCGCACCATCCGTAAATTATCTTAAAGGGAGCTCCAAGCAGCCCCGATGGACGTTGCAGACGCCATCTTTAACTTATTCTGTAGGAAGCTGTACTTATTTATGTAAGTACCTTATTGTTTATACTTCATTGCTAACATTTATATATTCCGTCAATTGCACGTTTTAATTTGCATATTGTGTGACGTCATTGACAGATGGGCGCGCTAAAATCTGTATAAAGATTAGAGCTACCAACTGCGGTTGCGTCTAGTATATCGCGCTTGCGGGATTGTAAGTATCACGTGTAAATGTAAGAATTGACGCCTCAACGTGTTTTTGGTTGTATAGAAACTTCTTCTTTTATTTTATAGCTTTATAATTATTAATTCACACACACACACACACACACACACACACACACACATATATATATATATATATATATATATATAGCTTTTTCACTAAAAAAATTTTTTTCAATATCTATTGTTATAGTAACAAAATGCAAATCGCCATTTTGACATTGAAATATACAGCTTTTGTATTTAAAATGTTTGGTTAATTTAATTTTCTTCCAATTTTAAATATGGTGTGCTTTTGTTAACTTCAATTATATTATTTATGTGCATAGTTTGTTTTTAAATGCAAATATAAGTTTTTAGGAAGGATCAACAAGTTAACCTAACTTTTAATTTACACAAGTAAGTATATTTGCAAATAAATAAATAAGCAATCAAGTAATTTTATGCCCTAAACACTGTTTATTAGGAAAATTATCTATTTATATTAGATTAAAACATAACCCTTGTTTGTTTTTCGACTTTAAAAACTGTTTTAAAAATCGTAAATAAACACTGTCTTGTTTGTTAACATTTTAAAAGTGTCTTAGTAATCCGAATGTTGAATTATGATTTACAACTTACTTTTAAAAAAAGAAGCTTGTGTTTAAAAGCATTTAACGTAATAAATTGAACTTTTAAAATATTTTTTAAAAACGTTAGAGTAACGGAATCTTATTGTATTTGTTAAATAACACATATAATGTACCTTTTTATAACTTGGAGTGTCTTTTTGTAACCTAACCGTGAATATTTCTTTTCTTAAACATTATCTTGCTTTGATATAGTTTTAAATGTGTTTCCTTGCTAATTTAAACAGTATAACCTACAAATGCCTTTTTAAAGAAAATTTTGCCTTTAAATACAATTAACGAAATTATCTAATCATATCTTCTACTTTTCAAAACACTGCAATAAACCGAATCTCTTTATATATGCTTTTTTAAACATTGTAATAACGAAATTATCGTTAACGTTTTATATCTAAACTCATTTACGATGGTTGTTGATAACTCCCGCAATATCGAAAGAATATTTCAACAATTTAGAATACTGTTTCTTTATACAGGTATCGTAGAATATTTCTTTTGTATAGCGAGTATGAGTTTGTCTTGATTGCATATTTTTTTTAGATATATATATATATATATATATATATATATATATATCAATATTTCAACGCACTTTAAGATCTCTTAAGCGAGATTTGCCATTCGAATTGGTCGGCCAGCTTTGTAAGTCTAAAACGAGACCCAAAGGACCGGTCGCTAAGCATTATAAGTCAAGACGAGGTTTGATGGTAAGTTTGTCGTTTTAGCAATTTGTAAATCATTTTTTTAAGAATAACGCTGAAAATTTTCTTTATTAGTTTTGGTGGAACTCAAACGAGAGCTTCCCATCCTGGTAATATGTTTTACAAGATATCTTTCTATTATTCAACAATTTTATTAGTGAGTCGAGTCTTGATTACTCTTATCTCTTCACATATCAATTTAAACCTCATTAAATGGCTTAAAATTATCTTTAAAATCGTTTAACCCTACGTATATGTAAAAGCTTTTAACGTTTTACTTCTTTGACAATGTATCTGATGTTTTTAGCCCTCACTTGGCTAAATAACTTAAAACAACCCGCAGGTCGTTTGGCAAGATGGAACTTGCGTATCTCTCAATTCACTTTTGATGTTAGGCATAGGCCTGGCAAATTAAATATCGTACCTGATGCCTTATCTCGTGATGTCTCTCTTAACCTTCCAAATTTAATTCCTGATACCTGGTATCTTAATATGATTAAAGAAGTTTCCGATAATCCTGATAAATTTCCTACCTTTCGTGTAACTAATAATAGATTATATAAATTTGTATCTTCTTCCCCTCACAAAATATCTAATATTCCTGAATGAAAACTTGTCGTCCCTACCGCTAACCGCAGTGAGGTGCTTAAATTATGTCATGATGATCCCATTGCTGCGCCTCTTGGAGTTACAAACACTCTCGCTAAAATATCTGAATTATATTATTGGCCCACACTAAAGCAATCTGTTTGTCGTTATATTAGGAACTGTAAAATTTGTGGTTCCCATAAGAGTTCACAAGATGCTCGACCTGGTTTAATGGGTAACTTTAAACGTGTATCTTATCCCTTTCAATTAATTTCGCTCGACTTATTAGGACCTCTCCCCCGATCGAAAA
The DNA here is from genome assembly GCA_036346225.1 of Platerodrilus igneus. Lineage (NCBI taxonomy): Eukaryota > Metazoa > Arthropoda > Insecta > Coleoptera > Lycidae > Platerodrilus > Platerodrilus igneus. The sequence continues at coordinate 1,615,552 of JARFIW010000691.1, read as the reverse complement.
AAGGTAACCAATATCTTTTACTTGTCACCGATTAGTTTTCTAAATTTGTTATGGTGCAACCCTTACGTAAAGCTACATCTGCTGCTATAATTAAATTCCTAGAGCAAAATGTATTTCTTATCTTTGGTGTTCCTCAGATTATTCTTTGTGATAATTGGGGCACAATTTATCTCTAAAGATTTTCAGAATTTCGTCAAAAGTTACAAAGTACAAAAAATTTGGTTTAACGCAAAATACCATCCTCGAGTAAACCCTACCGAAAGAGTAAATAGAGTTTTAATTACCGTTATTTTTTCCTATATTGATTCAGACCATACTACATGGAATGAAAATATTTTTAAAATTGCTCAAGCTTTGCGTACATCTAAACACGAAGCAACCCAATTCACTCCGTCATTTCTTGTTTTTGGAAGATATACCCCAATCGATGGGAGTTATTATGGTTTAGTTCCGGACGATACTAACGTAATTGAATTTGACGATAAAGTACGCTGGGACAAAGACCAAAAATCATTACCTTCTATCTTTAACGACGTTAGAAAAAATTTGTTAAAAGCTTACGAAAAAAGTAAGGACCACTATAACTTACGTAAACGAAATATCTCCTTCGCCTTGGGCGAACAAGTTTGGAAAAGGAATTATGTTTTATCGGATGCATCTAAGAAATTTTCCTCAAAGTTAGCCACTAAATTCATCCTTTGTAAGGTCACTCGTGTCATTAGTCCCCTTATTTACGAACTTCAAGATGCTGAAGGAAAACGCCAAGGCAGGTAGCATATTAAAGACGTTAAGCCATTCTCTGCTGACCCAAATGCTACTTAAGTTTTTCACGTTCCATTCTTCTCACAATATACCAAATATTTTTTGTTCTCACCATCAATTAGTAACTTTAATCGCTTATTTCCTCTCTCATACAGTATATACCTCTTACACGTTTAACTTTACTTACCTTAAATTAGCTATCTTTTTCCTTTTGGTTGACTTTTCCTTGACCATACCGTTACTTGTATATCGCTTTATTCTCTAAACCCTCCAATGTAACTCTGTCGTTTCATTTAATTAATCCTCGAACTTTTCCTACAGCATATTATTTGGTTTTTAGTATTTTTCTTACATCGTTTAATTGTGTGGTAATTGTCGTACTTTGGTTGTAATAACTCATTGAATTTTTATGATTGGTTTTAGCTGATGTTAGAGTGGATGTTTTTCTTCTTTGGGCTCACATAGGACACGCGCGACCTATGCCAGTGTAAGAAATAGTTCATATTCGCAGTTGCAAAAAACAAGGATTGTCTATTCCGTGTGTTTTTCCTCTGAATTATTACAGTCGCCCACATTATACTATATCATTATTTCTTTCTTTTCCTACTAAATCACCATAACTTATAAACATTTTTTTTCATTCTTTTTTGTTGAACTTCGTGGTGAGGCGCTATCGCTTCTTATTGATATCTTATTAAATTCTCGGTTGTTTTAGCATATTGGGACAGTGTATCTGTATTTAACTGCTTATAATTAGGCATTTTTGTGTGTTTAGGGCGTTACCGTTTTAAAAAACTACCTTAAAACAGTTGGGTTTTTGTGTGATTGTATCTGTAATGATACTTTTAAGTTCTTGTGTCAACTTTTGTCTGATTTTCTTATGGTAGTGGATGCACTCGTTAGGAAAATGATCGTACTAGTTCTCTTAAGAGCCTAGTGAATTTTGTTAACTTATGATATATTTTATCTTGCCGAATGAATATCGCAGGTGGTCCTTCAGACCGACCTGTGTTTTAACAGGGACAATTCTCTACCTTCTCTCGGACGCTTGTCCAAAAACTCTACTTTCTTATATCACGCTGTCTCCGTTTCTGCCTTATCTTTCCTTCGGTGGACCTGTTCTCGTCCCGGAACACCCGTCTGCCACATAAGAGTGATGTTCCCTCACTCCGGGCTACTGACCACATTTGCTGGTTGAGTAGCACTTTGCTAGCCACCTTTTTCTGTCTCTTTAGCTCAATGCGAGCCCTACCTCTACTTTTTTCTACCTCGAAGTGCATCTTATGCATTCCGAATACCCATCTCCCCCTTTCTACCGTTCCTATTTCTCTGCCTTTTCATTTCCGTCAGTCACCGTGTGGTTGCGCGGGAGGTTTTCACAGACACCTGGACCCCGTCTCTGGGAATCTTTCGTGAGGTCATGCGGTGCCGCTGTCAGCATGGGCACTGACGGTGAAGGTATGTAAGTGTGTGAATGTGAGTGCATGTATATATATATATATATATATATATATATATCTATATACACATGCACTCACACATTCACACACTCACACATACCTTCACTGTCAGTGCCCATGCGTATATATATGCATATATATATATATATATATATATATATATATATATATATATCGCTATATATCGCGTGGGTATCGAGTGATTATATCACCGATATCAATTATCGCCGGGTGCAGGGATGCACCCAAATGCCTTTGCCGGTCCCTCGTGCCGTTTCTTGCAAACGGGCCTGCTTCACAGGTTGCTCTTTTTAGAGGGTACGAGAAATCCCCATTTAACGGCTCTACGGAGCCACTCTATCGTTATCTTATCTATTATCTTTGATAATAACTAGGTTAATATCTTTATTTTATTTATTATCTTTGATATTATCCTTAGTTTAATATCGTTATCTTACCAACTACCGTTAGTAATAACTTTAGTTGAATATCGTTATCTTACCGACTACCGTTAGTAATAACTTTGGTTTAATTTCGCGTTATCTTACCTATTACCGTTAGTAATAACTTTTGTTTAATATCGCGTTACCTTACCTACTATCTCTAATAATAACTTTAGCTTAACATCGCGTTATCTTACCTAGTATCTCAAATAATAACTAAAGCTTAATATCGTTATCTTATCTATTACCTTTGATGATAACAATTTAAGCTCAATATCGTTATCTTATCTATTATCTCTGACAACAATTTGAGATCTTGTTTTATCTTTTTATCTTCATAACGTTTGGTGTTTATGACCAGACGTGGGAATTATTTTTTCTTGAAATTAAGTGAAAAAGCTAACCTGATGTAGAAATGTAATTTGTTAGGTTAGCAATGTAAGGATTTAGTAGGGTGGTACTTTTGGTAAATTTGTTGATTCACAACCATGTCATGGACAAGTTTTGATGTGTATCGTTAGTAAACCAAAGTACCAGTAACAAAAATTTGATAGAGTGTAGACTAACGCACTCTCATGAACATTTTTAAATTTGTGCATTTTTTGCCAACAAAGAATAGTTTTGATGCAACGCTCATGTGCGTTTGCACGTAGGAAACTTTACTGTTAGCTTTAGTTTAGATAGGTTAGGCCACTTGTCGAATTTGTTTTACTTTAAGTAGTGTTTCATGCTCCCCGACAAATTTGTGCTGTCGATAATTAGTGTAGTCAAAGACAATGGGGCAACATTTTCCGTTTCCTGGTAATTCGGAAGACGTGTTATCGGTCGTAAAAGCCAGGTGGCGCCTTAAATAAACATTTTGTAGGTTTTAAGTTAGGTTTTACATAGGGTAACTAGGATTTAGATTTTAAGCTGTTACTGTGCTAACAGACTTTTGCTTTTTTTAAGTTTTTTTTTATGGCTTTGTTGCGATTGTTACGTGCCAAATTTGGCACTAAACATTCTTTAGTTTAGTCTTGATGTGCGGGAGTTTGCGCCTTAAATTTGAAAAACTTGGCGCGTATTTCCGTCACGTCAGAGTGCGTTTGCGCCAGATCGCGCTGACGCGAGTGGCGGGAGAACAAGATGGGGAGTTTCCGAGAGACGCTAAAACGTAGCTTTTTGCCTTTGAACTTCGAGAAGAGTGGTTGGATTTTCGGTAACGTATCTTTATCTTATTATGTAGATTCCCTTGCCTTTGATTATTTGTTCCTATAAACCTGATTCTGCCGTTCTCTACATATAGGAAGGAAGACGTAATTTGGATACAACCTGGGAGCAGTCCACGACCCTAGAACGAACGAGTCCTGGGAGCAGCCGCGACCGCCGTAGCTAGTCGGAGCCATCCCGAAGGACGCTAGGCGCACCATCCGTAAATCTTGAAGGGGGCCCCAAGCAGCCTCGATGGACGTTGCAGACGCCATCTTTAACTTATTCTGTAAAAAGCTGTACCTATTTATGTAAGTACCTTATTGTTTATACTTCATTGCTAATATTTATATATTCCGTCAATTGCGCGTTTTCATTTGCATATTGTGTGACGTCATGGACAGATGGGCGCGCTAAAATCTGTATAAAGATTAGAGCTACGAACCGCCGTTGCGTCTAGTATACCGCGCTTGCGGGATTGTAAGTATCACGTGTAAATGTAAGACATAGACGATCGTGACATTTGTGACGATGATGAGGTAGACGACATTAACCTCAACTATGTTCCATGTGGTACAGAACATGATGAGAACACTTCCTTATGCGGCATATGTGAGGAACAGGGAAAAAGCAAACAATGGTACAGGCGTGTTGCATGCGGCATGTGGAATCACGCGGCTTGTACCGGTGAAGATGCTCCCGAACAATACATTTGCGACTTTTGTCGAGCTTAAACTGGTACATTACATTATACATAATCACTCGTTTTAATAAACATTTGTTCTTGCATATAAAATTACTTTTATACTACTTGATCTACCTAACTTGGGGTTTCCAAACTACCGCGCACTATTCCCCATCCTGTGCGCACAGTTACCCCAGGGGATGGGGCACGGTGCGCAAATGCATCTTTTTACTTTTTCCAATTGTATATGATTACGTTGAGAAATTCATCAAATATCGTGATACATACTGAAAGTAGGATCATTAATACTTCAGATGAGTTTTTTTTATTTTCTAGAATTTAAAAGTTGACCAGCACAACGATTCTCGTTTAGGTGCGCACCATTTCCCCACTTCCCCTTAAGAAATATTAATTCAAGGTGTTAGAACATAAGATAAAAATCCATTTCCGTTATTTATACGATGTAATTAGCACGAACGGATCAAATCTTTTCCACGATCAAAATATTTACAAATGCATTCATCATTTCATAACGCTCTATTCAATTTCAATTTTAAATGATATCGTTACACAAACTGTAAAATTATAATTACCATCCTACTTTCATTCCGCTAATATATTCTATTATTTGCACACTTTATTACCGTCTTACGACCAGAGGAAGAAATAATAATACAACAAACAGAACAGACATTAAGTATGTTGAGAATACAAGCAAAAGTAGAGACTTCCGTTCCTAGAAAGAAATTAATTTTAGCCCAACGCACGACCAACCAGTCTTGAATGTAGTGTCTCCGCGTATAGAGCGTGAACGAACACATATATCCAAACCGGACTGTCTTTTGTTATTTACATTTTTGTTTTCAGTGCATTTGTTATAATTTCTGAACTCGATCGCCCCTTATCTTAACAACATCATGGCCGAAACGATAGAAGAATCGTTCGAATATGAAACGGAAGTACGCCGTAAGATAGTGCGTACCGTTAAAATTCATGAGGTAAGTAAGTGGTTGGTTGTTTGATGTTTTTATTAGTAAGGGGTGTAGTGATAATTATTGCGCGAGAGGTAATTTAACAACGTCAACATTTGATTTTTATAATCGCATAGCGCCGAATTTATATGCCAGATTTACACCCCGCTCGTTAACTGGCGGCATTCAGCTGCTGCGTTATAAATCAGGGATTTTTAATATGTCGTTTTAATGAGTTTCTTTTGTTTTTGAAGACGGTTATTATGGAAAAATTTTCACAAATAAATTGGCAAGGAACTATCATACATTAGGGTTTTTAAAATATTTTTTATGTTACAATTTAATTTCTATAAATATTTAAAAGGCGTTTAAATCATGCATCTCTTTATATATTTATTAGAATCATCCATTACGTTTGCGTCATGTTTTAAATCGGTGATCTTTAGTGCAACATGTTTAGCTAACACTGGGTCTATTAATAAAATGTTTGGACAGTAAGAAAAAATCATTCTGGTAGTTAAAATAAACGTCTGTTAAAATAGATTAAGCATTATCGACATTCCGCGTGATTGATGGAGTGTTTTTTTCTTAATAAAATTTTAAATAATTACCCAACCTAAAACACTAACTTATTTTGAATTCTTAATTACTTTTTGATTTAAGCTTGTTTATTTTCGATAGAATTTAGACGATCAGTATGATGTCATCTATTATGCAATAGCTACACACCATAAAAACAGTCGCAAACTTAATCCTATACTGTCCCTAAACAAAACTACATATTTTACAGGATTCAAGTTCAGGACCGGCGCAAGAGGTTTTAGTGCTATTGTACGCGCACCCGCCCCTAAACAAAGTTTACATTTCTTGTTTTCTGGCAAATGTTAAAACCAATTCATAAATTCGGTGTTTTGAGCTAACTCTTGTTCGGTTGAAATGGTTGCCAGTGCTACCAACCCTATCTTGTGTCATACGTGATCTGCGGTAATTGTCAATGAGCCGAAGCGTCAAGAATCTCTTCTGTCCTGAAGCTTCTGATACCAGTAGCGTCCGTAGAACATGTAAAGCGATTAACAGATTAGGCCAGTGGCGGCTCGTGACCTGAACAAGAGGTGAGGCTCAAAATGAGTCTATTTAGAAACTCCACATTCAATACAAATGAAGGTGCTTTTTCTTATTATTCCTTGAATTCATTGGGGATCAAGAGTAATCATTGAAATGAAAAGCTTACAGAGTGATTTTAATACCCTTAGTTTACATAGCTATACTATTAACTATAAGCAAATGAAGTTTGATAAGTCAAATGTATTCTATGGTCTTTAAATTTTACAAATTTATCTATTACATTTGTTTTCTATAGACATTAAACTTAATCCACGCTCTTGAGTCATCGTATTTTTTAAGTATGACTTTATGCGTTTTAGACACGAGAAATTTCTTTCAACTGATACACTTATAGCAGGAATCGTTAAAATTAATTGTAGAACTTTTTGAATCGGACAAAATATATCAGCAAAGTCACAAAAAAGTATTTTCAGGGTTGTATATAAATCTGTATTTTTAAACTGCTCGTCTCTATAAAAAATACAAAGTTCATTAATAAGTCTATCTCCATCAAAAATATTTGGTTAAGTCTCAAATAGAGATTGCAGAGATTTTTTAGGAAATTTGGTAGTATAGAATTCATACTTAGAGTGATCAAATAAAGCGAGAAATTCTAAGCTATGGAGATCGGAAAACCGTGTATTAAGTTGCAGACTAATGCAGTCTAAAATTTCGTAACACAGAATGTTGTATTTTTGAAATATCTCTTGCTCAGATGTTGTTCCGCGCCGATTAGGTAACTCTGTTAAATTTCTGGCATGCCGAAAACATTCCAAAAATTTGCCTTCATTTTTTAATTCGTTAATTCGGATGCAAGCTGTATTTATTTGTTGCGAACAATATATCACATTTAAAACTTTAGTCAGTAAAATGTTAAAAAGGAGATCAGTAATATAAAAAATTTCGCGGTAAATAGTAAATTCAAATTCACTAAAGTGCTTAAGGAATCCTTTAGTTGCACGAATGGATTCGGCTCCCGAGGTCGGATCATTTACTATTGGTTCGAAAACTTTTACGAAGTTGTCCCATTCGCTTGTGACAATGTTCAAAATTTTTGATCTTGAATACCACCTGGTTTCCGCTGCTCGTGGCACACGTTTACCAACAATATGATCTAATATTACAGATCTCTTAGGTAAATGATGGAAAAAACTTGGTATACCTGATAAAGCAGAAAAAATATTCTACTCTGCAGAATATTTTGTATTTCTTGTTGTAAAACGAGGTTTAACCGGTGAGTACAGCAATGGGTAAAAAGAGCATATGGTGCAATTGAGTTTACTTTTGCCTGGAGTTCATTTAGCTCGCCAGCCATAACACTGGCACCGTCATAAGATTGGGCAACTAACTTTTCTTTATGAGTTTAAAACACCTTGAACTACTTCGAAGAGAGCACTGGCGGTTCGATCACTACTTACATCAAAAAATCCCATAAAGCTTTCTTTTAATTTACAATTTCGAGTAACAAATCGAAGAGTTATCGCGCACTGAGATTTGTCTGCAATGTCAGTAGTATCATTAGATATTAAAGCAAAGAAAGGACTAGCTGCTGTTTCTTGGGAAAAGTATTCTTTTAGAAAATCTTCAATGCATGATATTAATTCATTTTGAATTGTTTTTGACTGGCCGGTGAAGATTTGGCTCATGTTTGATGATACTTTTGCGTTTCGCTTAATCAAAACTTCTTTAAAATTCCACGATTTAGCGATTGTGAAGATTCATCATGACTCCGAAAAGCCAATTCTTGTTTACCCAAAAGTATGGTAGTATCAATTAACTAAGTTAGCAACAACCTATTTTTTCGGATATTTTTGTTATATATAATTTTATTTAAACCAGCATGTTCCTGAAGTGCATCTAGTATAGTTGTTCGATTTTAATAAAGTCTTTTGAAACCAACAAAATTTTTTATATGATCTTTGGAACATTCATGCATTTTTGCACTGCGCGAAATGTTTTTTAAATCGCAAAAACCTTTACCACAAGTTCAGCTGTTGTTGACATTTGATAACAAAACGCACGGCCAACAATATAAACTCTGTTTATATGTACTTCCGCAAATCCATTTGTAGGTTTCATACTACGATAACTGAAAAGTTCTATTAAAACTTCGACCTTGTCGATTATCAGTACTAACTGTATTTAGTGGAGGAGTCGGGCGTATAAATAAAATTTGACGTTTTTCTAACTCACCACGCACTAAAAAAGGCGTTTCGAATAAAGATAATAGAATATCATGTAAGGGATACATGACCTTGTGCCGAAATTTGAAATCAATTCAAATTGGAACAATATAACGATATTACACAATTTGAATTATATTATAAAAAGCAGTTTTTGTTTATATAGATTAATTTTAACCGTTTATTTACATTTCCAATGTTAATCTCGAAGGTACTACATTGGCCAGGAGGCGAGTTTTTTGTTGCCAGGAAATTTAGAATTTTGCCGAACCCTTGCCGTTCGAGGCAAGGTAGGGATCTTTAACGTGCGTGACAACACTCACACACGGAGCCTCCATTTAACCTCTCATCCGAACGAGGGCGTAATTTTTGTAAAAAATGCTCACTTGCCATTTTTCAAACAGTCGGCCGTGTCGGGATTTGAACTCAGGACCTTGGGATCCGTAGTCTTACGCTTACTACATTGATCCACGGCGACGCCAGATTAATTTTAACCGTGCATTTATATTTCCAATGCTCCACCCGAAGGTACTACATTGGCCAGGAGGCGAGTTTTTTGTTGCCTGGAAATTTAGAATTTTGCCGAACCCTTGCCGTTCGAGGCAAGGTAGGGATCTTTAACGTGCGTGACAACACTCACACACGGAGCCTCCATTTAACCTCTCTTCCGAACGAGGGCGTAATTTTTGTAAAAAATGCTCACCTGCCATTTTTCAAACAGTCGGCCGTGTCGGGATTTGAACTCAGGACCTTGGGATCCGTAGTCTTACGCTTACTACATTGATCCACGGCGGCGCCAGATTAATTTTAACCGTGCATTTATATTTCCAATGCTCCACCCGAAGGTACTACATTGGCCAGGAGGCGAGTTTTTTGTTGCCTGAAAATTTAGAATTTTGCCGAACCCTTGCCGTTCGAGGCAAGGTAGGGATCTTTAACGTGCGTGACAACACTCACACACGGAGCCTCCATTTAACCTCTCAACCGAACGAGGGCGTAATTTTTGTAAAAAATGCTCACTTGCCATTTTTCAAACAGTCGGCCGTGTCGGGATTTGAACTCAGGACCTTGGGATCCGTAGTCTTACGCTTACTACATTAATCCACGGCGACGCCAGATTAATTTTAACCGTGCATTTATATTTCCAATGCTCCACCAGAAGGTACTACATTGGCCAGGAGGCGAGTTTTTTGTTGCCTGGAAATTTAGAATTTTGCCGAACCCTTGCCGTTCCAGGCAAGGTAGGGATCTTTAACGTGCATGACAACACTCACACACGGGACCTCCATTTAACCTCTCATCCGAACGAGAGCGTAATTTTTGTGAAAAATGCTCACCTGTCATTTTTCAAGCAGTCGACCGTGTCGGGATTTGTACCCAGGACCTTGGGATCCGTAGTCTTACGCTTACTACATAGATCCACGGCGACACTAGATTAATTTTAACCACTAATCACGAGAAGTAAAGTACTAAATAAGGAACAAGAACACTAAACAGTAAACACTTAAACTCTGTGTAATCTATTCTATTTGAGGCATGAAGCACCAACGTACAAATGTTAATTCGGTTCATCAATTCACTATTGAAGAATTAAGCCAACTAGGTTTTTTTTTTTACAAAACACGGCTTTCAAACAATACAATAATTTAAAATGAAACCAAGAAATAATTCCAACTTGTCAACGTCAGCTGTTAAAAACTATGGGACCACCACTGGGTCTAATGGTTGCACTAGTATCTAAGTTTAAGCTCTTATAATAATAGAAAATTATTAATTTTCGACTTTTTGTGCAGTTAAACAACTATTACAAAGTCTACAACTCTACCGATCATTGACTGACTTTTATAGACAACTAATATCTGACTTCCTTTAAGTAAGTATGTATAAGTATTCAGTCATCCCGCAGCTGCTGCTGTCGTTATTATAATTAGAGGCAAATCACTTTAAGAAGAACCCAACGTCATCATGCGCACAAAGCAAAAATTGGTTAGGAACAGTTCATTATATGTAATTAGGGATGGCAGTATTCAGGTTTTAGTGGCGTAGAGTTTTATGATTAACCAATCGGAAATTACCTTGTAAAAGTTTTAGATTTCATTACTATTTATTTTTACTTGATACACAGACGGACAGTTTTAAACCGCCATCTAACTAATGTAAAATATCTTTTATATAACAATTAACATTAATAAAACAATAAGTTACTCAACAGATGTGTTTGCAGAACACTAGAATGAGATAGAAACCACTTAAGTAGGCCATGGTATTCAATCATTTGCTTTATCGGATTTTACAAAATAACCTTGCTATAGCAGTATTTTTTAGGGATATTGATGCACACAACTCATATGGCGATATTATATTAAAAATTTTAAATTATAATTTAATTGGTTATATTTATTTTTTTACTATTTAACGCCATATCTTCCATTTATACTGTAACAACTCAACTATGCCACTGTTATTACATTTCTGCGCAATCTGGCATATGACGTTGGGTTCTTCTTAAAGTGATTAGCCTCTACCAAGATCCGAGAGGCAACGATGAGGGAGCCTCAGTACCCGAGTATAAAGTGTTGGTTGATGTATATAGATAACCGCTAGACGCATCGCACTCGCGTATAATGTAGCTTTGGATGCATGGAGATGGTTGAAAAAGTGTGGCGCGCTTTATAACGCCTCAGAAGAATTTGTATGAGCAGAAATCGTGCACGAATTAAGAAATGAATTTTGTATTACAAACGTTCATTATATAATATTGATTATTAATCGAATTATGATATATTTGACCAAAAATTGTTTAGAAGACATTTGTACAAGTTATAATAGAATTTTTCTTTATGATTGAAAAGAAGATCTATAAAATTAAAGGGGAGGCGGCGGTTCACTTACCTCATACCACCAGCCGCCGATGAATTAGGCACACTTTCGTCTAAGTCAGATTGTAAAATGAAATCAAAGACGTCTTTTGGCATTGACTGCTCAGTGACTCGTCGTGAAATAACTTGCAGCTCACCACACAATTCCATAAACGTTCTTATTAACGCCACCGCTCTGTGTTTCTCTCAAATTATTTAATCTTTTACTTTTAGTATTATGCCACGGCTAGCCTTTTTTAATCTACACAGAGTGCACAACGTTACGATAATGAATTTTCTTTCACCCTTTTGTGATTACCTGTTTGAAATGAGAAACGAGGTCAATCAACATTCATATAATGAAGGGAAATAATATCTACAATTTTTGAAATTCTTTAAATACACCCCTCAATCAATTAATATCATATTTGTTATTTATCCAAAAATATATATTCTTTTAGTTTCAATATAAAGTCACCAAAAACTACCCCTTAACAAAATATCTGGAACGTTCTAGACCTCTTTATGATTTATTACGTAAGTTTAACGTATGCAATGTTTTTTGTTGACTTCTTGAAAAGTTTTGGATAAATTGAATAAATTCAGTATTAAAGTTTAAATTGAAAAATATCTTAAAATTGAGTAGATCTGGCCTGTGATCTCCTGATATGTTGTTTCGTGTTATGAATCAACACCCCTTTGTTGTCTTCAATCGTATACCAATACTCTGCTTAGTTGAACCAATATTTTAGTACAGTTACCACTTGTTTTCCAAAAATTACCTCGCGCTTCTTTATCTTATATTTCTCTGCATATGCTTTGAATCTCTTCCCTTAAATACTTTCGACGCAGATTAGAATTGTACCAGAAGCTAATTAGAATTTGATTAGAAATCAATTCGAATTGTACCAGAATCCGATTAGAAGCCCTATATGATTATAAATATTTAATTTAATTTACCCAATTTCTACTCACGTTTTCTGAGAAAAACGGCAAAAACTTTTCATATATTCTTAACACAATTTTTTTATGTAGCACTATTTTCACTATAACATAAATTTTTATATATTCTAAACTTTATTTATTTAACGCGTAGATTTCTGGTTAATAGTGTCGTGGCTTCGACGTGCATCAAGTGTGGACTGACTTGTCTTATCACAGGTGGGTGTTAAATAGCCTTTTCCCACTACATCTGAGTTGGGTTTTCAAGCAGTTTTACAGATTGTTTCAACCAACCAGCTTTTGTCTTTAGCATTCCCTGTATTTTTAAGCTGTTTCTGATGAAATTATTTCGGATTTTAATATCATGCATGTTATTTGCTATTGTTTGATACCTTATAATTTGTTATCGTGGCCAGACTTTCAACTTACGTCTGTTGTTTTGTATAGATAATGCTTTTGGATAATTGTACAAAAATAAATTATGTAACTCTAGTGCTGTTTTCGTTTATGTATTTATTTATTTGAAAGTGCGTTTTCTTATCAAAGCGCTCATGGTTTCAGCGTAATTGCATGAAGATTTGCTAGGTTTTGTCTTACCTTCTGCGTATTTTATTTTATAAACTTGTAAAACACTTCTCAACGTCGTTTAAATTACATGTACGAGTATTTCTCTGCTGAATACGCGTTCTATTGTTGAAAGATAGGCTCACTTGCATTGTTTAAAGTTAATTACGGTTTATATACAGGGTGTTAAATGCTTGCTATTTACATAATGTACGAATTACTTATTCTTCTGCTAAATAAATGCAGTTTTCTGACCCCTATCGCTATTTACCGTTACTACACGTCCATTACTATTCAATACACCCCTAAACAACCCCTTATTACAGCATTATATATATTGTTGTAATACGGTAGCAATAACCCGGTGCGCACTTTTTGTGAAATAAAAAGGTTAAGATTTTTATTTTGTCAATTTTTGATTTTTAATTTAAATTTTAATTACCTCGGCTAGCTCAGTTTTTAATTACGCACGGAGCTTGCGACAATACGACAACAATGCTTTTAAACTCTCCTTCTACTTCCTGTTACTTTAAGTCAAAACATCATTAAACACAATTACTATAATGTTTTCAAAAATTATTTACAATGTCTAGAACGTTAAATAGAACTTGTTTTTAATAATTGAATTAAATTCTTTTAATTATTATAATTCTCAAAAGTAATCAGAAAGTCGGCAAAAATCTCCCTTTTTGTTATTATTTGAAGCCCCATAAACGTTCAGTAAACTTCTTTCATTATTTACGTAATTTATAACGTGTATTAATAATGATCTTTGTCGACCCTAACATAAAGATTCATGAAAGCAAAAATATTCAAATAAATAAAAATACAACGAAATATTCCCTAACAAATTACAAAAAATATTTATATTTGCTAACCTGCTATCTCCAATTTGAATTCGTTCTTGCTCCAACCGCTTCTGTATTAATGATTTTTATATAGTCCCAACGTCTGCATAATAGAGTAAAGTCTTTACTAAATTTCCACATCGAATCCAGTAATTATTAAGAATTCCCACATCGGATCCTGTAATTATTTAGGGTCCTTTTGTTGATGTAAAAATTAGAATTTAATTTATAAACTTTATTACTTACGTTTTTACAGGATCAAAACGACAAAACCTCTTTTAATGTTGCACTATTACATAATTTATTACTTAACAATTAAATCACTTCAAATTCATTCACGTAAATACTTTGTTCTGGGTGATGTGCACTATACTTCAATTCATGGTAAACTGATTTGTTTACAAATCTGGTCGTATTTAAAAGCGTCACCTATCCGTTGACACGCTCATAGTTCAACGATTGCGCTTTGTTGTACGTGATTCTTGCATACAAAGCTTTGGATATTCCTATGGAATTTTGCTGTATATTGAAATTGACGCGCTAGTTTCGGCACGTAACATTTCGAGTTATTGCATTTATTCTCTTGGATTTTTACATTCTTAAATCATGTAAACCCTTGTTTGTACAATAAATTTAATTAACTTTGGTTTTAACACCATGCCGTGTTTGTTTCCTATGCCTCAGGTGTTTGATTTTAGCTTTCTAGTCACGTAGACTTAATACAATTTATGTATTAAATTATATGCGTTTTCTATCTTACGCATTTTTAAACTTGCTTGTTTTAATTGGGATTCTTGGCGTAATGATGATGTACTATTCATGCGTGTCGTGTTTCAACTACCGTTCATGTTGTTTTACGACTTGCCAATTTGTTTATTTAATTTAATCTTTTAAAATATTTTTCATTATCTAAAATTAATTATGATTATAATTTATATACAGGGCGTTGTCATTTACTTTCTTGCCTAATCGTCGTATTTCTTGTTTTCTTCACAAAACTGTCTCGTTTTTTAGCCCTCATGTAATTTTTATGAAGTGCATTATACTATGGGTCCTAACTACCCCTAAATGACCTTATTAACACAGCAATATATATATATATATACATATTAATGTAATAAAGGGGTCACGAGAGGTCATCGAAACCCAAATTCTATCAATATAACAACCCACCCAAAGAGAAGGAAACCTAATATTCAATTGTTCTACCCTGTATAAATATAAGTGTACTTATTTGCCATTAAAAGACAAAGCCCTTATTAATTATATGATTCGACCATTTACATTATTACACCCACTTAACATCTCACACATGTAGTTTATCTTGGGCACCGTGTTTTCGCCCCTTAGCTTTTCGGAATTTTTGCAGAAGTACTGGTAGAGGGCACAGTTCAAAAACTGCGGATGGTGCACCCGGGCCGCCAGACAGGACAGGAACCCGAACCTCTTTTAACCAAAGAGAAGGCTGTCCTATCAGCTGGCGAATTATCTTGCCCCCTTTAGTAGTGCTGGGTGGTGCCCAGGCTGGGCCATGCTGAGGGGGTTGCGAGGCTTTGCCGTGGCAACTGCTGTACTGATTCTGCATGGTGTTGGTGGGGAGTGGGGGCAGAAATCGGTGTTATATTATATTTACACACGCACCTTACACATAACACATATTCACACACACACAGACCAAACACACGTGTGCTAGCTAAAGCACATTTTAATATTAAAACACACACCTTACACATCTACACATTACACATCTCTAGCGCTCTTTTTAATGAAATGAATACGACAAAGGATAATACGATAAACGCGCCAAATAATACACTCAAGGTACCGGCCTTAAAATTAAGATCTACTCTGTCTTGTGGGGCTCTAGCTGGTACGGATTGTCAGCCCTATGACGACCCTCCTAACGTCAATTTGATTACTTCTCTAGAAAAATACGCATCAGGTAGTATGGCTGAACCTGATGCTGACCCTAAGCCTACTATAACCAACTTTGGCGCTATAGCGGCCTATTCAACCCCAAAGAACACTGGTTTTAAGCATGAAACTTCTACTTGAGGAAAAAATCTACTGAAGCAGACCCATCCTTTAAAATGGGATCAGATGTCCAAAATGTGACAAGTAATTTTCCTGGTTCTTTAATAATCAAACGATTAGATGAGATTAATTTCGAACAGATAAGTCCTTTTATTATAGAAAAAGGACTTTACAATATGGTTGAAAACATAACTAACATCAAAAAGATAAAAAAAGGTTTGTTTATAGAAATAAAAACATTTAAACAACATAAAGCGCTAACAAACATCACTGAGTTCATAGGACACCAGGTACAAGTTGTTCCACACTCTACATTAAATTACAGTAAAGGTGTCATCTACTGCATAGACTTTTTTAATTGCTCAGACGAAATTTTTTTAGAGGGAATGAAAAGCTGTAACGTCATATCCATCAAACGGTTAAAAAATAAAAAGAACGGTATCTTAACAGACACTGGAAATTTGTTCTTAACTTTTAACACAATGGACCTCCCAAAAAAATTAAGGCTGCATTTTATAGACTAAACGTAAGATAATACATTCCCCAATTCATAAGGTGCTTTAAATGTCAAAAGTTTGGGCACGTCTCATCAAGATGTCCAAACCCCGAAATGTGCACTTGCGGAGAGCAAATTCATGAAGGAATATCTTGCAAACAGCCGGGCGCCTGCGTTAATTGCAATGGAGCACACCTTCCTTCCAGTCGATCTTGCCCTACATACCAAAAAGAATATGAAATAGAAAAAATCAAAACTGAAGAAAACGTTTCTTACTTTGAGGCTAAACGTAAGGTAAACGTTAACAATCCCTTCCATAAATCGTTTAGTCAAATTGCTGCCACTCCTAAAGTTGATACTTACTAACATACTGAATTTCCTACTCATTTTAACGCGAGAGATGAATCAGAATCGGCCATCGACTTAACGCCCTGTACTGACTGCATCGATTGCACCACATTTTACATGGGCAACAATCGGTGATCTTCACTTTAGTGACCATTATCCTATAGTAATTTCAAACGACATCTCTACCCCAAATATAAACCTACCAAAAAGATGGATCACAAAAAAAGCAGACTGGAATACCTTCTCCAACACCATAGCGATACCTACACATCCCACAGACATAAACACCGCTACAGAAACAACAGCAAATGCGACTCTTTCAGCAGCAACCAAAGCCATTCCACAGTCGGGTGGTCCATACAAAAGACGAGCTGTTTCTTGGTGGTCAACCAAAATAGCATCAGCGATACACAAAAAGAAATTTGCATTTAACCAATTAAAAAAAAACCCACCGAAGAGAACCTAATAAGATTCAAAAAATTAAGAGCCCAAGCTGGGCGGTTAATAGTGGATGGTAAGAGAACATGCTGGTTAGAATACGTTTCTAAACTTAACTCAGAGACACCCACTTCGTTAACGTTATAGCAGAGCATTTTAAAGCTGTTAGTAGTTCTGAAAACTTTATAGAAGAATTTAAAACAACCAAACTGACTGAAGACCAAACAGATATAAATTTTACCACAGCCGACTTTCGAGACTACAACTGTAAATTAACGATTCAAGAACTCGAAAACGGATTGAGTACATGCAGGGAAACTGCACCTGGGCCAGACAACCTTACATATGAAATGCTATTCCGTTTCCCTCCTTCAGAAAAAACATAAATACTTCATCTTTTCAACCTTATATGGGATAATGGCATATATCCAAATTTTTGGAAACATGCTGTCATTATCCCAATACTAAAATTGACAAAAATCCATCACATCCCTCTAGCTATAGACCAACCTCATTAATCTGCTGCATGGGCAAACTTTTTGAAAAAATAGTAAATTTCCGCCTAACTTGGTTTCTGGAAAGGAAGAATCTTTTATCATCATTACAAGTAGGATGTCGTAAAAACCACTCCACAATGGATGCATTAGTATATATCGACTCTGTAATCCACAAAGCCTTCTTGTACAGAGAACACCTAGTATCCATAATTTTAGATATCGAGAAGGCATATGATATGATATAGCGCCATGGCCTTTTACAACTGCTACACCTATGGGGCCTACATGGAAAGTTACCAACCAGGAATTTCTATCAAACCGCTCATTTGCAGTTCAAGTTTCTGGAGTATCATCGCCAACTAAAACGATGGCAAATGGTATACCCCAGGGATCTGTCTTAAGTGTTGCTTTATTTGCAATCTCTATTAACCTTCTATTAGAAGCAATGGAACTCGCAGTAAAAGAAATAGCATACGTGGATGACTTAACAATTTTCTATAGAGACCAACCGATAAAGAACATCGAAAGAGTACTCCAATAACAACTAAACAACTTAGTACCCAAAGCATATTCTAGAGGTTTCCAAATATCTGAAACCAAAACCGCATGTACCCACTTCTACCGCTTGCGAATCTTACATCCACACCCAGAAATATTTTTAAACACGAATAGAATTTCAGTAAAAGAAGCAACAAAGTTTTTGGGTATGATTCTGGACAAAAAACTATATTGGGGAGAACATATTACCAAACTCGAAATCCAATGCAGAAAAGCAATCAACATTATAAAATGTGTTGGAAATAAAGTGGGGAGCAAGACGTCTTCGGCGGTCTTAGGAACTCTTCGGAAGGCATTGTGGTCGTGATGCCACAGACCTCGTCGAGTGCGTTTCCGCTCTACGGGGGTGCTATCCCGAAGGTACAGATTGCAGACACACTCGGCGTCACCACAACAAACAACTTCTCGTGACGTTGTCGTTGTGGGGGGAGGCTTGAATAAATTCTTGCCGCACCTCCTGTGGGTTCTGAAGATGGCCTGGTGATGGCGGCAGGGGTGACAGGAGCTTCGGGTGCGGTAAGGTGTCTCGAAAGGCACGTCCGAGAGCGTTCTGCGCCTGCTTCTTGCTTGCTTGGTGGGTGGAATGGAGCTTCCTGCCCATACGTAATTTGCCAATGATTTTTATGAATACGAATTATGGCGGCGTGCCCTAGGTACGGCGCCGGGTAGCGTTACGGTAAAGAATAAGCAGGCTATGGGGAGCACTGCTTGCTGAAGTGTTAACAGGCAATGGTGAGCACTGTTAGTAGAGTTTCTTAGGCTATGGTGAGCACTAAGTGTACGGATTTCTGTTGGGTTTGCAATATTATTTATACCCTTTCTTCCCCTATGCAGGGTATGTTGAAAAAACGTTAGTGGTGGTGGGCATTTAATAGGTTTGCTAGTTTTAGGGTAGCACAAAAAATTAATTGGGGATGTTGGTTTTCTATGCATTTGTTCGGTGTTCAGCACGTGTACTTTGATATAGGGTATCATTTTGTGGTCGATTTCGATAAGTTCGACCATTATCAAAGATTATAAAGGGGGCATCTGAACAGCTAAGTAGATAGGATTTGTTCATTCTGGATCCTCCACCTCCACTGACGTCAGTGGAGGAGCGCTAATTGCTTTTTAATGAGAAAACCCATTAAAAACCCATTAGCACTAATGGGTTTTCTCATTAAAACCCATTAGCACTAATGAGTTTTCTCATTAAAAACCCATTAGCACTAATCGCTTTTTAATGAGTTTTCTCATTAAAAACCCATTAGCCCTAATTGCGTTTTAATGAGTTTTCTCATTAAAACTCCATTAGCACTAATCGTTTTTAATGGGTTTTCTCATTAAAAACCCATTAGCACTAATCGTTTTTTAACGGGTTTTCTCATTAAAAACCCATTAGCCCTAATTGATTTTTAATGAGTTTTCTCATTAAAAACCCATTATCACTAATCGTCTTTTAATTGGAAATTTCATTAGCACTCATCGTCTTTTAATCGGAAATCTCATTAACGATATCACCGGATTCCATACGTTACAGCATATACCATTACCGCCATCTAACCTTAATTGGCAAACAATCGCACATCTGGTAATAGTATTGCCATCTAAATTCGCACAATAGTTTTTTTCGACCAAGCACTGTTTAGCTGCAGGCAAGGGCTCAGCACCCCGATCTGGCACGGATCTTGTTCTCAGTACCTCGATCTGGACCATCTAACCTTAATCGGCAAATATTCGCACATCTGGTGACAGCATTGCCAGCCTAAATTTGCACAAGAGTTTCCTTTAACTAAACATTCTTCGCCTCCGAGGGTATGGATCGAGCACTCCGCACCCCGAACCGCGCCGACGTGCCCCCGTCATCCTTCCCCGGGTCCCCCGAATCTGCAAATTCTCCTAGCTAGCAACATCTACATAAATCTGCAAACCAGTAAGCATGCCAATAAACTAAAAAAAGACATGTATCCATTTATTTGCAAATAGGCGTTTAAACACAAGCACATTATTTTTGGTTCAACTAGCTCTTAGTGGTGAGGTGTGGGGAAAAAACTTACAGCTTATAAACTAAAACGTCAGGATTTATTATTATCAACAACCCATTGGTAAATAACAATAAGCGTTAATACAGTTTATTCGGTATACTAACCATTAATAGCGCAAATTTGCATACAGTTAAGATACATAGATCGGCATAAAATTCCGCAAATGAGAAAATGTTAATTTTAGTCTAATTCAAAGGCTATGTTCACAGCAGCACAGGTCTTACCCCGGATGGCAGAACACATAAAATAAATTTATTGATAAAATAATGCGTGTTGTTGGCCAACTAAACAAAATATTTAGCTGCTCAGCGAGTACCGCGAGAAGGTCATACACGCTTTGCTCGCCGGGATAAAAGTGTAAGGAATAGGAGTGGTGAGGTGAGAGAAAGAAACTTACAACTAATATATGCAAACTTATAAACTACTATACAAAGCATCTATACAAATAGAACTTAAAACTATGTAAAATAAAACTTATCTATAGCTTTATGCCCCCACGCATGTGTCCGTGCTATTGGGGACAACAAAACGTTTATCGTCATCACCAGACAAATTAATTTTATGCATGAGCTGGGTATAGATTTCATGTTTTCTGCTACGTATGGTTGTCATAGTATGCATAAGAGGTTTACTTGAAATACATACAGCGTCCTTAAAATTATTCACACTGATATCATTAGCAACAACATTTCTGCTCACCCCTTTTGGTAATGTGTTTTTGACTAATAATACAATAACTTTTTGCCCGAGTCTCTACAAATTCTAATACCAGCTCACCGGAAAACTCATCCTTAAATTTACCTACAACTTTCTTGTTCTCAAGGGGAATGCCATACTTATTGTCTATCGGGTAATCACTAGTGTCAAAATGTTCTATATTAGCTTTCATGTCCTTGTAAAAATCGGATGTTTCAATGCAATACATAAGGGAATCTGTGTCTGTATATAGGAGTTGAATTTTCTCGCCATATACGCGCTTCATTGTTCCGTAATGGAGTTCATACATTAATGTTTTTGATAAATCCAAGACGCTGAAACCGGCATATATTGGTTTATCATAATGCACCTTAACCCGATTCATTTGCACAACAACTAAATTTTCACTTAACACCAACCGAGAATTAAAGTTTGGTTTAGATATTAAGGAGCTCGCACACAACTTCTTTCCATCAGAGGCCCATCGATTTACAATTTTAACATCAACTCGCTTGTCCTCGTTTTCCATAGTTTTTCCGAAAATCGAGTTGTTCATGAGTTTAAAAAAAATATTTTCAAACTCGTTTTTGGCACGTGAACGTAGTTCGGTGTTCAAATCAATATACGATTTTAGCCACTGGTTCTGATCAAACTCCAACACTCTATGCACCGCACTTAATATGAGGCCGTTACGCAAGCACTGTTGTAGGTTGCGATAATGTTTGACATATCTTTTTTTGTTTTCAAGATCTGCAATCAACTTAAATGTTTTTCATTTGTAGTAGGGCGATTTTCTATTCTCCGGGCAAAACGAGAGATCGTTGTGCTGATCGTGCAACTGTTCTGGATAGTCTAGGTAGATCTCTAAAATGTATCCCTTATCGGAGGTTAACCAGTTAAACCCGCTTATGGGGAGATGTTGAGTCATAGCCCAACCATACAGATTGTTTGCATCCAAGTAAGTCAAATATTTGGACGGTGCAGAAGGATCATAGCCATCCATGTATTTGTTGTTAGCCTTCGAATACTTCTTGCAGCACTGCGTTAAACCCCCACGGATGCCTCGTCGGAGAAATTGATGCATCTCAATATCTGTAAGCAGCTCTAGTTTTACTCCGAGTGCTTGAGCATCGCATCCCAGCTTAAACTTGGTGCAGTAATGTAGTGGCCGGGGTCCAAATCGTATGTGGAAACGCAGATGTCACGAAAGTGCTCAAAAACGTCGGCTAACAGCAACACGTCTGTTTTTAAATACAGATCGCTATACTCTCCGAGCGTTGTAATATTAAATTCAGTCCAAACTTTCTGAGCGTGAGCGTATTGAGCAAAAGTTATATCACTCGATGTCAAGTTGTTGTAAAAAGCACTTTTTGGTGGTAATGCTAATTCGTCGAGCACATGGGTATCTGTGATATAATTATAAGAAAATACACCTTTTCTCGTTACTAAATCGAATTCTCTATCATCAGGAAAATACTGACGAACTTCTGCGAACTGTTCCGAATTCAAATTTTGAGTTAACTTATCTAAAGAAGAGGACATAAATCTAAGAAAATCTATAAATTTTAATTGAATGTATGACTTATCAGCTCCACCGTTATATTCATCTTCACAACCATCTTCATCATCAGAATCCCAGTCAGATAATCGCACATTTTTAGTAAACGAGATATATTTTTCTTTGTTATTGGGAATAACAGTAATATTTTCTTTATCACATGCTAGCTCTTTTACTATAAAATGCGAATCGTATCCGCTAAGATTATGCATCTCGATAGGAATAAAATTAGGTACTTTGTATTTTATGTTACATTCACCATGCACAGCGAAACAAAAGTTTCCTGTCAGATGACAGTGGTCTCTAACACGCACAGAATCTCCTAAAGGTTTTTTACAAATCCCGCAGTCTACAGCTCCAAGAAATAACAATTCATCGTTGGGTGTTAGAGGATTCATTGGAATACAGGTTTTTAAAATAGTTCCTATTCTACGAGCCTCCTCCTTAAGCATATCCATAAAGACCGCTGAAGCATTAGATCCTCTGCATAATTCGAATTTGTTTAAAGAATCGTCGTAAGAACACTTTATGTAATACGCAAAACTATACGTAATGTGATGTTGTATGTTGTTGGTAAACGATGTTGTAGTGTTGGGAAGGGTTGAACTAATCGGTTTCAAAACAGCTTCAAAGTCCGCATAAATAATACATGGTACACGCATCTGTTTATGCAAATTTG
Source organism: Platerodrilus igneus (assembly GCA_036346225.1). Classification (NCBI taxonomy): domain Eukaryota; kingdom Metazoa; phylum Arthropoda; class Insecta; order Coleoptera; family Lycidae; genus Platerodrilus; species Platerodrilus igneus. The sequence goes on along the minus strand of JARFIW010000691.1, from coordinate 1,592,216 downwards.
TAAATTCTAAAATGTTATTTAATACAGTGGGCATAGTAGTCACCACGCGCGTGCAGTTATGCTCTGCATGAAGGCGAAGTTTTTCGGCTGAACTGAAGTATATTAAACATCCATCACGTAACCATTTATACGAGTGATTTTTTGATAGCTGATGTCCTACGAGTCTGCTTAAATTCTTTATCCACCAAAAATGTCCTCGTTCTCCATCCTGTATATAAAGCAGATTGATGTGCACGGTTCTTTTAATCGATGTAAAATATAAAGGTCCAACAACTGACTTTCCTTCATGTCCAAAAACATTAATACTCACATCGTTCAGCTCTTCAAACTTTTTTATGTTGCACATTTTCATCGGGAATTCAACTCCGGATAAGTTTAACACAGTACGATAGTCGGGGTAGCTGGATATCCTATTTGAATTAGCGTCTGCTGGATACAGTGCTGCAACAACAGCTAACGCAAAGCAGGTGTCATCATCGTTGATGATATTGACCACAGCCTTTTTGTTTTGCACCCATTTCGGTAATTCAATGAATCTCGAGCTATGCAAAGGAATATATTTGTTTAAATTGATTTCTAGATGTTGAACATTCTTCAAAGTCCACCCTGAGTCACGTTCTTGGAACTCCTCAGACTATGCAACCATCACCTCCATGAATTCTGTATATATATTATTCAGATCGCTAGATACCGTAATCACTCGATTCTTGGTATTAAAAGACTTTATGTCTTCAATCACATCAGAACCGCTCATTTTTGTATAACTAGAAAAGGTTTCGCAGTTGATTTTCAACGCTGTATGCCTTTTTAATTTTTCTTTAATTAAACACGCAAATTGAGTTTTCCGTGTCAGAAGAAATGTCTCCAATAGTATGAGCATTCTTTATTCGATAGCTTACTATGCGCGTTTTAAAAGCAGAGTTGATGATTTGAACTGCTTCAGGAGCTCTATCAGCCGCATTTTTATGTGCATTACTGCGAAGATGGCAAGTAAACGTATTTTTAAGCACGGCTATATCACAGACGGTACATTGAATCAGTTCATCCACGCGCGGTTTTTTGGCAGGAGGGTTGTTAGAGATAGACGCCTGACGTGTACCCTTTAAAATCGTTGTACTAGGTGCTACAGGCGCTATACATGTAGAAGTAGACGTGCCTTGATGAGTTCCTTGGTGGCGTTGTAGAGCATCCTTCTTTGCAAAACCGTCTCGCAAATATCGCACGAATGAATTGAACTTAGCCCAGACATTGAAGAACTATGTTTAACGTCTTTGTGGCGTTTGAGATTGTCTCTTCTAGAGAAAACCACCGAACAAACATCACAGTAAAAATTTTTGAAGAAGACATTTTTTCTTCTGTAACAACAAACAAGGTTTTAGAACGACGCGTATTTAAATGGAAGTTGTTAGGAGCAAGACCGAATACTTTCTATATAGATTGCTGTCGAGACTTGTTTGTCGAATGGCAAGAAATTCCCAGAACTGTTCATTTATAATGAAAATATCTAGAAGGATCGGTTTTACCCATAACACGATTAATTTGAACGTCTAATCAAATGTTAAATAAGTTGGACCCGTGTATACTTTCCAAATACTTGTATGTCAATGACAAACTCGGGAAAACCTACGATAATATAATTAATTATGCCTTTGGCTATGTTTTTTTCCTGTAAAGACTTGCATTTAATACCACTAGTTAAATCTGTTGATCGATTTAAACAGGTTCAAAATTGATCGGTGCATGACCTCCACCACCCAATATATAAGACGAGAAATGTAAAGCTAAAAATTCAGTTTGCGAAATATCTTCGAACGATTCAAGTTAAAGTTATGGATTTCGCGGGTGTTGATGTAACAAGTGATGTGCCGCAATTAAACCTAAACACCTCAACTTATCGAAAGTAGGATTTGATTTACATGAAGGTCTACAACCAGTCATGCAAATTGTTTGCTGCACGGGTATATGTAGAGATTATGCTGTAAAAATGAGTTACAATGATTGGGCAAATTTCTGCGACTTTCAAGTAGAATTTAGAGTTAGAGAATTTGCTCGAGAAGCAAATCAAGTATCGCTAAATGGGTTATCTAATGAAGGCGAGGAGATTATAATACAACTTGATCACGGGTAGAAGCCGTCTTTTAATTACGACTTAGAACATTCAGAGAAAATGATAAGTTTCAGGTTAGTATTTAAGCTAATAAAATGCATTATGTTTTCAGCGAGATATTAAATGCGCTAAACAACAAATTCTACTTACCCTTACAGATTCAAACTGGACGACGGTAAAAAATATTTCGCGTTTTACTTAGATAAACCGGTAACTGCACTGATTTTGGCGTCCGTTTCTTGCGTTTTATATACATATAAAAACTTAGAGCAATCTAATTAGTTTTACATTTACCAAATTAAACAAGATTTAAAATATGCTTTGGAAAATCTGGATGTTATAACGATTTAAATAGATGATGAAATGTCGCGCGTAATTACCATGGCGCTTTCACGTCAAAGATTTCATTTTAAATATGGAGTGCTTTTGGTTTAGATATTGTTATAGTTTGAATTTTATTTACGCATATATCTAAAATACGAATCCTTCTCAGAGACTGTTTTTGCAATATGTATTTTAGCAGCTTTTAGTTTGCCAATACCTCTATTTAAAACCATGTAATTATCGCGATTTGATGTAACGTTGTTTTACCAAATACCTTAGGGTTAATAAACATTTTTAAAATTTTCTATAAACAACATGAAAGTAGAGCGTTCGGTGAAAGGGTATCAAAGTCGATGGTCGTGTTTTATAACAGGATTTATGTTGATTGGAAAGGATATGTCGATTCATATAAGTATGGCCTAGGGTTTCTAGTTCAATATATCTGTTTCAACTTCCGAAGAACGAGGTACAAGCAGGTAAGTCTTTTTTTAGTTTAAAATTATTATTCTTGCATCAAGACGCAGAATTATGTCTTTTACATTTTTAAAAGTTATATTTCGGTCTTACCTCACAAGTGATTTAATTGTAATATTTAAATTTCCGCCCTAATTTTTAACTCTTTATTTTCTTATTTGCCAGCTCATATAAAATATGGATTTTGCAAAATTAAATGCGGTTATGAAGCGTAAAACCACAATAAGCTCTTCCGAGCTTGTCACCGATAGAAAATATCGTGTCTTAGGAGTCAGGTCTGTATCAACAAAGTATGGGGATAGTGCTGTTGTTGAAAGCGATGATTTTTTTGTGTTTTTACCAAAGCGCTTTTTTAACTACTTAAAACTTGATGGAATAAAAACCTTCAGCGAGCTAATTGATGGTAAGAAAAATGTTTATATGATTAGCCGGGGTAAAGTCGGTGCAACAGTGAACATAGACTTTGAATTAGACTAAAATTAACATTTTCTCATGTGCGGAAGTTTTTGCCGAATAAACCGAATAAACTGTATTAACGCTTATTGATATTTTCCAATGGGTTGTTAATAATAATAATACATCCTGACGTTTTAGTTTATTCAATTACCGCTATACAATTTATTAAAAACAACACAATCCCTAAAGTTTCTTACCTTATGGCTCGATTTTGACCTTTACACATCACTGCTACACCTGTGAACAGATTAAACAAAGACTAGCACTGTTTGTGCCTTTATACCCAAAATTTAAAATTTTAATTCGAATCAACTTTCATTCATTCCAATTAAAAAGAATAGTCTTGACCAAAATAAAAATCTATTCCTTCTGTACTCAGTTATTGTGCTATTTACAAAACATCTTTTCTGTTTTAATATAATTTTGATTAATTTAATTCATGAAAATTATTTACAAAGGTACTGGGTACAATAAGTACCTTCCAGTTTAAAATATGGTCATTTCTATAAGAAATATCTAGCCAAATTTTGTTTAAAAATGATTAAGCCTGAAGTTGCTTTCTGAACAATTACTTATAAATAACAATTTCGGTTGGTTTGGGTAGATCTACTATAACCCCACAAAAAATTATTCCACTCAGCTATTAGTGAAATAGGAAACATAGAAGTTTAATTTCTAATGATTCGAGCAAACCATGTTTCAAATAATAATATCTACTTTCATAAATCGTAGAATTTAACTTTCCCTATTTCATAATGACATCTTCCGTAATTTCAATGTATTAATAAAAGATTTAGAAATGAAAAACTTACAGGTTCCTGTTGCTTAATATGAAAAATATATATATTCTGTCCTTGACCTACTTTGAAGTTCAAATCACTTGAATAAACAAAAATTATCTATCTACTATATCCATAATACAGCGGACATACGAAAGCAAATTTACGTACCAGATGTTCATTTGACGAAAAAATACCTGCTAGGCGTCTTGCTTCAGCATTTAAATAAAGGAAATCTCCAATTCAGTACAAGCAAATTTGCTGCTAATTAAAGCTCCAAACCACATCACGGCGTCCATATTAAGTAATTGATACTCGTCAAGTCCACATTCGAACAAAAGTTAAATTCTTAAATTTTCTTAAATTTTCCACATGTATGTTGATTAAATTTACGTTAAACAAAAGTTCTGTTAACTAAAGGTTGCATGTTTTTTCAAAGCTAAACATTATTTCCAATTTACATATTATTTACAAGTTGCATATTAATTAAATTTACGTGTTAATTAAAGTTACGTATAAATTAAAGTTGCACTGAAAAATCTTTATTTAATATGGTTACAGAATCAATACTACTTACTGTTAACCACCGGCCCTTCAAACAAAATAATTCCTCGTCATCTGCGAGCTATTTTCCAGCAAGTGGACAACAAAAGTGAGCTTCGGAGACGACGTTATCTCACGAAAACAATTTTAAATCTGACGTGCTTTCAACACGTACATACCTCAAACGTCATCGTCCTTGTGTTCAAGGAACAATTCGACTTCTTTTGACGACGGCTGTATTGGAAGTGATCATATCACGCGGGTTACCGCTTGGCAACAAGATTAACCTTACAATTGTCTAACAGAGGGAGCTCTAAGAATGACACTAATTGAAAAGTATCTTTTGTTACCGCATAAATTACAATTTGAATTGAAAGCTAATATTTTATTGGACAATATGTAATATTTATTTAGTGGATTGTGTAGCATTATTATGCATTAAATTGGTTTTTATTAAATAAATAGATTAATTATCTGTACACATAATGATAGGAAATAAAATCGTTACAACATGTCTTTTTTAGTTTATTGGCATGCTTACTGGTTTGCAGATTTATGTTGCTAGCCTGGAGAATTTGCAGATTCGGGGGACCCGGGGAAGGATGACGGCAGCCCGTCGGCCCGGCTCGGGGTGCGGAGTGCTCGATCCATACCCTCGGAGGCAAAGAATGTTTAGTTGAAGGAAACTTTTGTGCAAATTTAGGCTGGCAATGCTGTCACCAGATGTGCGAATATTTACCGATTAAGGTTAGATGGTCCAGATCGGGGTGCTGAGAACAAGATCCGTGCCAGATCGGGGTGCTGAGCCCTCGCCTGCAGCTAAACAGTGCTTGGTCGAAGAAAACTATTGTGAGAATTTTTGTTACCAGATGTGCGATTGTTTGTCAATTAAGGTTAGATGGCGGTGATGGTATATGCTGTGACGTATGAAACCCGGTGATATCGTTAATGAGATTTCCGATTAAAAGACGATTAGTGCTAATGAGATTTCCAATTAAAAGACGATTAGTGATAATGGTTTTTTAATGAGAAAACCCATTAAAAACGATTAGTGCTAATTGGTTTTTAATGAGGAAACTCATTAGTGCTAATGGGTTTTTAAAGAGAAAACCCATTAGTGCTAATGGGTTTTTAATAGGTTTTCACATTAAAAAGCAATTAGCGCGCCTCCACTGACGTCAGTGGAGGTGGAGGATCCAGAATGAACAAATCCTGTCTACTCAGCTACTTTTATTTTCTTTCTCGGAGGTAAGAGAGATTATTGCAATTATTTATTCCATTTTTAATAATTTGTATATAGTGAGATTTACATGAAAAGTATCGGAGAGACTCAGAACTATTCAGCCTGTATTTTATACTGATCATGTTAATATTATACAAGAAACTTTGCAGGAACTAAAAATAATGTTTAAATTGTTGTAGGTAAAACATATGTCGCACATGCTATTGATATAGATAGACCAATTTTATTTTTGCTTTGTTTAAGCATTTAAAAGCATATTAGTTTTTACCACCACTAGGTGGTTTAACAGGTGAATTACTTTAGGTTGCACTTTGCAGGTAATTTTTCTGCGATTAGTTTACTCTTAGTCGTGAGCTCAACTTAAATTGAAACCAGATTAGAGCATAGCCAGGTCAGATCCACTTAATTATTTTACGTTCCTGGGGCCGCTTTCTAGAAGGCCCGAAATTAATCAAAATCAAATGACACCCGTCAAATTTTCCGATTAAGACCAGTAAACCAGACTAAGTAATTGCCGCTACGAAGAGTAGAGCAGTTTGTAACCAGTAACCAGAAGAGGGTATTCAATCTAGATTAATAAAAATTAGGTTTATTCTCACTATGAGATTTTAATCAATTATTACCCTTGGATTTCTGCCAAATTTGATCAAAAAATTTCTACTTCTTAATGGTGCAATTTCCAAGAATCTTTATGAGAACTAAGTTTTTACACCAACGCACAAGATAACATCAAACTTTCACTTCCTTGTCTAAGTTTTTAGAAAAGTCTATTGTTTTATTCTGGTTATAATTTATGGTATATAAAATCTAAGTGTAAAATCAACGTTTCAGATCTTGATCGTTTATAAATTCAAATGTGCTACTTTTATAATGATGAAGACGTTCTTTTATGTCTATAGATATAAACAACTGCGAAGAGTATTAAATTTAATGTTCATAAATGTCTCTAGTCTTCAACAGTCTTCAGTTTCTTTTACAAACAACCTGATTGGTACGAAACATCATTAGAGACCATTCAAAAAATGAAATCTAGTCATTTTTAGGACATTATTAGCACACTATTAACCTAAATATATACATACAATCCTAAATACCAGTAGGTGATTTCGAGGACGAGCCGCCATAAATACAGAAGCGATGATAACATCTTTCAATTTTGTTCGTTATGATCTATTTATAATCATAAGGAAAAGACGGATAACAGTCAAGGTTAATAAAAAAGTGCTAGTTTAACGGTGCTGTTAATCGTTTAGAAATTTAATCGTCGCTGATTCAAGAAAGGAAAAAACAGCAGGTGTCCAAGAACCAGCTAATTGCACTTTTAAATAACGTTCGATAGGTAAAAGGCTCTTCAACAGGTTTTAGCCAATCATTTATTGCTTGTTGATATTAAAAATATCTTCTTGTATGTTTTGTTCCAAAACTAACAAAGTAATTGTAGTAGAAAAGCTATCAGTTTGATACCAGGGCAGGTGGTGGACACTACTGCAACATATGTCAATATATACAAGAAATAAAACGTTTTTACAGTACTAGCAGTTAATATACGATACTAAGACTAATTATTTACAAGACTAGCACGTGAATGTGTTAATAAGTACAAACGCCTATATTTATAAAGCACAAACGTATACACGTATAACAAATGCTTAAATTAGTTAATGACAAATACAATTGAATAATTACAGGATTAACATAAGTGTTTGTTAAAGAGCACAAACAAGAACAAACGTTCATATATTCCCATATATAAGCAAGCAGACACTCTAAAAGCCGCTGGACAAGCAGTAACAGAACGTCTCTTCCAACTTGTAAGCTATATGTATAAGAAAGGCAAAGATACCCAAAGATTTCAAACGTAGCATCATAGTAACTATACCAAAAAAGAAAGACGCGGATAGATGCGAAAATTTTCAAACAATAAGTTTGACAGCACACGTGTCAAAATATTAATTAGAATTGTGCAAAGACGAATGGAAAAACGGGCGGAAGAAATACTAGGAGAAGACCAATTTGGGTTTAGGCGAAACAGGGGAACACGGGAGGCTATTTTAGCTCTGAGAGTGATAATGGAGAAGACAATAGAAAAAGGGAAAAGCGTATATATAGGGTTTGTAGATCTGGAAAAAGCATTCGACAATGTAAATTGGAAAAAAATGTTCGAAATACTCAAAAAGATTGGAATGAGTTATAGGGATAGACGAATAGTACATAGTTTATACAAAGAGCAAACAGCAGTAATAGAATTAGAGCAGGAACGTAGAGAAGTAAACATTAGGAAAGGGGTGAGACAGGGATGTGCCCTATCTCCATTGATTTTTAACTTGTACAAAGAAGAGGCAATGAATACTGTCAAATGCAGGAAGACATTTGGAGTTACTATGCAGGGACAAAAAATTGATATGCTTAGATTTGCAGATGATATAGCGGTATTAGCGTCTAGCAAGGAAGAGTTAGAAGCTGCTCTTAATGAAATGGAAACGGTTCTAACAGAGAGATACGGTATAAAAATTAACAAAAATAAAACTAAAGTTCTAGTATGCAACGGTGGGGAAAATAAATCAAAAACAAGAATACAAGTATGTAACACGAACTTACAAGAGGTTAAAGATTTCTGCTACCTAGGAAGCCAAATAACGCAAGATGGGAAAAGCACAAAAGATATAAAACAAAGATTAGCACAGGGTCGTGCTACATTTAACAAGAAAAAGCAACTACTGTGCTCAAAGACCACAAACATAGAAACAAGGAAAAGATTGCTTGAAACATATGTGTGGAGCACAGTACTGTATGGTGTGGTGCACAGCACTGTGCGGCTGTGAAGCTTGGACAGTGGGAGAAGCGGACAAGAAAAAGGTTGAAGCCTTTGAAATGTGGTGCTAAAGACGTATGATGAAGATATCATGGACAGACAAAGTTAAGAACAAAGAGATACTAAAAATGGTAGGCGAAGAAAAGAATATGTGGAAAACGGTAAAAAAGAGGAGAGAGAAAAAAAGAGAAGAAGAGGCAGACCTAGGTTAGACTACTGCACACAGATAGTAAAAGATGTTGGCTGTAGGGGTTTCAGGGAGATGTGTAGGCTAGCCCACAATAGAAATCAATGGAGGTACGCATCCAACCAATCCCAAGATGGATAAACTAATGACGAAAAAATAACTGTGCTTAAACATGATGATTATTATAAGTAACTACAATAATTGGTTGGGCAATATTCTCGAATAATGTTAAGTGTGTGAAAAGATTTACTGGGAAACCATTACTTCGGCAAATGTCTAAGTGTTGGGGGATCTTGGTAGCCACAGGTTGCTTATCCCCCTTCACTGAATCTCTGTGAAACCTATTTCACAGAGATTCAGTGTAGTGCCCTAGCATAAAATTAGAAAACAATAGAAGGGGAACGAGCTGTATACACATGCTGTGTGAGATTTTCAGGGAACTATGTAGGCTAGCTCAGAATATTAATAAGTGCAGGTACGTGTCCAACCAGTTTTGAGACGGAAAACCTAATGACAAAAAAATAAGCGCAGATAAATCTGATGATTAGTATAAACAACTAGTTGTTGGTTGCGAAATATTTGCAACTAATGTTGACTGTGCAAAAAGATATATTGGAAAATATATTAAATCGGTAAATGGTTAAGTGTTGGGGGAACTTGGCAGCCACAGGCTACTTACCTCCCGTCACAACCACTGAAGGTCGGAGAAATAGGGTCTATAACTGTAAAACAATAGAAGGTGACCGAACTGCATCTATCAAGAAAGAACAGCGCCTATGAGGAAAGACAACAAACATAGATCAAGAAGAGGATTGTTGAAAGCATATGTGTGGGGCACAGCACGGTATGTTTATGAAATACGGGCAGTCTGAAACGCAGACAGAAATACGGTGGCAGCTTTTTGAAATGCTGTGCTTCAGATGTATGAGGACGATAGCATGGACAGACAAAGATAATAACAAATAGGTTATAGAAATAGTAGGGGAACAAGGATATCTGGGGAAAAAGATAAGAGAAATAGAAGGACAGAATACGTTCTAAGGCATTTTCAGGGAATAGTATGCGATATATTACAAGCAGAGATAGGAAAAAGGAGGTAGATGTAGACCTAGATCAGATAGTTATAGATGCAGACTGTGCAAATTTCAGAGAAATCTGTAGGTTAGTTCAGAATAGGAAACAATGTTGGTACGCGTCTAACCAGTTCCAGGACTAAAGACATAATGATGATGATAAGCAAGCACAAACATATACATATCAACAGTTTTATGACAGTAAATGAGAATATATGGCAAGAATAATTACACGATTAACTGCGTGTGCGTTGTTACGTACATTGACGTAGCCTATAAAAAAACCAAAAAAAGGAAAGAAAAAAGTATGACCGGGCTCGATCGGCAAGTGGGCGGGGTTTTATATATACAACAAAAAAATTAAGAGAGACCTGAAATAAAGAAGGAAAAATTATATGCACTCATACATTCACACTTATTCACGCTCAAAACAAAACATACCAAAAAAAGAAACCTATAATTAAGCACAATATGTACACAGTATAGTGGTACCAAAAAGAAACAAACAACAAAAAAAATTACTTCTTAAACACTAAACCTAGCAAGAAAATAAAAAGCAATTTTTTTTAAATGGTGAGCTGCCGGTTTTAGGCTACTACCCTATCTTAATTCCCAACCAAAAAGAAACAAAATTGCCCCCCTAAAACCAACAGCTCTAAATCCTCGTAAATATAAAACTTAACTTATACATAAGAATGGCCACAACATTTTTTTTAGTTATTTAAAACCAAATAGCAATGCATCCACACAATGTCAATAAATACCAAAAGGGTTCAACAATGGTCGTTGTAAAATTAATTGCGGTGTAAATTTCAAAAAGCTAATTAAGAGAGATAAAGTGGACTGTATAAAATTTAAAGGATATTTTAACAAGCAACAGATAATTAAATGTTCTTAATCACATCAAAGCAAAAGGCGTTTACTATAGCACTCACCTGGTTGTTTACGACGTCGTGCCAATGCAAAAAAACGATGTAGCATCTAATCTTCCTCGTGCAGGGAAGCGAAGCACACATTTATTACAATAGCGGTATTCTACAAAACAAGGAGTTCATGCACAATAGCGATGCGAAGTCGTAAAACAAATCGATTGTGTTAAAGCGGTCCATCAAATTAACTCCACGTAGAACAGGTAAATGCGATGCGGTGTAGTCGACTACTAGAGCGAGACTCTGCATGTAGAACGTGGAAAACTAGCGATGCGATGAGATCGAACAACGAGACGAGACTCTTCCTGACTTGGCGTGTATTTTCCAATCGTACTGTTCGCACATGAGGAGTAACGTTTATTACTCACGGCACTGTTGCGTGCTTAAGTAAACACATGGAGCTTTTGCACTAACAAATTTAAATTTACCGCGGCGGATTTAAAATAACCAACAAGCTTAATGTAATAATAAATTTAGCTTTGAATTATTTACATAAAAACGGAACAGTCGTATTGACGAATTAAATTTAGAAATGCAGGATAATTTTTGTATAGAAGCACAAAAGGTGGAAATGCATGCGCCTAAACCGTAAAATCACCATAGATACGGTTGCAACGCGATCAGTGACGGAAAGCACTCACCCTCGAAGTTGCGGACGTCGGGGTTGAGTCAGTAGCTGCTCCACATCAACTGGTAGGGGGGTCTACACCTATAAAGAATGCGTTTGGTCTCCCATTACCACAAGGGACGACCATTCATTGCAGCTTTAAGGCCGCCAAGAAAGCTAAAGCAATTACAAATAAAATTAATTCGTGGTAGTCGGAAGGTAGAATTTTATAAAAACCCTAAATACTCACCACGCTATAATGCGTGGCCGAAATTTGCATCAACCAAAACGGAAACAACCAAACATTCTACGCGATTTTCTTGTGCAGATTGCAAAGCAAAATGAATATTAATTTTGTTTAGCTAAGAACCAAAGCTCAACGTAATCTTGTAGTCAGGCTTAAAACAGGAAAACAGTTTAAAATTGTGCAATACGCAACTTTAATTTTGAATTTGGAATTATGGTAATTAATTTATGCGGAAAATAAACGTAACAATCCCCCCATCCCCCAGCAAAATTAAAAGGTCGGGGTAGAAAAACCAAAGTAAGGAAGCGGGCAGTATCAAACTACACAAAAACACAAGAAAGAAACCCAACCAAACAAAAAAAAAATTCGCTTACACGAAAAAACAAAAGAAAACTCGTTACGAAAACAAAAAACCCCAAAAAAACACTCAATAAAACACACAAAAAAGAACTTTTATCCGGCTCGAAGAGCCAGGAATAGAAATGGGGAGAGAAGAAGAAGTGAGAAAAAAAAAGAAGGAAAAAAGGAAAGACGGGTTATATGTAATCAAAGAGGACAAAGGTGGAACGGCATGGACACTGAAAAGTCGTCAGAAAACGGATGTATCTCAGAAAGAAACATTAAAGTTTTCCAACCTCAAGAAAAGAAGTGGTTTCCTGCAGAGTACCAAAAAGCAAGAAATGACATGAGGAAGAAAACTAGCAGCAACCAAAACAGGACAAAATTGTCTAGCCACAAGTATGTAAAGGAACAACAAGGGAGAACGAGAGGAAGAGAGGAGGAGTGCTTGTAAAAGGAAACAATGTACTCTCAACTGTGGTAGTCGAAGCCGAAGATCCGAAGAAAAGAAATGCTAACTAGTCCTAAAGTCGACTAAGTCGTGGTTTCCGAAGAACGAAAGACGGACTAGAAAGCACCTACCACAGGAGCGGATGGACGAAACACAATCGGTATAGGGACAGACAGCAAAGAAGACCAGCAAAAGGATAGGGAGAGGAAGGTGGAACGAAATAGAAAAAAGAAAAAAACCAAAACCAACACCAACACCAAGTACAAACCCAAAAAAGATTAAAATCGTACAAAAGAAAATAAAACAGAATCCCAGTGTAGTTATGTAGGCGTATATGTGTGCGTGTGCATATGTGTGTGTGCGTGTTAAAGTATGAGTAGGTGAGTGTGTGTGTGTGTATGTGTGTGTATGTGTTGTGCGTGTGTGTATGTGTTTGACCGCTGTAGTCGACTCTTACGACAGGTAGGGCGTACCGTGGGACTATTCTATTCCCGGACCCACACGGAAGCAAGCAGTACAAGGAGAAAACGGAGGAAAGAAGAACCAAGATGAGAACGGAAGAAAGGAGAACTAAGTAGAACTGTGTGTTTACGAAGTGTGTGGGTATGTATGGGACGTGTATAAAGTGTGTGTGAGTGTGTATGTGTGTGTGTGTGTTGGACCGCTGTAATCGACTTTTACGACAGGCAGGTCGTACCATGGGATTATTCTATTTCCGGATCCACACGGGTGAAGAAAAAGCAAGAAGAGACCAAACGAAAGAAGAACCAAACAGAAATGTGTGGATGTACGAAGTGTGTGCGTTTATGAAGTGTGTGTATATGTGTAAGAAGTGTGTATGTGTTGGACAGCTGTAGTCGCCTCTTATGACAGGCAGGTCGTACCGTGGAACTATTCTATTTCCGGAACCACACGGTTGCAAGGAGTATTAGGAATAAACGGAGGAAAGAAGAACCAAGAAGAGAACGGAAAAAAATAGAACTAAGTAGAACTGTGTGTTTATGAAGTGTGTGGATGTAGGTGTGTGTGTATGAAGTGTGTGGGTATGGATGGGATGCATATAAAGTGTGTGTGTGGGTGTGTATGTGTGTGTGTTGGACCACTGTAGTCGCCTCTTACGACAGGCAGGTCGTACCGTGGGGCTATTCTATTCCCGGACCCACACGGGTGAAAGAAAAAAACAAGAAAACGAAAGAAAACCTAGCAAAACAAGGAAGTAAACGAAATCGTAAGTCCAAAAATCATGTCCGAAGCAAAGCAAAGTCATCATAATAATTTGGGGCACGAGGGGCCAGAAGGAAAATGAAACCAGATCAAGGACATTAGAGTTTCGCCGACCAACATATTTAGGTTCTGAATCAGTATATACAAATTTTTGCCTCTTAATTTTCCGCGAACCAGGGGCAGCAGGGGTGTAGCAGTTGTAGTACGCGGTTTAGGAAGTAGCGAGGGCAGTTTAGGAAACTCGAAACGAGTTAAGGAAGATAATTGTTTGTTGTTAGGATAGGAGGTAAAAAAGTCACCGGTAGAAAAGAAAACATCATCGGTTTTCAGAATATCAACGGTGGAAAAAGAAAAAGTATTGGCTGTACGAGAACCAACCATACGAAAAGAAACACAAGCACAGTACACGTCAATTACATTGGAGAAAGGGACAAAAGCAGATAAAATTTTAACAACGTTAGATGAAGGACTAGATGTATCACAGTTAGGAAAGAAAATAGCATTGGCTGTAGGGATGTCAATCCTAGGGAAAGGATCAGAATCCGATAACATTTCAACCATATTACATGAAGGAACAGTATCAGGTAGAAGTTTATCAACGTTACAAGAACAAACAGTAACAGGAAGGACGTCATCCACAATAGATGAGGAAGCGGAATTAGGTTGACCTTCGTCAACATTAAATAACAGGACATCAGCTAGGATTTCACCAACTATAGTTAAAAGAAGAGAAGTAAGTAGCATTTTGTCAGCATGAGAAAAATGAGTAATAGTAGGTAACGAAACAGGATCAGGTAAAACTTTAACGACAACAGCAACAGGCATCACAGCTACGGGTTCCCTAACTTCAACAGGATCTTCTGTATCCGTATTAGAAATTATCTTCACTTTAGCTACGGCACTGATTGCAGGCACAACAGGCATTTCTTGAGTCGAAGCCTTTAAGAAAGCAGGAACAGGTAAAATTTTGACAAAAACGGGAAGAGGCAATAAAGATACAGGCTCGTGCACTTCAACAGGACCTTCACAGACTGAATTAGAAGTTATGATCATTTCAGCGACCTTAGTGCTTGCAGACTCGACAGAAAATTCTTTGGTAGAATCGTTTAGGAAAGCGGGAACAAACTCTTGAGAAGCTAGCTGCAAGTCACCAATTCGAAGCATGGGTTGTAAGGGTGGTGGAGGCACAGCTTGGAGTGAGAGCGAATAAGTAGGGTGAGCAGAAGGATGGGTGGAAAAAGATGTAAAACTAGAGACTGAAAAAATTTTGTTCGAAGCTGTTTGCCGAAGAGGGGTAGGTTTCGATAGTAGTAGCAGGATGACCTGGATGAGGGACAGAAGAGAACGTAGAGTGAGAAGTAGAAGAAGTTAGGCACCTAAAGGTGAGGACAGAATTGGAAGTCTGATTCGCGGAACTATTAGTAGTAGGATGACAGTTGGGACAGTGGTGGCGAGTAACTCCCTTATGTCCGCAACCATAACAATGGAGTACTTAGGACGAGTACAACGGGTCGAAACATGACCAGGTTTGTCGCAATTAAACCATACGACCTGGCGAGTAGGAGTAGAAATAGGAGGAAGAACAGTAGAATGTATGGTAGAAGCATCGGATCTACCCGTAGGCGTAGGAGAAACCTTAACAACTCGGACATGTGAAGTAAAAGTATTATTATCAATAGTAGTAGTCTTATAAACAAACTCCATGTGTTCAAAATGATGAATCAGTAAATTAGACAACGACTTCCAGTCAGAAAACCTATGCCGAAAACCACGATACCAAAGTAAAGCTTTAGCCTCGAACAACTCTGCTGCAGACTCAAATAACTGCAATTCGAATACATGCTGAGCTCGTCGGAGTTTTTCGACTCGTTTCAAAAAATCATGTACGGTAAGAGTGTTTGGATTACCAGAAAATTTCAAATTCCACTCCCACACTGGAAAACCATGGTAGAAAGCCGAAAAGTAAGTCATTTTGAATATGAACAAGAAAGAAATTGATAGAAAGTAACTAAATAAAGGCTAACCGTATCTCGATAGAAGCCAAAAGAAAATTATTGCAAATACATGGCAATCTAAACATATAAGACGGATAAACTTCGGGAACACTAATAGGAGCGAAACAACAAAATAGAATAGGGATGTAGAATAAAAGAAAAATCGGAGGAAAGAAAACCAACTCTAGACTTGACGGGGAGAACATAATGTACAGAGAGAGAAGGAAGAAAAAGAAAAATCTTGGGCGCCAGCGTTTTCAACGGATTAGGATTATTGGCGAAAACACAAGACCAATAATCTGAAATTAACCAACTAATAACATTAAGCGTAAGGGACGAAACATAAGTAATATCAGGTCGAGAAAATGCGGGTATGTAGGAACTTAGGTACTAACAATAATAAACAAAAAATCTGAGCAAAAATTAACTAAAATGAAGTCGGAGCCAAAACTAACTAAAATAAAATCGCAGCACAAGAAAATTAACGAGAACCAAATCGCAGAAAAAATTAACTAAACAAAATCGCGGCAGAAATTAATTACTAAAAATCGCAGCCCCACGCCAGGGCGCAAATATTTTATGTTACGTACATTGACGTAGCCTATAAACAAAAACAAAAAAAAGAAAGAAAGAAGTATGATCGGGCTCGATCGGCGAGTGGGCGGGGTTTTATACATACAACAAAAAAGAATTAAGAGGGACCTGAAATAAAGAAGGAAAAATTATATGCACTCACACATTCACACTCATTCGCGCTCAAAACAAAACATACCAAAAAAAACCTATGATTAAGCACAATACATACACAGTATAGTGGTACCAGAAGAAAACAAACAACAAAAAAAATGACTTCTTAAACACTAAACCTAGCAAGAAAATAAAAAACCAAATCATTTTTTTAAAATGGTGAGCTGTCGGTTTTAGGCTACTACCCTATCTTAATTTCCAACCAAAAAGAAACAAAATTACCCCCCTAAAACCAACAGCTCTAAATCTTCGTAAATATAAAACTTAACCTATACATAAGAATGGCCACAACATTTTTTTTTAGTTATTTAAAACCAAATAGCAATGCATCCACACAATGCCAATAAATACCAAATGGGTTCAACAATGGTCATATTGACGAGCAGTGACGGAAGCACTCACCCTCGAAGTTGTTGACGTCGGGGTTGTCAGTAGCTGGTCCACATCAACTGGAAGGGGGGGGGCTACACCCATAAAGAATGCGTTTGGCCTTCCATTACTACAAGGGACGACCATTCATTGCAGCTTTAAGGTCGCCGGAAAAAAGCTAAAGCAATTACAAATAAAATTAATTCGTGGTAGTCGGAAGGTATAATTTGATAAAAACCCAAAATACCCACCAAGCTATAATGCGTGTCCGAAATTCGAATCAACCAAAACGAAAACAACCAAACATTCTACACGTATTTACTTGTGCAGATCGCAAAGCAAAATGAATACTAATTTTGTTTAACTAAGAACCAAAGCTCAACGTAATCTTGTAGTCAGGCTTAAAATGGGAAAAGCACAGTTTATAATGGGGCAATACGCAACTTTAATTCGATGAATTTTCTCAACGGGAAAACACATAGGCATTCATTATCGTATACTTGGAACACGTTATTGACTATTTAGCGTAAACTTTACGTTGGGGAATTTTTAGAACTATAATTTAGTATTAATTAGCGGAAGTAACAATCGAAATTGAATTTATGCAAACAGATAAATGAATTAACACGTGAAAGGGTTATTTTAATTTACTGAATAAATTTTTGTTTTTGAAGCCAAGTGGGTTTTGAATTGAGAATTGTGGTAATTAATTTATGCGGAAAATAAACGTAACAGCGTGTTAATGAGCACAAACAAGAACAAATTCTCAAATATTCCCTATATCTATATAATAAGTTATTTTAGTAAATACAACTAGAACTACGGAAATTTACAGGATTAACACGAGGGCATGTTAATAAGCAAAAATAAGAACAAAGCGGCAGCTCTCCTTATATATAAATAAAGCAAAAACATACTGTTACTTACGAGGAATGTGGTATAACCAAGATTAACATGGACGCGTGTTAGTAAGTGCAAACAAGAACAAATTCTAAGTTAATTAAGGCAAATACACTATAAACACAAGATTAACTCGAGAAGCCAATTAAGACAAATACAATACGAATACTGTATTAACACGAGTGCGTGCCAATAAGTACAAACAAGAACAAACGCTAAGTTAATTTAAGCAAGTACAATATGAATACAGGGTTAACACGGATGCATGTTAACGAGCACAACAAGAACAGGAAATAAATGCGGAACCTATTTCACAATAAATATTCAAACTTAACTTAGGGAAATGTTATTATGGAGTAATAAAGGATTATTATTAGCCAAAAGAAGATACAAGCACTCAGGATGTGACTGTCGGTGACGGTTGCGGAACTGGTGCTTTCACGGCTCATTGTGATACGACGTGGATTTGCTGACAAGATCTAACTGGCTGACGACGTCGGCGGGGTGGTGCTTTGGATTTCCAGGTGTAAACGAGTAAGGTGGAGTCAGAATGTAATTGCTGCCCGTGTAATTGAATGAGTTTGTGTCACCAGGATACCAATCAGTGGCTGGTAATGATGACATAATAGTGTGTTGCTTGGATAAGATTCACCGACGGTGTAGTATTCGAACCGGGATAAAAATCACCAGCGATGTGATGAGAGAATAATGTGTCAGCCAGGTTACCAATCACTGGCTGGTAATGATGGCGTATTAGCGTGTTGTTTGGATAAGATTCACCGACGGTGTAGTGTTCGAACCGAGGTAAAAATCACCAGCGATGTGATGAGAGAGTAATGCGTGTTAACCAGGATACCAATCACTGGCTGGTAATGATTGCGTAATACCATGTTGCTTGGAGAAGATTCACCGACGGTGTAGTGTTTGAACCGAGGAACAAAAACACCAGCGATGTGATGAGAGAGTAATGTGTGTTAACCAGGATAATATTCACTGGTTGCGTGTAGCGTGATTTAATTAGTGTAAGCATGTACGTAACGTAACACTAAAATTTCGGATACCAATCAGAAAAGTGCTAGTAGGCACTGTTCCTTGAATAAAAATCAACACAAACTGACTCTCTGGTTGATTCAGAGCTGTTTATATATGTTTCCCCCAGTCTGGTTACAGGTGTGATTATCGTGATCGGATGAAATGAATTACTATCTTCGGTGTTTTTATGTCTGGTAGCATTCCACCCCGGTTGACAGCGAGTGGTGCTTGTGGTGCGGAGCAGGTCTCATATCATCGACATGAATTCACATTCGTCTGCCATAGGAACGTTGAACAAGATAGGTATTTGGTCCTTTAACCCGGTCATGGTACCGTTCATTTGGTCTGGAGTTGGGAGTTGACTGCTGTGTTTTTGGGCATTAATGCGGGATTGAGGAAAGTTGGGAATTTGGTTGGCGTAGCGAATGCGAAAATTCCTTTTGCGTTGGTGCACTTTTCGGCTACGGTCTTCTCTAGTTGGCCCATGGTTCGACATAGACCTCTCGTTTATGTCCTCAGGTCTTGGTATATTTTACCCTAAGAATGCTTTGCTAGGAGTGGAGCCAGTATACGGGGTGATGACGTATCCGTACGGTATACAGTATACTTGGTAGCTTGGTAGGGGGGTTGATCGAACTGTTTGCGGTGTGCTGTCTGGCGTATAGGAGTAGATCTTATTTGATCTCTTGGTAGCGTCTTTCAACGGAGTTGTTGCGGGCGTGGTAGATGGGTGTAGTATAATTTTGGGCTCTCCATCTCTGTGGATTTTGGCCCCAATGTCTGGAGTGGAACTGAATGGCATTATCGGCAATGATGGTTTTTAGATAACTGTAGCGTAGGAAAACTTTGTTTTTATAAGCTTTCAGATGACTTCTACGCCTAATACTGCTCAAGCGAAAGATTTCTGTCCAGCGACTGAACGCGTCGATGATGACGAAAATATGTTAATTTTTTTCTAGAGGTTTCCGGGTACTCTTTAAGTTGACTGAGGGCACTTCTCAGGGTCGTGCCGTTTAGTGTGGTCTTAAAGGGGCTTTGTGCTGCAAAAATCCTCGCGTGATGGCTGCGCAGGTCCAACACTGGCGGACATATTTATCAATGTCGTCATCCATTTTTGACCAGGAATAACTATGGCTAATAACCCTGTGCCTTGTCATGGTGGTATGCGTACCCTTATGATTGCTTCCTGGTGAACACTATTAGTTGTTTACCGTATAGGTTTGTACACTATAGACACCCATCATCTATTGCAAAGTAGAACTTGGCGTTTGTTGCCGGTTTCAGGGCTTGGCCTGCCACTTGTGTCTATTGCTGAATCATCCAATGGGACGACGGATGGTCACGCTGCGTCATTTGAACTTCTAGCAGCAGGTTGGCTTGTTAGATATAGGTCACTTGGTGGGGCTTGTTCAGCTCATAAAGGTGGCAGTAACCTGGAGTAGTCCATGTCTGCTTCGTGTATAGTGGTGTCTTCTGGGTGGCGAAACAGGAAGTCTGGGATGTCATTCTTATCCCCTGGCAAGTGTTCTACTTGAAAGTTAAATTCTTATAGTGAATTTGCACTTAATTTGAACTTAACTTCGTTGGATCGGTCTATAATAAGGCTCAGCTGTCCGTGCGTAGAATGAATTTTTGTTTTCTAGGTATGTGTGGTATTTCTTGACGGCCCAAACTACTGCGAGACATTTATGTTCGTTTATGTGGTAGTTTTTCTGTTCGCTATAGAGGTTAACGCTGGCATAACTTATAATGTGTAGTTGGTCGTCGACCTTCTGGTATTGGACGGTGGAAATGCCGATGCCGTTTGCGTGGGTTTGCAGTATAAAGGGCCTGCCGAAGTCTGACCTGTCGAGGGACAAGGGTAGTTCCATCGCCCGTCGGATATAGTGAAGAATTTCTTCAGATGCTGAAGTCCAATAAAACGATCGGTGGGTGGCTAGTAAATCAGCGAGGAGTTCTTGCATGTCGGCGCTCTTGGGAATGTAATCTTTTCCCAATTTGAGAGACCCAAAATCTCTGAGTTCCTTGCGGTTCATTTTGTTTCTTGGCCTGTTGGAATCTTCTTAAATATTTTCGTTTGATTTACTTTTTCAAATATTCCCACACTTTCACTTCGATATTTTATATAACTACCTGTTATAGGAGACGCCTCTGATCACGTATTATAATTTAATAACTCGATTTTTTCCATAAAACTCATTCTAATACAATTGAAATAAGTACTTGTTCAACACCCGTAGAATGTTATTAATAGATTTAGTTTAAGTCAAAGTACCTCAATATATCTCTATTGTTTGATATAGCCTAGCAAATGTATTCGGTTATCAACAATCTTTGCTTTCTGAAAGGATATGCTCGCTTTATTAAAAGTAGTACCATAATTTTGTATACAATAGATTTTCTAAATGTGTGATTAGCGAAAGCGATTGAATTCGAATTTGCCGGTTTCTTTATCTATATATGCATTACAAATACTCTAGAAGTGTTCTTTGACATGTGGTATCAAAATATTTTAATCGATTATGAAATCGTTTAATGAACTGGGTTCACTTTTATTCTGCATTTCGTCCTGACATGTATTTTCTGCGTTCTTGGCGCTGTTAATGTGAGAGCGATGCACATCTCTTCGAATAAAGTTTATATTCTTGTGCATTGGTAGGTTTCTTACATAGTTATTAATGACTAAAGGGAGTTTCGTTTTAGATCTTTTGCATAGACCCACTTGTTCGGTTGCTACCGTTGTGACGATTCTTCATCGAGCGAGATCAAGATGTTTAACTGTTACACCTCATCTGATCTAGTTGCAAGATATGTATTTCGGCGCATGGAGGTGTTACAATTATTTTGCATATCAAGAGAATATTGTTTATCAACATAACAAATAAACTACAAATAAACTCAAGCCACACTACTCCGATGAACGGAGCAAGTTTACAAAACCCGTTTCAAAATTAGTTTCTCTAAGTTTTTTAATTTTTTTAATATTCTTACTAGAAATTGTTATAAGTTTAATATTTTTAACTTTAAATGCTTGTTTATATGAAAATATAAGCATTATCTTTTTTTGCTACTGATCAGTTTTACAAGTTGCAAAACGAGACGCGCATTTTATAGATACATTATTTAAAATTGTCAGAAGAATATAATTTTTTTAAATAGAATTTTTTTGTTATTGTAAATAAAAATTCGATGAAGATATCCTTTCTTTGTCTTTGGCCCCCTCTCCGCCTTTGTGGTTAGTATGGCATTTCTATTTTGTTTTAATGTTTTATACGTTATTGTGATTCGTGCGGATTTTTACCTTACTTTTCTTTCGGTTTCTGCCTGACCCGTGCGTTTCACAGTAACAAACTGTCAACAACCTAGCTAAAACAATCTTAAATAAAACAACACAACACACATTCACACACGCGCGCGCACTCAGGGACGGTGCACAAGCAATCCTCGGGTTACGGGTGCTGACGACCGGGGACGTGCACTACTATGACGTGGACAGCTCAGTCTCTGATTTCCGGCTGCCGATGGTCGAGTCGAGACTGAGTAAGAAGCACACGAAATCACAACAAAACAAGAAAAGCCCCACATATATGCAAGACACACACCACACGAACACATGCGCATACTCACGCGAACACATCGCACACACACGCGCGCACACATATACATTCACACGAACACTTAGGGACGGTGCAACGTAACCCCCAGGTTTCCGGGTGCGAAGCCGGGGTCGTGCACTACGACGCGGACAACTCGATCTCTAACTTTCGGATGCCGAAGGTCGAGACTGATTAAAAGCAACAAGTACAAATACAACTCTAAAAACACACGTACCCACATATGCACACGCACATACGCGTGATAGCACACACACCACACATACGCACAAGCACAAAAAGAAAATACACACACATACATTCAAGCAACAAATCAATACCCAACTGCACCAACATCGCTCTAACAGGGTTAGGCATACTTAAATTATTAGACAGCATGCCGAAAACTGGTTAGAAGATAAATAAGAAATATAATATATGGATACAAATGTGGTTCCTTTCCATATAAGAATTTCCGGTTTACAATACACTTTGACTAAGCGCGCACCAACGTAAAAGTGGTCTTAATAATAAGTTTTATTCCTTCATATGATTATAACCAATAATAATTATTAAAATACAACAGCATAAAATATGCGGCAGGTAGAAAGCAAAAATGCAATAACTTACAGTCTTGTTGGTCTTGTACAAAGCTCAAGCGACCTTTTAGTTAGTGCAAGAACATGATTGCAGCTAATCCAATATTCCAACTTAACGTTGAATGAAATTTTCCAACACAGGGGCACTTTCACTCGTAACGATGTTTTTAAATTCCGCATTTATATTCGCGTTTGGAAACTTCTTTTTCCAACAATCTTGAGGTTTTAAATACCGTCACTTTTGCTACCCGAATCACACCTTATCCGCACGACTGTAGTTGCTCTATTCTACTGTTTTGTCTCGAATAGCTGAAGATATAACGCTCTTTTCCCTCATGATCCGTCGATTATAACGTCCCAGGGTATTACTCGATTTTGCTCGTTCACACGGATTGTGTGTATAAAGCTGCCCTATTGTCGGGATCAATGTCATTCTGTTTATGTCCACGGTCATCTTGTTCTTACACTTTTGAAAGCGGCTATTTGTTTACGTTCATGCCGTACTTCTTCATGATTGTAAGTTTATGAGTTTATGATTATAGTGGTTTTGGATTTTTGAATTTCCGTGAGCTCTTAATTCCTCCCACAGCTTACATGTAACGCTTTAATTTTTGTATAATAGGTTTTATGACTATTGGTGATGTAGGGTGTGTCGGTCCTATGCCATAATTCAATGGTTTGTCTTTAAATTCGTGTGGATGTTTACGAATAAGCTTTTCCAAACTGGTTATTCACCGAAATTTGTCTATATTAATACGAAGAGTGTAAAGTTCCAATCTTTATTACTGGTTGTATTTAATATACAGTAGGTGCTTTACGGTTTACTTCTGTGCCCTAGTTTAATATTATAATGGAATGCCACATAAATTACCAAAGCTTCGGCTATTTTCGTGTTAAATGCTAACTGAAATTAATAAATTCTTTCCTATTACCTAATGTTTGATTAAATAACGCACTAGCGTTACATACTTCTGTATAAAACAGATTATGAAGGACATAGGTAAAGATAATTACGAGGCACTGAAGTAGAACTGCGTAAATCTGAAGAGTAAGTTTGTAACTAGGGAGGAGTCCTCTATGGTTAAAGTTTAAAAACCAAAGGTTTGCACTACTTAATTCCATTCCTTTAAAAGTTATATTTTATTACTTTCCCTATTAATCTTAGCTTTGTTGTCGAAATTCGAACCGTTCTTCTACGATAAATTGAACATTGCTACAAATATGGACTTTTATCAATTATACCCAGAATACCGGGTTCGAATTTCGACACGGTCTGCTTAAAAAATGTTAGGCGAGCATTTTTCACAAAAGTACACTTTCGTTTAAATGAGAGGTAAAATGGAGGTCCCGTGTGTGAGTGTTCTCACGCACGTTAAAGATTCTTACCTTGGTTGAAACAGCAAGGGTTCGACAAAATTCAAAATTCTCCAGATTAGAAAAAAATTTGTTTCATGGCCAATGTAATACCATGGGTTGGTGCACCGGAAAAATTAAATGTATGGTTATTATATACAAGCTTGGAGGTCTTCATTATACTTCATGGGGAGGCTGCCTCGTAGGTAGCGCTGTCAAACACATTTGGGCTCGTCGCAATTGTTGATCTCGGGACCTCTCCGTAGGTCTTGCGGGTGTAGGTGTCGAGGGTGGATTCACTTGTATCGCTTTTGCCCAAGGTCCAGCGATATTAGAGGCCAACGCACTGGTGATGGTGGTAAAGGCGACTGAGCTTTCAAATGTGGTGGAGGTCGTCGGAGAAGCTTTTGGACGATGTTTCGTCGGTGTGTCCGGTTGGCCTGGTTGATACACTTCAAACGGGTGGATTCCTTACTCATTCGTCGTGGCGGACGGCGTCACTCGCTGCAGGTGTCACGTGTAGTAGATGTCGGCGTCAGAGTGCAGTGCACCGATCGTTGAGGAGTCGACATCAGCAAGCTATGGGTAAACCTCGCTGGTTAAGGCGTTGATGTATCAGACTATGAGTAAGCGCCGCTGGTTAAGACGTCGGTGTTAGCAGGCTATAGGACAGCGCTGCTAATGTCGGCGATAGCAGGCTATGAGTCAGCGCTGTTAGTTGATTTATTAGGCTATAAGGTGCTTCAAATGAATATCTGGCTGTTGAGTGGGGCTGTTGACTATATGAAAATGCACGAGCTGAACACAGAACAAACTAGAGAATCGCGAGAATTTCCAACTGATTTTTTGTGCTACCCAAAAATCAGCACGCTCATTGGCCAAAAAAAATTTGGACATTTTTTTACACTAGAAAATTGATGCACACAATTTCATTGGTTAAAGATATTAACGTTTTTCAACACAGGCAGCATAGGAAATGGAAGTGTATAAATACAATTACAAATTCTCCGAAAGACATTTGTTAGTGCTCCCATATCTTAAAGAATCAACTCGCAGTGCTCTCCATAGCCTGCTAATACTTCAGCGAGCAGTACTCTCCATAGCCTGCTTATTCTCCGATAGGAACGATGTTCGCCGCCGTATGGGCGGTAAGCTTCGTTCCAGGCGTCGCCGTGGATCAATGTAGTAAGCGTAAGACTACGGATCCCAAGGTCCTGGGTTCAAATCCCGACACGGCCGACTGCTTGAAAAATGACAGGTGAGCATTTTTCACAAAATTTCGCCCTCGTTCGGATGAGAGGTTAAATGGAGGTCCCGTGTGTGAGTGTTGTCACGCACGTTTAAGATCCCTACCTTGCCTGGAACGGCAAGGGTTCGGCAAAATTCTAAATTTTTAGGCAACAAAAAACTCGCCTCCTGGCCAATGTAGTACCTTCTGGTGGAGCATTGGAAATATAAATAAACGGTAAGCTTTGTTCCATCCACCAGGCCAACCGGAAGCAGGCACAGTACGCTCGCCGACGTGCGCTTCGATCAGCCTTACCGTACCCAAAGCTCCTGTCGCCTCTGGCACCATTGCCGAACCACCTGTGGTTTCTGCGAGGGCCGCGGCAAGAACGTATTCAAACCGTCTCCACGACAACTACGTCCAGAGAAGTCGGTTATTATGATGTGATCGATTGCGTCTGTCAACTTTACCTTCGGGACAACACCCCCGAAGAGTTCAACGGCGACGTACTCGACGAGGCTTAAGGCACCACTACCACAACGTCGTCGGAAGGGTTCCGAAGATCACCAAAGACTTCCGAACTACTCCAAGCTGTACATACGCCCATACTATAATTCTATACACTCTCACATTGTTTCACAAGTAAAACACGAAGCCTTCCGAAGAGTTCCGAAGACGTCTAGACCTTTTAAAACTGTAAATATTTTCTAACTATCGTTATTCAAGTTCAAACTTGTCCTCACAAGTACATTCCGATGACTTGCAAAGAGTTACGAAGTCTTCCGAAGACTTCTGTGCATGTATATATGTTCAATTTATAGTTCTTATATTCATAGCATAAATCTTTATATCACGTTGTTTCACGAGTAATCACGAAGCCTTCGGAAGAGTTTAGAAGACCGTCGAAGACGTCTGGACCTCTTCAAACAGTAAATATTTTCTAACTATCATTATTCAAGTTCTTACGCGGCTTCACAAGTAAATTCCGAAGCTTTCCGAAGAATTCCGAAAACTACCGAAGACCTTTACACCTCTTAAAACTGTATATATATTCATTCAATAAGTGTTTAAGTTTTACTTGGTTCCACAAGCAACCACGAAACCTTCCGAAGATTACCGAAGACTTCCGAACTGCTTCAAACTGTACAAAAAATTCATTTTTAACTATTTAATTTTCATTTGTATATGTTTATGAGCTCTATAATAATTTTGGTTATAGATATTAAACAAATAATACTGCCAAGCCTACATACTTTCAGACGCCGCCCACTTGAACGATAACAGGGCGCTCCTTTTATACCCTGTTTTCTTTATTGGTTTGGCGTAGGGTGGTGCCATCGACCAATGGGAGTGCTGGATTTGAAGTCGACAGTTTTGCTGGGGTTTAAAAGCGTTTCTGTGAATTTGTTCTGTTCTCAGCACGTGTAGTTTTATATACGGTAACAGCTTCCACTTCGTTAACGCAATTTAACATAACATGGATACTTATACCATTACAACAGGAGTGTTCAATGCCATAGACACCAATTATGTTAAAAACATAAAACAAAAAATTAATGAAATTATATTTATTAGGGTAGGCTTGTATAATATTCGTAAATGGTTTAAATTGCGTGTGAATTAATCTAATTAGCCGATAATCCATGCATTTGACAACGTTTTCTCTAGAGGCCACTGTCCTGCACGTACAAAAAACTTATAAAAATTGTTGTTTTAGCGTTGTTAAATTCTATTGTTTACTTAGCTTTCTATTCTTATTGTTTTCACTGGCATTCAATGCAAAATTTAGTATGGGAATTGGTTCAACAGAAGAAACTGAAATGAATTGTATTAGAAATTACGAATGAGGACATCTACGTCAACATTTGTAACCTTAATACATTAAGATGAAATTTTCAAGTTAATGCACATTTGATTTTTTCCAATGCTTCACCCAAAGGTATTATTTTAGCCAGGAAGCGAGTTTTTTTTACCTGGAAAATTTGGAATTTTGCCGAACCCTTACTGTTCCAAGCAAGGTAGGGATCTTTAACGTGCGTGACAACACTCACCCACGGGACCTACATTTTACCTCTCATCTGAACGAGGGCGTATTTTTGTGAAAAGTGCTCGCCCAACATTTTCAAGCGATCCGTGTCGAGAATCGAATTCGGGACCTTGGGCTTAGTAGTCACATGCAAGCCAACTAAGCCACGGAACCGCTCTTCAAGTTAATGCACTACATTTGATTTTCCAATGTTCAAACATTTTGGGAAGTTTATTAGTTGGAAGTCGACAAACCTGTTTGTCCAATTTATCTTTCTAGTTATGCAGTAGATTTTCCAATGGAGTGCAAAGAGAATAATGTTTCGATTGAGTCGGTCCGTAAAGTGTTGTTAGAATTTGATGGAGATCCTTCTGATTCAACTTTTAGGAGAGTATGTTCGGACTGATTCATTTTACTGGTCGTGTTAAGCGTCTGCAAACTCCTTCAGTAAATACAGAGGAAGTCTTTCAGTTTAGAAATGAGACCTTGGCTATGTCTTGTTAATCTAATAAGTTAAGTTTTACTGTCGTTATAACGTTTGGGACTGTTTGGTACGGTTTTGTTTTACTGGTCCGATTGTATTTCAATGACATTGCAACACAACGTGTTTGGTTTTAGTCTGGGCGAGAATTGCCGTAGTGGGTTGGTCGTTCCTACGGTGCGTTAGTCGGTCCGCAATGATAAGTCTGCTGTCCCATGTTTTGGGATATCACAACCTAAGAGCTCTTGGAGAATCTCGAAGCCACTCAGGATGCTCTGTCTGTCATAGCTTATGCGGATGACATTTTGTGTTTGGTAGAAGGAGAATCCCATCAGAAACCGTCTTAAAATTAGTAAAGGAATGGTGCACAATAAACAAATTAGAAATAAAACTTAGTAAAACAAAATTTCTTATTATGAAAGGCAAACTAAAGAGACACCCAATAATAACAAGAACTACAGCATTAAAATATATAATGCTAGACGAAGCACACAATTATGAGCAACAGATAGAAACAGTATGCGAGAGCTCTACAAAGTTGATGCAGAGTATAGCAATACGAGGGGTGCTCGACATATATCGGGAACTAACAACACTAGTGTTTTGTTCTGAATAAGCGGTTTTTTTATGTCAACGTTGGCTCCTAATTTTCTTAGAAGGTCCATTCCTATTAGTCCGTCATATTTGTCATTGAATTCGAAAATACAAAATTTGTGTTTTATTTTCATGTTGGATGTTTGAGGTAAGGGTATATTAGCTACGAATTGGTGTAGGGTCGTTTGATAGGCTGTTTTAATTTTAAATGGTTCTTTCTCTACATAATCTAAATAATGTTTGTTCACGGTTCGGGGGCTAATTAATGATTTTGAGGATCCGGTATCGATTAATAGTTTAAGCTCGGCAGGGGGTATTTCTATAAATGGTAGTACTAGGTGATTTATGTTATTTAAATTTATTAGGTTTGATCGTTTATAAATCGGTCTATCTGAAAATTTTAGCACGCGTTTTCTTCGTCGTCTTCGTCGTAATTTTCGCGTGGTTCCTCACGTTTCTAATTTTCTGAATGGTTTGATACATTGTTTGTACTGGGGTGAATGTAATTATTCTGGTCATTATCAAATTCTTCTACTTCTTGATGAAATAGTTCTTCCGATGTAAAGTTTCGTTTTTGGTTATTACTTTGTCGAATGTGCGTTATTTTTGTATTTGGTCTGGTGTTACCAGATGAGATATCCATAGGTGTAGGTTTATAATAACTGTTAGGGTTGTTATTATTGTTATTATTCATTAGTGTATTTCTAATAGGGCTTGCGTTGAATGCTAGTCTTTGTTGGTTCATATTTTGGTAAAATCTTGGTATGAATGCGGGTTTCGTAAAATTTGAGTTAAACGTTGGTTTTGGGAACTCTTTGAATTGATTATTAAAATTCGTGTTATTAAAGTTTGAGTTATTACTTTGCGGTTGGTGTGTTTGTGCATTGAATGGTGTGAATTTTTCTTTGGGACTTGTTTGTCTCGCGGCTTGTATGGTTTTTGTTGGTGAATAGTTTGTAATTATAATAAAATTTTTGCAAATTTATCCTGGTGACTATCAGCTATATACTAAAGCTCTCTATTTTAATCTGATATCACTAGGTCGAGTATTTCTTCTTTAAACTCCAAGCCCAGGGTAATGTCGGATGGAAAACGGCTATAGACAAAGAAAACTCTTAAGGGTTAAACGGCTAGTAGAGTGTTAGCTCTGGGTAGATCATGAGCATGGGTCATGGGTGGATAACTGACCAAAAATAGTTTTAATAGGCGCCACCGTATTTTTTAATACAAGTGCCAACAAAAATTTAACTGTGTTTGTATAAGGAAATGCGGAAACCTTATGTTAACACCACTATCTTAGCCATAAAATTTGAATTTCACTCTTTATCACACACTTACCAAAACATCAACCACCAGTTGTTAAACAGTTGTCTCAGCTGTACCTGTGAACAAACAAAACACCACATGGACACCATTTGTGTCCTTAAAAGCATATGCCCAAAAATATAATAAGAGAATTTAAACATCTATGAAATACTAAAGGCATTTATTTTCTTCTCTCTATCTGTTTTTCTTAAGGAGGATTTGCTCTAGTTTACTTTTTCATATTTTAAATATTGAATAATAAAAACGACTTTATGAAAAACAAAAGGAATTCTATTCATATGGAAATCTGACTATATACATGCGACTGCAATACATATGTTTACTATCTTGTCATTAATTTTTATAAAAAGAATTTTGTATAATTTAACCTTCAGAATAAATACGTATAAATTAATCGTTTCTATAAAATTTAGTTTAAGCAAATATGTCATAATTTATTAGTTCCTAACACAGGATTTTATTTTTACTATAATCATAGAAGCGCTTCCTTGACCATTCACAAAAAATTCGATCGTCAGGACAATAACGACCTTAAAATGTAACTACTCAATTTTAACGGTAATCTACTAAAAGAATATACGTGAATTTCAGTATCAATAAAGAGACTTTTACATGACGTGCATGTTTTCAATTAAACAAAATATAAAATTAAACCAAGACTGCGTCTGGCGTTTAGATTCTGAATATCTCAACACATTGTGTGCTTGTACAAGTGACTGACAACCTAGATATTTATACGTTGTTTTACAAACTTTAAGAAAGTACTTTATATTTTCTGTTACTCTAATAATTAACGTAGAAAATTTCATAATAATTTACTATAGCTTCAAACACTCACGTGTAGACAAAAGAACTGCAGGTGGAAAATCACGACCTCAGCTGTTGTATTTATTTCATCGTATTAGTCATCAGTTAGATTGAAGTGTCAAGGTTCTTTGTAACATCAACCATTTCCATACTGCGTAGTTAGATAAAAAGGACGAAACCATAGCTGTTTACCATTAATTACTGTGACGGAAAATTATTATAATTTACATTGAAAACCGTTGCTGTAAACCTGTCCATATGATATTGCATGTATTAAAATGATGTATATTATCAATCCATTTTCTCAGCTCAAGTTTTCTTCTTCACTCGATTAGATGCCTCGTGTTTCTGACGGGTCATCATCTTGACTTTATCTCTCGTCTACAAAAAGCGGCTTCACTCTAGGACGTTGGAGACCAAAGTGCCGGTTATCAACTTGACAGCGCTTGGTAACAAGCTTTAGAATATATATCTTCTAGAATCCATGTGTTATTATGAACATTATACTTTAATTTTTATTGGCTGAATATTTACGAATTAAATACTTTAAAATTTATTTGTTTTATTATTAATTTATTAGGCTAGGTGTAACTAGAAAAAAAATACGTTACAAGTTTTTATTCGCGTTGGGGTTATATAGTCTGTTCCGATAGTAAATGACGTTTTCGTCTTCTATTATCATATTCAAGGCTTCTTCTAAATTCTGGGTACGTTTGAATCTGATTTTATCTGATAGTTGTTGTGGCAATGCATTTATATACCTGTTCAGTGCCATTTCGTCATACATTTTTGTTTTTAAAAGTCGGATATTTTGGTCGAATTATTCAATTTTTAATTTTGTTTAGATTAAACTTCTTATATTTTGGCATTTCATTCCGAATTGGTACGGGATTGGTTGTTTTTTATTCTAAGGTTTATTAAGTCGCGTACTAGGCATTTTAGCTTCCTTTGATCGCCAAAATATGCGATTAGTATCCGTTTAAAGTCTTTCCACTGTTCTAAGTCATCTCGACTGGCTATTAGTTTAGTGCCCGTCCGGTCAGTTTACTTATTATCAGGCGTAAGAGTAATACGTTCCTTCATTGTCTCCGGGTTTGTAGAAGGTTTTCAAAAATATTTCACAAGTTGCTATGAAATTCGCTAAAAGGGCTTGATCTGCGTTGAATATGGGGATTGTCTCGAGGTAAATTTTCATATCCAAACTCATTATTGTTGAGGACTGTTCTAAAGTCACTAGTTACTTTTGATTTCAATTAATTTCAAATTTTTGTAAAAATTGGAATTTATTTTGCGGTCTTTATCATTATTCATTGGTTCGGTTTATTAATTTTCAGTTTAGATTGCGTCGGGTTATTTGTTATTTTTAGGTCGACTCGTTTTAGGTTATTTAAAGAATTGAGTTGCTTGTATTTGTACTTAGTTATACGGCGCTGTAATTTGGATTAAGGGATTTGTGCTCGGTAATGTCTTTGTTAATTGTTGTAGCTTTGAATTCGTTTATTTTACTTTGCGAATGTTAATTTTATTGTAGGTTTTGCTTTCTGAAAGGTATCGATGTGAATAAATAATTTCTGGCGGTAATTATTTTACTTTGTTTGCGCCAGTTAAGACTTATTTTATTTTAGTTTTGCTAATTTAATTATGTCTGTTATACTTATCTCTTTTCCGTAGGTGTTTGTAATTTATAAGCTACTTTCTTTGTAGTTATATTATCCGGTTACCATGAGTCTTAAATATAGAATTGTAAGTTACCGTCAATTGCTTTGTTCAATGTTGCCTGTTACAATTAATACAATGTTACTTTGTCTACTAGAGATTTTGTTCCAGTCTCTTGATAAATTTATTGCGCAAATGCTTTTGCTATAATTAGATATGCAATTATACTTTATACAGTTGCGATGCTTTTTTCCGAAAGATTTTATTCAGTCTGTGATAATTTAAATACGTTTCGTCTATAATTATATACCGAGTTAATTGTTGCAGTTTTTAATCATAAAATGCCACGTTTAATAATTGTTTCGTTATATTTAGATATCGCGATGCGTTTTCGAATGAATCTTTTTAGTAGTTGCTTCGCTATACTTAGCTTTTTGTACTAAAATAACTTTTTATAATACTGCGTTGGCTAAATGATGTTTTATTCACTGATGAGTTTCCTGTTGTAATCTATATGCTTTGTTTTACTTTGTAATGGTTTAAATTAATAATAGATTGCATAGTGCGTTTCTGTAATTTATAGAATGCGATGAATGTTTTGTTTCTATAATTAATTTCGTTTTATACACTAGCTTTCGGATTGTAAATTAATTACGTTCTATTTTTGGTTATTTTTGGAATCGTTTTTGTTTTGTGCGCCAGTTATTTTGTATTGGTTTGTTACTAATTAATTGTCTATACTAGTTAGTTCTAAAATTCTCTCGTTTCAAAACAAATTCTCTTTGCTTTCAATTAAGTCTCTTTTAAAAAATCAGGTCTCTTTTAAACATAAATAAATTTGAAAATAATTCCCTTAATATATAAGTCAATTATTTTAATTAAATGGCATAAAATTGCAGTAATAATAGTTAAAAATCTGTACATACATAGAATAGTAAAAATTTTTCTAATACTAGCAATATCAAATATAGTTTGTCAAAATAATTGGTTGTTTAAGGAAATGAACTTATATTAGTTTCTTCGTTGGTTTCATGGACTCGGTCGATGCTTGTACGTTGTCCCCGTTGGTTTGGTTTGTTGGATTTGATCGATTTGTGTATCTCGTCCAACTTCTGTTTAGGTTCTGCGAAAATTGCGAATTGAAATTCTTGGTCACCGGTCTTGCGATGTTTGGATTCATAGTGCCCTTTTGACATCCTACCGACTGCGTCAGTTAAGGTTCGGGCTTTGGGATACTTTCAAAACTTTTAACAATTCATTTGGTTAATACAGAATTTGAATGTGGAATTTTACAAACTTGATTAAAATTACTCTAAGTCGAAAAAAGAATTAATTGTACTATTTTGAGTAGCCTAAGCAACTTCCCGGATCCCGGGCTATTTATAATGTCACTACCCCCTCACATGGCTGTGGGAACTTGCAGAGCTCATGTCTGCTTATTCTTAATTCTATTCATTGTTACATTGTTATAATCTTACTTTCTAGGTAATCGCGATATCTTGACCGTCTGTGACCTGCCAGCTGCAGTGCTACTATCGTCTGGAATACATTGTATTGTATTCGTTCTCATGAACTGTTAATAAACTTTATTAATTGTCCTTGTATTACATTGTTGCACTTCACTTAGTAATTTCTTAATAATTTCCAATAATTTTCTATTAGATTCTATTTAATAATACATACATAATTGGGAGATATGTAACTCACATCAAAATCTATAAAATTAATCTTTTTCAAACTCCTGGAAAACTTTCCAGGTAAAACTACCAAATGATTGTACTATATTGTTCATTTTTAAATAGCTTTGGATGGGATATTTGTCTGAACTTGCTTTGTACTGCAAAACTGATTATTTTTTATAAATACTCTGATTATTGAAAGAGTTGCTTATTTTAGAGTTATGACCTTAAAGTTAGTACTTCAAAATTAGAGTGTTGGTGGATCATTTACATTCCGGTAAAGTGTTTTATTTGTGTCTAGGTGGAGAACCACAAACGGTGGTTTTGGTTTAATTAATTATACATTTCCTTTTCAATGATAGAGTGTAAAGCGTTAGTAGAAGAGTTTGTTTTATTGTTGAGATTCATTTAACAGTCAAGGGGTTTCTGCGTTTTCCCTAGAGGTTTTGATTTCGTGATGTTATAGCGTAAACGCCGTGGCGCCCTCCCTTTTAATGTTTTGAGAAACAAAATCGACTTATAAATCTGTTGCATGCCAAACCAATGAAGTATGTTCAAAGTTAGCCGTTTATCTAAATAAGAGTTTCCTTTTTTCTTAGTCACTTACCAACCAACTTCACCCTGGGCTATCGTTATATTCAGGAAACCCCCGTAAAATAGCGATTACCATCATAAAAAAATATATATTTCACGTAGCACCAACAACGTGGGGTGTGCAAAAAAGCAACAAGAAAACATTCACTGCCGCCTCCAACATGAGGCTACAGATCATAAGAGATTTCGTTAGAATACTTAGTAGCAGTTGTGAAATAAAGAAGTTTGTAAAAGATAAAATACGCCCACCAGTCTTTTTCAATATGAAAAATGTAAAGAAAATATTTATATGGTAACATCAATTTTTATATTATACGAGGGTAAGGTGAAAAGTTCTTGGCCTGACACAGAGATGGCGTTCCAATCAGGAAAAATGTGTACTTCCCACCTGTGTGCACATGTCATTAGTTCGTATGACAAGTTTCAACTTGCTATCTCAAGTAGTTTGTTTACGCCAATTTTTTCAAGCAGACGTCTTATGCGTGTTTTCCTAAGATGGATAAACTTGAATATCGTGCGGTCATAAAAATTTTTGTTTTGGACGGATTAACCCCTCAGGAAATTCATCTAAAATTGACAAAAGTTACTGGAGAATCTGCCCCTTCTCTGTCAACCGTTAAAAAGTGGGCAGCTGAATTTAAACGTGGTCGCACGTCTGTCGAAGACGACCCACGTGAGGGACGACCAAAAACCGCAACCACACCGGAAACGATCCAAAAAATGCATGATATGGTGTTGGACTATAGGCGAGTGAAAGTGAAGGAGATGGCTGAGGCTGTAGGGATATCGGACAAAAGGGTGCGAAACATCTTAGACAAAGAGTTAGGGATGCGAAAGCTCTGCGGAAGATAAATGCCGCATTCGCTGAATGCCGATCAAAAACAAAACCGAGTTTCGCAGCAATGTTTGGCCCGGTTCAATAAGGATCCGAGCGATTTTGTGCTGCGATTTATCACTATGGATGAGACATGGGTCCACCATTATACGCCAGAAACGAAACAGCAGTTGAAACAGTAGGTGGAAGCCGGTTGTTCAGCTCCAAAGAAAGCGAAGTCGATCGCATCTGCCGGAAAGGTGATGACCAGCGTGTTTTGGGATGCGAAAGGGTTCCTGTTAATAGATTACCTTGAAAAAGGCAGAACAATTACAGGCGAATATTACTCCACCCTTTACGACCAGCTAGATGCCAAAATTCACGAGAAGAGGCCTGGCTTGAACAAGAAAAAATCATCTTTCACCAAGACAACACACCTGCACTCAAGGTTTGTTGGCGATGGAAAAATTGACGGATTTGGGGTACGTCCATCCTTTCTATTCTCCTGATTTGGCGCCCTTAGACTTCTATCTGTTCCCAAACTTGAAGAAATTTGTTTCTGGGAAGCGCTTCATGCCAATGAAGAAGTTGAGAGGGTCGTAGACGAATATTTTCACAGCCTTCCAGACTATCACTTCCGGGAGGAAATACTGATGTGGGAGAAACGCTGGACCAAGTGTGTTGAATTTAAGGGGGATTATGTCGAAAAATAAAATCATTTGTTTTACTGAAAATTGCAGTCTTTCATTGAAGGCCGAGAACTTTTCACTCTACCTTCGTACTAGAGTAACGTAACCGCTGTTATAGGCATTACCATCATTTCACAGCTATATTTTCAGTTTGGCATCTAATATTTTCAGTATTATTTGGGGTCTATGCGCAGGTCGCTGAAATTTTGAAACACCTATATCGTTTTCTTTTGTGGTTTTTACATTTCACACTTCATACAATTATACTTGTCAACACATAAACATTAAATTAGAGTAGATCAGAATAAAATTCCATTAAGATTTGTACGAGAGTAAAAGTACAATATTAAAGTATGCGTTGCTCATGTAAACATCTTCAGATGTTCGATGAAATTTATAGATATCGTCCATTTAAACGACAGTATTAACCTAAATACATTTCTACAAACCTAAATACTTCTCGTTTCCAGGACAAAAAGAGATACTAAATTGGCTGCAAAATATGTTAGTGTCGACTTTATATAAATGTGACACATAGTTACCATTTTTAATACAAATAAAAGATTAATAGAAATTAAAATGTTTGAATACGTTTGAAGAGAAAGAAATTAAGATTAACTGAATTCTTGTGCAGTCGTTAAGTTAAATAGGTTTTCATTATTGATACTGTAATTTGAAATAAATAATTTCTTTGAGTAATTGCATAGTAAATCGAGGATATTAAAAAATAGA
Source organism: Platerodrilus igneus (assembly GCA_036346225.1). NCBI lineage: Eukaryota > Metazoa > Arthropoda > Insecta > Coleoptera > Lycidae > Platerodrilus > Platerodrilus igneus. Next base: position 1,555,208 of record JARFIW010000691.1, on the reverse strand, counting down.
ATGCTATTATTATAATAAGGTACAGAAGACAAGGAGCAAAGGACATACATGCAACATTTGTTGATTTTAAAAAGGCGTACGATTCTGTAGATAGAGAAACACTATTCAATACATTAGAAGAATTCGGAGCCGATGACAAATCAATCGCAATTATAAAAATACACTAACAAACACGAAATCAAAAGTAAAATTTATGGGAAAAATTTCAGAACTCTGAGGTCAAAACAGAGACAGGGAGATGGGTTATCCTCACTACTTTTCAAGTGTGTACTGGAGAAGGTAATAAGATAGTGGAAGAAAAGAATAGAAGAAGAAGGAATTCCTAAAATAAAAATAGGAAGAAAGGAAGATAATCTGGAAATTGACTGTCTGGCTTTTGCAGACGATCTGTCAATGCTAGCGGAAAACTTAGAAGATGCAAAAAAACAAATTGATATACTGAATGAGATAGCAGAAAAGGCTAGACTACAAATATCATATAAAAAGACAGAATACATGACTAATAGAAAAGATATACCAAAACAGATCACAACAAAATATGGGAAAATTAAAGGAGTAAACAAGTTCAAATACCTGGGAGAAGTAATTCAACCAAACGCCCTTGACAAAGAAGCCATTCTAACAAGAGCAAGAAAAATAGAATTAGCATTCCATTTGACAAAAATATATACAATAAGAAGTCCATATCCATCAATGCAAAGATAAGGCACTATAATACAGTTATCAAACCAGAGGGCCTCTATGCCTCAGAATGCCGTATACTGAACACAGTCTGACAGCTAGATGCGGTAGAAAAAAGAGAACAAAATTTTTACGGAAAATCCTGGGACCAAAATGTGAAGACGGAAAATGGAAACTGAGAAGTAATAAGGAGATTTATTCAAAACAGAGAAAATAACAAACACAATGAGAAAGAGAAGAGTGATATTTTACGGTAACATTAAAAGAATGAATGATGAAAGATTAACAAAAAGACTATTCAATTACTTCGACAGAAACCCTAAGACACAGTTGACATGGATCAAGGAAATCAGAAAAGATGAAAGAAATGCAAATAGATAGAAAAGAGGTAGAACAAAGAGAAAAACTTAGATTAAAAGTAAGAGGGTTCAAAGCTTTCCAAGAAAAAGAAAAAAAAGACTGGAGCAAAATGGACAAAAGAAAGAAAGAAACGACACGGAAAAAATGAAAGAATACTGGAAGAGAAGAAAGAGGGGAGAAAGATAATCATCATAAGTAATTTCACGTGGTCCATAGTTGGCCGAAATTGAAAGAAGAAGAAGAATGCTATTATTTCTACATAATTTATCTTTAAGCATTCATTGTAATGTGTTTGTACATAAAACCGTAGCGGCTACGGCGTAACCCCATGTCTAAAGTAGTCCATACTACCTAAAAAATGTTTATTGATGCCGTTTGTAGGAATTGAACTTGGAATCATTGGATTGCCACCTGCCTACTGTTTTACGCCACATAAACATAGTCAATTGTTGACACTACTTTGAACTAAATTGCCATCGACCTTTTTTCCTTAAAATATTGTAACAGTAATTATTAAGTATATCAAACATTCTGGAAATTACGCCGATTAACCAAAGTGACGGTAGTTAAAACTCGGTATTGTTAGAGGAACAAATTCCCAAATACGTATTGTAAATGCGAAATTCAAAAATTACTGTTACAGTTGAAAGTCGCACTGTGTTGGACTCTTTCCTGGAACACAAAGTTAGAATATTTGATCTACAACTCGTTTGTTCTGCACTACAAGGTCGCTTAAGCTTTATACAAAATCAACAAACCTGTAGGTTATGAATTTTTGCTTTCCACTTGCTACACATTTCATGCTGATGTATATTTAATAATTGGTTGAATAAAACTTATTTTTATTTAAGACGACTTTTACGTTGGTGCACGCTCAGTTAAAACGTATTATACACCACAAATTCTTACATAGCAAAGTAGCGCCATTATATCTGTTTTAGGTAACTAACGTCACTTCCGCGCGTAACAGCGTCTTGAAGTGTCTTCTTGTGTGCAATATTGACACCTAGAGGACCCTACTAGTTTGAATCTATGTAAATAACATTCAAAGCAGCCGTGTCTGGTGAGGGTCTATGATAGGTTGTAGTTAATATTTCATCGCTTGTTTTCACCCATTGTTTGGTGTTTCTAGTAAATGTTTTAGTCCAGCCCTATAGCCGTCCCATCTTTGCTACTATTTGCTCATGACGACCTGATTTACTCTATGTTTGTAGTCCATACCATTTTTGCAGTGTCGGCTTCCACTTTAGTTTTAATTTGAATTGGTGAATCTCAACTATTGGCAATACGGTTTCTGTTGGAGCAGTTTGATAGGTATATATTGCCCGAATTACTGCTTTCCGATCGATCAGCTCCTACATTTCTTAATAGTGTTTGAACTTCAACACTGTAATATAGATGGGAGTTGCATATGTTAATATTGACAGCACAACGTTAGTCAACATTTCGCTTTTTTTTGTTTTAATGCTTCGTTCTTGGTCTAGCCCACCGTAATGCTTGCCGGATCTTTTTATCGCGTATTCCGTCAACAAAGGACAGTACTGCCAGCTGTTCTGGGAAGCTATCCGGTGCTGTTTGGTCGAGTAATCTCACCAAGCGAGCAATATCTGCGTCAAACTTTTGCAAATTTTTGGTAACGATTTTTCACTTGAACGTGCTACATTTGTTGCAGATGAGAGTCTCTGTGCCTTATTTCCAGCCTTGCTGTTAAGACCTCGTAGTTTCTTTGGTCATGGTCTGGTATGGTCTTTAGAATATTTAAGGCCTCACCTCGTAACGAGACAATTAACGCGGTTGCCCTTTTACCATCGTTCCAACCGTTAGCGCTCGCGGCAGCCTCGAATTGTTTAAAATGTCAGCCAAGGTGTCTTTCCGTCAAATGTGGGTGGTTTTATTCTGAACTTTGACGTCAGTTCGCATTCCTCGACATTCTTAAATTCTAGGACGTGTTGTTGTATCACCGATACTGAGGGCTTTGGTGCTTGCACTATTAAGGAATTAGTCCGTTCCGCCATTCTCAGTATCACTACTTCCATTTTACGCGAGTTTTTTAACAATTCTTTGGAAAATCTCGCTTCCAGTTTATGCGAATCATCTAAAACCTTGGTTTCCAATTTTTGTAAACCGTCGTAGTATTTAGCTTTTAGGTTTTCTGTGGATTTTATAGTTTCTTTTAAAGACTCCTCTTTTACTTGTTCAACCGCTATTGCTGTTTTGTAGCTTCTCCTATATAGATTTCTATCGATTGACATGTAGATTTAGGGCGGTCTCGTTCAGTTTCTCTGCAAGGTTTTTGGCGGTTTCCAGTAATTTTTCCGTAGAGCTCGACTTTTTTGTAATTTTGCTGCGGTCTGGTTAAGTTTTTAAGCATTATCATTTAATTTTGTAGAATTTTCTTCTAACTTTGCAGCCAAGCTCGCAAAGTTTTGGCTTTGTTTCTCTGCGTGTTTTTATGATTTCTTTAGAAAAAATTTTCCGTATGTTTACGGAGTTTTTCTCCATCCCGTACTGGAAGTCGTTCTAAATGAAAAGAATTTCGCTGTTCATTTCCTTTTGCTAGATTCGAGTGACAAGTTTGCGAATAGAAATTGTTTAAAAGTCTCGCATTCCACTATCTGAAACCAATGTAACGAAATCTCTATTTGTCGAACAACATTTCTTTATTTTTAAAGTGATTATTCAAGTCCTTTTAGCAAATCATAGTTGCAGTGGAATTCTTTAAAAGCTCTCACAACAATTTACCTACAGATAATCGCAATCGCTAACGGTATAAGTATTAACTTTTACAACTATGACATCTTATCTTCTTAATTATCTTAATATTAAAGCACTACAATTAACTATCCAAGCACTAATTATTAATTTATATAACCATTACAGTAATTCATATCACATAAAGTAATTTGTGTAGACAGCAATTTGTATCACATTTTTTAAAGCTTTAAACTAGAACATATCGTAAGTATTGCTTTTAATCATAACTGACCTCCAATATTTATAACGGCAGTTTATATACATTGGAATTGTACTACTTAATTCGAGAACATACCAAAAATTATGCAAATAGCATTATTGAGATTTCTTATTGTAATCTAAATAACTTCTAAATGCAAAATCCCTGTATCTGTCAATGAAGTTTATCCGAAAGAAGATACGTCGCAGGAGCTGTCAATCATCTTTTGTGTGCAAACGTTTTCTTTACGTTCTGATGTAATCATTCTGGTGAGAGATAGACCTAACGATCAACGATAGATTTCATCAAAATAATAAATATGATTTAACACAGACTAATCCTTAATAAATAATAACAATCTGTAAAGTGGCGTGGTATAAAACAGGACGGTTAATCTCAAATAAAGTTAAAAATAGGGACTCTATATTTTAAACAGCGCCGCCTGTACCGATGTATTACCGTTAAAATTACAATGACGATGCGGTATTTAAAAGTAACTACTCCTTGGTTACAGATAAACGTACTTTAGCTTAAAGCTTGGTTGTACAGAGGGCGTAATATTGCACAGATTTTTCAATAATAAAAAACAATGATTAAACAAAAAACGACTTACCCTTGATTATAGAGGTAGTTTAAAGTAGGTTCAACATCCCTTAATTCTTGTATACCCTCTTGTTTTTTAAACATACGATAGGGTCATCGTTGGGGTCGGCGGTTTATTTCTGCAAATCCGCAGTAAAGTTGTTGCTGACACTTACCATTTTGAAACAAACGATATTAAGATAGAGGGAAAGGTACGGAATTCACAAATTCTTCACTGCATTTAACGCGCACTAGCTGCCACTACGTCTTTAACCTCAGAGAAAATGCCACGATAATCGCGTCCGTTCACACGAACTCGCCTAGTCCCTCTAATCGTCGAAGGTTTTCATTGTTTGAAGCAATTACTGCACATTGCTTCGAATGTGAGAGAATGTTTATTTAACAAATTACATAGAAAGAACAATAAGTTTTTCGCCTACCAATGCATGGAAATTTAAACAACAGTATTCTTATGCGCCACAACCTACTTGAACAATGATGGAAAATAACATGCCAATTAGGAAATACTCTATACTTAATTATTGAAGTAAAGCTTGTAACGCCAAAAAAAGAGTAACAAATTGTTCAATGGAAATCATTATTTGTTTGGTGTAGGATAACCGTTCTGTTGTAGCTAGATATTGGAAAAATATTTGGATACGTCGGCGCTAGAACTGTTCATCTCAAGTTTTTCCTCAGCTGTTAAAATTTTCCATGTCAAAGTGACTACATAAAAACTATTCTCTATTTATGTATGTCATCCTACGGCTACTACGGCTAATCACCGCTGTAATGAAGTGGAAACTTGCACAGTTGAAATTTTCCGAAACATTATTTTTACGAATGTAAGTGTTTACAAAGCTTCCGCTTTTATTTCTTATCTGAATGAGGGCTGATGGTTGACAAAAAGCGCGTATCGTGTCCAGAAATTGAACTTAGGGACTTTGGATCAAGAGTTTTTGACTTCATTGCCCTATACATACCTCCTTTATTGTGTCAATCTGTCAATAGTAGCACCTGTCGATACGGAATATATTTTTGGTTGCATAACTCTCGAGACAATAATATCAGTGACGTCATATTCAACCTACATATCAAGTATATAACATTATAAATGTATTTATAAAAGGTCGTTTTAAATGTATGCATCCTTCCGTCCGCTCTATTTTAAATACAATTTTAACTGGCGAAACACGACCTGCTGCAGTAATTTTAAATAGTTTGCTATTATTATTGTTGTTACTATTTTGTCAAGTTAGAAAGAGAATAAAATTCCATTGAATATTTATACTTTTCCGCCATTTCGCCATTGATTCTCTCTATTTATAAGACCAGAAGATAAAAGGAAATTTTTATTTTGCCAGAAATAGAAATAGGAAATTTTTAACAATTAATCTCTAAGTTGGAAGAATTGTCTTTGTGCCAAATTGGATATTATTTAAAATATTGCCACCCACTAGTCACTCTTGAGCCAAACTATGGAAGTACTAGGAGTTGTAGCAATAGCAGTGGGCAGTTATCAATGTCTGCAAAGAATTTTCATTACGACCCCGGTTTTAAATAAAATCAAAGAACCTTCTTTTAAATTTAGGACTTACGAGAAACTGTTGTATTTAATTCATGCATACTGGCGATAAAACTGCAGCGTAGGATTTTTGCTGAGGTGTAATTTTTTCACTCTCGATGTTTTTCCTCGGATTATTTCTTTAAGCTAAATGCTTCCACTTAACGTAGCAGCATAAATCGTTCGATTTACTAATCCAAAACTTCTGTTTTTTTTCTCTTATAACTCCTCTATATGTGTATGATTCCTTCAACTAATGGTAATCATCAGAGTTGACAATTTTCTTAGAAACCTCCCTCGCGTGTATCTTGTTATAATTTTAGATTTCGGCAGCATCTCGAGTTTTCAACTGTGAGACAGTAGAGGAAGTACCATGTAGTATCCATTTTTAACCCTCCAGGAAACTTCTTGGCCTTTTTTTCTCACCCAGTTGCATTCTTTCATTGGAAATGTCAATTCGAACGTTGCAGTTGCTAAGTTCAAGAGTAGGTGCAACCGTTCAGAGGTAAACCTGGAACCCCGAAAAATCTAAGAAATTGTTTTTGGTGGTGACGGCTTTTAAGTCTCCTTCGTTCGTTTCACGTTCGGAAAATCACAGAGTTGAAAAGGTTTTAAGCTTGTTTTTGTTTGGTAAAATTTACATAACTATGCTTCTGCTACGTGTGGGACTATCCGATTTAAGCAACTTGTCAACACAGGTTTTTGCTTTCGTTGACATTCTGTTACGACTTGAGAGTACAAGATGTTAGTACCTTTAGCTCTTCTTGCTTTTATGAGATTTTTGTAATATTTTCGTTGAATGATAGGTGATGGTTGCAATTTAGTCATTTGAGTTTCGGAATTTGAAATATTACATTTAGCTACTCTCAAATGAAATGGAAGTTTGTATTGGATACCACCGCTAGCAGTATCCAGCATTCTTCTTGAGATATAAAACAGACTCCAAAACTTGAATATATTTGTTACGTTCAAAACCCTGCAAGCAATTTTTTCTGCATGTATATTTATTCATCCTACTTCTATTTAAAACGCCTTAAAAATTTATAAACAAATTCATAAAAGCCACCGATCAAGAAGCTGGATTTGCTGCCACTTGAATCAGTGTTATTTTATAAAATTTCTCAAGTAATTACTCTATAAAATTTTGCCTTATAAAATCAAACAACTGCTTAGAAAACTTTACATTACAAAGTCGATATAAATAAATTCTACCCCCTGCAGTGACTACATTTTAATTGCAGTTGCACATAAATGCATAGTTTTTTCTAAAAGATAAGGCCACTTAACCATCTGTCTAGTAAATAAACCCTTGCAATGGATTTGTTATGTTATTCTGCAGCTGCGACGATGTTTCAAAGTAATGAGTTTAAAAATTCTTTGTCGACATGTTATCCCCTTGTTGGCAAGCTGCTACAGTTTGTATTTCTGCAGATACCGTCTTAGAATTCTCCACACTTCATCCTTTGGCGATATTTTTATAAGCCAAATATCTACCCCCATACATGGTTCTTTCCTTATAAAATATAGACCGCGCTTTGAAAACGATACATTTAATACAACATCCTTTTAGTGAAAAGACATGTTGTAAAGTTTGTGTTAGAGCCCATTTTACTGTTTCTTTTGTCTTTTTGCATAGATATTAACGTAAGGAACTTGCGCATTATTTTAAAAGTAGTTAACACTTGATTAATTTAAGTTAGGGTGTATAAGTTTAATGTTACACTATTTCTTGAGGGGGTGCACTTCACAAATGCAGAATGTATAAATTATGTATATTTCTTTTTTTAGAATTACTGTAAATTTATGTTTAATTTTCCCTTAAGTAAGACTCTAGATTCTAAGATGTTATATTTGCTTACCAATTTTATATTTTTGTTATGACGCTTTGTTTACCTTACGTTGTTACAGAACGATTACACAAATTATTCGTTTCTTTGTTGTTTTGTAAATAGTCTTTCGAGATTGTATGTTGATAATATAGTTTTAATGAGGTTTCCAATGTGTTCTTTCTATTTCACCCACGCCACTCTACGACGTTTTTGAGCTAGCCCGAATTCTACCATTATGTCCCTGTTTTGTTGCGGTATTCGGCGTAAACGATTTCTTTACTGATTTTTACTGTTTTCTTTCGTGTTTGCGCGGAATACCGTAACTTATTTTTTTAAGATTTATCAAAAGTTAAAGAAAAGTACTGCGTGGTCGGAACAGAGGTGTTAATTATGTGTAATCCATTTGGCATTTCTTCAAAAATTTGTGATGTCAATAGCTTTTGATTGGAAAAGACTATCTAGCATCTTCGATCCCTTGGTTAAACATGTTTTTTTTTATCGGTGGCTAATCTTCTTAATCTGCTTAAAGAATCAGAAGATACTATATTCATGGATTTAGAAACAACTTATTCCTAAAATGATCCATATTAAACGTATAAGTACCACAATCTATTTAAGTAATCCATTTCTTTACCTGAAAATTTTTCTTTCTTCAAGGAATACGTGTTCGGATACTGAATAAAGCATGAGAAAGCGTATGTATAGATAATTTACTAAACAATTTCTGACTATTATATACATTAAACAAAGGTATAGTAGTTAATCGCGTACTCTCATAGAGGGCATACGGAAATTAACTAATGATTCAATTACTTTAAATTAATGCACAGTAACGAGTAGATAATTGTTGTTTATCTTATGGTTGTCTTAAATATGGGTTGGCTCGACGCCTTTTCTAAACCATATGTCCTATGATGAACATATTGCTTACCTAAAACATCAACAGGAACACAAGGTAGAGGTACGATAAAGAGAATTAAGTAAGGGAATCGACGGGATCACTACGTCACCGGTTTATATTACACTACTTCCCGCACACGTCAATCAAAATAGCTGGTTCAATCAAGAGTCCTCCAAAGTGACTGTTTTTCCCACTAGTTCGTCAACCACGGCTCCTTCGCTGCACACTCTCAATGGTCAGGAAAACAACTTATGTCCATTAAAAACCGTGAGAAGTTATTTTTAACGTTGTTCTACCACGGTATGAAAAAGATTACTACGCAACTAAAAAAAAGTAATTCCCAGAAGCGTAATTTCTAAAATTCGATATACGTAATACCTTTTGTTTATTACGTCAAATGTTGATAATAAATTAGATAACAAATGTGCGCAAGTCAGTATATAATTATTGATTTTATAACAGCTTGAGTATATTTACAAATGATGAGCAAACACGAGAGTATCTGTGTACTATTGATGCCCGCGAAGGAATATATGGTTGAACACACTTGCTTTACAAATAGAGGACAGACCTGGTACAGTCTTACAAAAGTAACACATAAAGTAAATACAAATTAATAACAAAGTATTGAACACCCTTAAACTAATTACACAAAAAATATTTTAACATAAGTATTCATTAGAATCCTCTATGAAGCGTTTTTTAATTGGTAACAATTGCGACAAAGCTTCAAAAATAAAAAAAGGTAGAAAAGGAGAAGGCTCAATGTACAAGATTTGATATACACGGAAACCTATATTCCAGTGATGTCTGTAGGCGCCACTTGGTTGTCAAACCGTAGCACTCTTTGCGATACCAAGAAACGGAATAAGTAGCCACCCGATCATTGGGTTCCTTCATCTAAGCGCGTAAGAGTCTTGTTTGACGTAGCACCGACAGAACAAAATCAGTCGGAGAGATGAGACTTAAGCACTTAAAACTAATACTTAATTTCACTATAACAATTTAAATACAAAATTAATTTTCTTTTTACATTGGATATCAGTGCATACAAATTTTAAAATACCTTTACGGTATTCTTTTAACTCACAACACATTAAAAACACTGACTTACTAACAAAGGTTGAAGCAAAATATGTTGCAGCAATAAAAACTACGTTAACAAATAGGTCACATTACTGAATTAACGGTAAATTTCTTAATCCTACTTTAACAAAATACAAACCTAAGAAGCAGGTTACGCTCTTTTCATTTACGCAATAATTTTTACCTTTGATCACAAATATCAAAAATTAGGAACATCAATTAGATAAGATAACTCTCAAAGATATTTCCAAAGATAGAGATACATAACTCTCTTCTATATATAGGTAACATAAAGGGACTCCTCTCCCAAGAGTAGAGTGACATCGTAAGATTCTGAAAAAGGACTTTTCTCATGCTATCTAGAAGGAGAGGTTCTTTGACGTGTCGCCCATTCATGAAAACGGCATCAGGGACTAGGTAGAAATGTAGATACAGACACTGCATCATTACGTTTGACTTTCCGATGCTTCACCTAGGTACTACCTAGGCCAAGAAAGACTTTTGTTACCTGGAAATTTTTTAATTTTGCCGAACATTTGCTATTTCAAGCAAGGTAGGAATCTCTAACGTGCGTGACAACACTCACAAACGGCACCTACATTTTATCTTTTATTCGAATAAAGGCGTAAGTGAAAAATGCTGGTCTAACATTTTCCGAGCGGTCGGTATCGAAAATCGAGTTCTGGACCCTGGGATCAGCATTTTTACACGAACCTGTTTGACCACAAAGCCGCCAGATGATAAGCCCTAACATTTGATTTCTCAATGCTCCACCCGAGGGTATATTGCCCAGGAAGCGAGTTTTACCAAAATTTTGAATTTTGCCGAACCCTTGCTATTCTTAGCAAAGTAGAGATCTTCAACATGCATGACAACACTCACACACGGGACCTATATTTTGCCTTTCATCCGAAATTGAGCTTGTGAAAAATGCTTGCCTAACATTTTTTAAGCGGTTCATGTCTAGAATCGAATCCGCGACCATAAGATTAGCAGTGATACGCAAACTTGTGTCATCCACGGAGTGCCAAAGGATAAACTCATACATTTAATCTCTTAGTTCTCCACCCGAAAGTACAACATTGGCCAGGAAGCGAATTTTTTTACCTGGATTTTGAATTAAGCAGAACCTTTGGTATTTCAAGCCAGGTAGGAATTTTTAACGTGCCTGACATCACTCACAAATGGCACCTACATTTAATTTTTCATCCAAACGAGAGCGTATTTTTGTGAAAAATGCTTGCCTAACATTTTTCAAGCAGTCGGTATTGGGAAGCAAACCCGGGACCTTGTGATTAGCAGTCATACGCAAACCTTTTTCATCCATGAAGCAGCCGGAGGATAAGTTCTTACATTTGGTTTCCCAATGCCCTACCAGAACGTATACATTGGCCAGAAAGGGAGATTTTTTTACTTAGATTTTGAGTTTTGACGAACCCTTGGTATTCCAAACAAGGTAGGGATCTTTAACGTACGTGACAACACACACACACACACAGGACCTACATTTTATTTCTCATTCGCACGAGGGTGTATTTTTGTGAAAAATGCTTGCCTAATATTTTTCAAGCATCCGTGTCGGGAATAAAATCTGGGACTTTGGGCTCAGTAGTCACATGCGAACCAACTAAGCCACGGAACCACCTCAGAGGATAGGGACTTTTAACGTGCGCTACAAAACACACACACACACACGCGCGGGACGGTATGATAGAGTGCATAAGCCGCACCTCGGGTAAGTACTTTTCCAAGGTGGTCTCCCAACATCAGAAAGACTGGGACCGATATTAACATCTATTTTTATTGGCTTATCGGTCTTCGGTTCATGAGAACACTGGGCAGACACCTGCACGTGCTATGCTGGGGCGCGAGATACGTCTACCGTATGATCATGAGTTTGGATGTAAATCTGGAGATGACATCGAGGGCGAGCACTACGTCGAGAAGCTTAAACGCAAAATGCATGGCATATATGGTGACATTAGGAAAATATTCAGATCGCAAGCGATCGAATGAAGACCAAATATGACATCAAGCGCAAACGTCTGGGTTTCAAGAGATTGACCGAATCCGGCTATACAACTCCAGACGGAGTTACAAAGACATTAAGATAGTCGTTATAAAGTTGTAAAAATGTTCAACAACGTGGTATATCGGATTCGTACGCTGCCAAAAGAAAAAATAACTTTGGTGCACGTTCATTGGTTACCTCCCTACAATATTGATGATGCCAGTAGTGCCGAAGAATGGCAGGCAGTGAGACAAGTAAACAGTTATGCTCGTGATAATGAGCGAAGATATTGACCGAACCATGTCTTTGTACAGTGGCATAGGTAAAATGAGATTTAGGTTCACGGAAGAGATTCAATGTGATCTATTCATTGCGTCATCAAAATACACCCTGGCGCATGCATAGCGACGGACCTTGATACGTCCCGAGTACTTGTTTGGGTGTTTAAGAATAAATTTGGTGGTTTGTATCAACTTTGTCGACAACAACCAGAGGTTGGAAAGACGATACGACTAAAGGACCGATATTGGAGCATCTATGCTGACTAAGCAACAGTAAAACAGATTACCAGGTGTGAAAAGTGGTAATGGACCTCAAGGGTAAGATGATCGAACTTGAGGATATGAAGTTGGTCATACCCAAAATCGGTTGTGGGTTCTATGACTTAGATTGGAGAGTGTTACGAAATATACTAAAGGTACTGTCTCAGAAAACCAGGGTCCAGACTTTGGTATGGCGCCTGCTCTGAAAAGTATCGATTGCTACTTCTACAACGTGGGAAATGCATAAACTGTTTTGACTGTCCTTACCGCTACAGGGACTTCAACGTCCCGTTCAGAGTGTTTTGGGACAGAACAGTTTGTAGTGTAACCGACCTGAAGGCTGGCCAAACGTTCTCTATGAACGGCACACCGGGCTCTGTAATCTAACAACTAGTGGCAGTGGCTCGACGGCACCTACGTTGTGTTGTTATAATGTAACCCAAATTCACACTGGGGGCGGGAAGGTTTGAAATAAAACTACAGAATTTACCTAACTTTATTTTTAATTAAAAGAATAACCAAAAAAATAAGTCATTGGCATGAAACCATAGAAAAATGACATTTAAAGCAAATAGCGCCGTACTCAACCTAGACGATTAGGGAAAGAGCACGGCAGAGAAAACCTCAAACTGCCCTCACACTTCCAACTGCATTTGGCACATCTCGACAAGGACGGGTAACATACAGGTACCCAGATCACCAACACTGAAATTGACAGGATGTCAACTGTTACCCAGCCATACCACACATGACAACTGAAGAAATGTTAGTGTGGTCAGCTAGTCTTTTATGACAGGTACTGAGGTCGGATAATCAATACTAACCAGCTAAAGTTGAAAGAAGGGGAACACCAGGAAGGTAAACCTGCATTGACTACCAATGTTCCTCTCCGCACGGACATAAAATGTTAGTAATATTCAACAAAGGCTCAATCACATGCGCCCACATACATGCATTAACAGTTTCCAGCCAGTGTTACAAAATATTTTACAAAGGCTAGCTGACTTCCTATTATTTGCAAGAGTACAACTACAAGTACATTGACAAGACAACATGAATCGCTGAAATGAACTTATAGTATAATTGCACATAGTTAAAAGGGCGCTTATTATTGAATAGACTATTTCCAACATAGGCATAAATGCAAACGCGAAAGACACGTGAAGGTCGATCATACCAGAGGTTCAATTTAATTACATCACAACTATTATCACAAACGTTAAATACTAGTTAATTATATAGGAACATCAGGAAAATAATAGGATATACAAAACAACAAACATATAATTAAGTTTAAACCGAGATATGAGCGATGCAGTGGAATATGTGGTTAATAAGCTGAAATAAAACTATTACACATAAAATTAAAATGTCAAATGTATCACAAATATCAAACATTATAAAACATGTAGGCAGCAAAAACATATCATTAAAAACAAGTCCAGATGTAGGCGCTAAATCTTTATATAAATGCATGTTAGTTAAATATATGAAATCTAGTAAGCAAACGTTAAAAATTATTCATTACGATTGCATGGGTTAAAACATACCTTTTAAAAATTAAATACATTGTGGCATTACAAATTACAAGCAAAAAAATACACAATAACGTGGTGGTTAATTCAATAAAACCCAAAACAAATACAACATTGAAATATAAGTCTGTTCGTATTTAAACATGCCTAATAATTTGATTCAATATAGATAAGAGATGATGTTGATGCTTTTCATAAATAGCAGCTCGTAAAATCACAGCAAGGGTACAATTACTATTGATTCTGTAACAGGTGCAATGCAATTGGTTAAGACTCGGTATTAAATACTAAATAAACATTATTTCAAATAAACAAATATTAGTTTTACTCTGATTTAGATGCTAAGTAAACAATTCAATAAATAAATATTAGTTTTCAGTTGTTAAACCAAACAACACTCATTTGCACATAAAACGTTTAAATAAATTCTCATATTAAACATTACAAGTAAAACAACCGGAAAGGCAGCATTGTATACATCAATCTCAAAAGCAACAGGTAACCATAAAAATATTTTCTTCAATGGTTAAATAACTAATGGTTTTACAATAAGCACCAACATCACATGCAAAACAACGCTCTGATTACAAGATGTGATCCGATTACCTTAAATAATCTCTACATTATAAACTTAAAAACATTACCTTTAATAAAAAACCGCCGAGTGAAATGTTTAAACTATCCATCTTGAAAGCCCAAAACAAAGTCCTTTAACCCTTGTCAACTCGACCGATTATTCCTACACATGCGCGCATTATCCCATAAATTCTGACATAACAAAATGCGTTCAGAAACCTGCAAGTGGTTACTGAGCTACTCTAACAAATACCTTCGAATATCGAAATGTACACTATAATATTTTTAATAATTATCAATGGATCACTTCAAGCTTTAAGAAGGAGGCAGTGTATTGTTTATAGGTTTGTCTGTGGCCAGAATAATGACATTAGAACGCAAACTAAAGATTTGAATACAAAAAATGATCCTGCAGTGCGAGATCTCTTGATTAACAGGTTCAAGACTTTTAGTTTAGAGACTGCAATAAGAGATCTCGAGAACGTTATTTGCATAATTTCTGGAATATTCGTGAAATAACTAGTACAATTTAATAGGTATTAATAGCCGATAAGGGGTTTGAAAGTTCAGTTCTAATTGAAGTTACGTTCCAATAAAGCTTTGAGAGATGTGATATACATTGATACAGACATCATATAAATTAATATAAATTGGATATAATGCTTTGATAATAATTTAGAAGATACTAATCGTAGTATTAAGAAGATAATACCTGCACTGTTAGCAATTAGTTTGAAATAAGGTATTGTGAAAGCTTTTAGAAATTTTATTGTAACTACGAATTGCTGAAAAGGCTTGTATAATCAGTTTGTTGTTATTACAAATAGAGTTTTCCTTACATTGGTGTCAAGTGAAACGATTTTAGTGAAAAATAAAAACATTTGAACGATTCTATTTGTATGCCAAATGCTCGTACTCAACAGAAAAATCATAGTGAAATTCTTTCGTTATTGAAAAAGTGAAAAGTTATTGCGCTAACTTGTATAATCTGTTAGTAAATAAAGAACTGTTGCTATTATAAATAGTGTTTTCGTTACAATATGAAGTATCGCGATAAATTATTTTAACAGTAGAAACCAAACTAATTGTCAAAGGGCTCAACCTTAGTAAATAAATGAACTTTGCAGCTTATTGTTTTTTATTAAAATAGTATGTCGCCAATTTTATATTTCTGGAAATAAAAAATATATTAAAATAAGTATCTTGATATGATTTATACCACCAGCGGCACTTTACAAATTATTTTGCTTATCTAAGTCAGTATAAAAGTTTATTTTGTTGCCAAAAACAAAAATATTCATTTTTATGAGAATCTAAGCCAAACAAAACTCCTCTCCAAATCAGATTCACATGCTCCTGTCTAACTCACTTTGCCAAAATCATATTTAAATCTCGAGAAAATATTAGGAACATTCTACAACTACTCTTTTCACCTTTAACGCAATAACAAATAAAGTTAGAAACGCAGACAAGCAGCCAAATATGAATCTTGCCTAAATAGACTATTTTGCACGACTAAATGTGTCACAGCTGACCATTTGTCTTCGGAGTGTGGAAACAACCTCAAAGCATAATTTCAACAAATTGCATTTGTTGTCTGCTTGAACCGTACAGAGTCTAATTTATTACCGAAAAACGATGTTGTGCTTTATACTTAAAGTAAAATTTTTGCCAAAAGTTGTTGAATTATAATATATTTACGAAATGCAATTTTTGCGCATCCTTAGTTATCGCGCAGTTGGCGTTTTGCTTAACAAATTCCATTCACAGATCTCTAGAGTACCAAATTATTCTTAAATTCTGTTATTATATTAAAATTATATAAAAAAGTTGGAGGATTTCCAGGTGATAGTGGGCGTCGAGTTTTATAAACTTATCATTAAGCTGAATTTAAGCAGTTTCGGAGTTCGTGCTTTTAAAATTAGACTTTGTTTATGTAACATTATTATTATTATTATAACATTGTCCCGTTTTAAATGTAGCTATACGCCATCTTGTAGGCTTGTAGTAATTTAGAGATTGTTGAAATCTAAACTAAAGTTATGATGTTTTATACTAGATGATGCTACATGTTTGAGAACATACCTAATACTGTCGTTATTTTGTTAATACCTTATAATTTAGTTAGGTATACGAATCCCAAGGTTAAGCTTTTGTAACAAAAGCATTTTGTAATAACAATAGTTCTTTGTTACTTGTGGCTACACTGAATTCGAAAAGACTCACAAAGGACGATTTCCTTCCAGATAATCGCAACGTTACAGATACTAACTTCTTAAAACTACGATGCTACCTACTTATTTATTGTAGAAGCGCTATAATTAACTATCAAAGTACTAAATGTTAATTTATATCGATCACTACAATAATTTATATCACATAGAGCTGTTGATTTTAACGCTGTATTAACTCTAATTATTTCATATTAAGACATTATAGGTCAAGACTCGAATAAACACTATTACTATAATCAAAGTTTAAATTGAAACTAAACTCTAATATTCGTGAACAGCTGTAGGTCATTGAGCACCACATTCTGTGAAATAAAGCACCCTAAAGCCGAGAAAACAAAAACTTTTTAATATTTAAGTTCTGTAAGAACATTTCTAGTAAGATACGCTTATTATAGTATTTATTTTAGTATATAAGTGGAACCCTTAATTTTAATTTAAGCAAATTCTAGAAGGTAAATATTTATTCCCCACTAAAAGTCAACAATTTGAATACAAAACGTGTTGTAGAACCCTTAAAAACACTAAATATGTCATTTAAAACAAGTTATAATCCGCGAAAATACAAAAACATTCTTTGATTGAAAACCCGTAATTTTCGAAAATGTAAACGCTAATTCAATAATTCATAAAGATCCACCTACTTTAAAAATACTAAATAAGTTTAATATAAAATACTCCTCTTGAAAAACGTTATTTGTAACTTCAGTCATAACACAATTGCAAGTATCCAACGCGAAGTGGGAATAAAGTATTTTTCTACTTTTATCCGAGATTATAAAGTCATAAATTATTTGTTAATAAGTAAAGGACAGCTTATTATCTTACATGAATAAATACACACCAATTGAGTTCGTGAAACGCGATAAGCCTGTGTAAATGACTAGAAACCAGATAAGATAACGCGTTGTTAAGGGCCATAAATTATAACAAAAGTGATAACGAATGAGTATTTTACCAGCATTCTTACAAAATATCATTTAAGAGACTAGTTTTACGATTATAATAAATCTTAGACTGACAGGTAATTACGAGGCCATCTTTAGTTCAAGAAAAATTTATTGACAACTAAATTTACAAATAATTACCACTACGATTAAGGCATATATCCCATTGTTTTGTCAACCTATGTATACCCTGCTTAAAGAAATCTTGTGCCTGCTGCTCGAAGAATTCTTTCACGGCATTTTGTACTTCTTCGTCTGACTGAAAACGGTTACCTTTTAGCGCTTTTTTCAGTGGCCCAAAGATGTGAAAATCGCAAGGCGATAAATCGGGACTATAGGGTGGATGCTCTAATATCTTCCATTTCTTTCGCTGTAGATTTTCTTTCACTGTGCTAGCAACATGTGGTCGAGCATTGTTGTGAAGCAGAATGACACCAAGTGAAAGCTTCCTTGGACGTTTTCGTTTTATTGCTTGATGGAGCTTGTTCAAAGTTTCAACATTCAGGTTTGCGTTGATATGCACCAATTTTTGTAAATTCTATCAACAAGGGTCCTTCATGATCGAAAAAAATGTCAACATGACCTTACCGGCAGAAGGTTGAACTTTAAACTTTTTTGGTGGCGGAGAATTTGCGTGTTTCCATTGCATCGATGACAGCTTACTGGATGGTTCAAAATAATGACACCAAGATTCGTCGCCAGCAATTATTGACGAGAGAAAATCGTTACCATTTTGTCTGTATTCCGCGAGGAACCCATTGCGCACAAACTTTGCTGTAGCCGAGTTTGTGTACGATGCTATGAACAGATCCGATACTCACACCAACATTTTCTGAAATTATTCTGATTGCAACTTGACGATTTTCAGGCCTTCCACACACGCCATATTCCTGTCTGTTGACGCAGTACACATTGCACCTGGTCGCGGCTTATCATTCGTCCCTTCGCGTCCATTCTTAAATTTTCGACACCATTCCTTGACAGTTGGATACGCAAAACAAGCGTTTTCATACACTGCTTGCACTCGTGTATGAATTTCCAATGGTTGCAAACCTTCAGCACACATAATTGAATGACCGCACGCTGATCACATTTGGTCGAATTGTTAACAACAAACTTCATTTCAAAGTCACAATACTTAAAATCGCTGTCAAATATATACGAGAGAAACTGACCAGTGGTAAGTTTACAAACACCGCTAACGTTGCAAAACGTCAGTTGAGTAATTATAATTGTTTCCACGGCTAACCTGACCAAAGATGGGTTTCAATTGAACAAGCCTAGTAAGATAAAAAACACGAAATTACAGTTAGTTATTACATCATATGATGAGTCAGGCCTGCTGGAATATGATAGGAGCATTTGAAAACTGTGATGTATTGAGATTTTTATTATATAAATTCCAGTAAATAATTAGGAGAATTTATTCAAAATTCATGCAGAGATAGTTACTGAATAGCTGTCTACGGAGCAAACGACGACGTATTTATTGCTCCAACATAAATCGTAATTTAACTGGGCGCAAAGTCATCTTGATATTTTAATCTATTAAAACAGAAGTACTTTCGAAAACTAATAAAGTGGACTTTGACATATAAAGATTTATTTAAAATAGAAAACCAAAATCAAACTAGGAATTTTTCGATGCAGTTATTTCTAAATGAAAACGATTTTAAGATGGCAATTATAATCAAAGACATGTTGTAATGAAGACTTCAATATCAACAAAAATTTGACGTTTCAAAACGCAAGTATAACTTTGTTTTAAGTCCTTAGAGAGACAATTTGTGGCATTATTAAGTAGAGTAAGCTAGTATAAGATTTTTGCGTATAGAAAATTATTTCTGAGTGAATAATTTTATTTTATACAATTTAGGGGTGAATTTGACCCTTACAAAAGGCTTTCTCAAGGGTCACTGATCAGTCACACTGGGACGGAATATTAGGAAATTATTTAAATTATCTATATTACTTTTAACAAAATATTTGTGACTTACAAATGAAAAGTTTCGGGGTTTTTAATTATTAGCAAGCATTAGGTGAAGATTGTGTTAATTGTGATAAAATATTGTTTTTTTTAGATTTAGGTTGTAAATGGCATTTATAAGTTTTCTTTATACCTGTGTGTGTAAGTAAATTTCTTAGATAATGTATGTAGAAGAAAGACGTTTTCTGTTATCCTGTTTTATTTGGTGTGTTTTGTATTTCCTCCTTTCTTCTATTAAATTCAGAATATCCCTCCTTACCCATGTTTTTCTTATTTTCTTTTTGTTTATATTCTAAAATATCTTTGGCTGTTATGTCTAAGCTGGATTTAATGTTATTCCATTCTGTTTGTACTTCCTTAGTACTAGAACTTTTTCCGATGTCTTTTAGCAATTCATTTAACTTTTACTCGAGTCTTCTGTGGATATTTTTATCTATTAGTTTCTCAAACTAAAGTGTTTTTTTCCGGCACTTTATCAAATTTTTAAATTTAAGCGAGGCTTCCATAATTATTATTCTGTGGGCAATGTCTGTATTTGTTTCTGGGCGCATGATTTATAAATTTTTGTCTAAAAAAATATAATCTATTTGATATATGCCTAGGTCTTCTGGCATCCTCCACGTACATCGTGTTCTAGCATGATGTTAAAATAATATGTTTGTGATGGTTAAATTGTTTTTGTAGCAAAATTCCACCGGCCTATTATTTCCCATGTCATTTCTTGTGCCTAACCGAAATAAACCTACCACCGCTCTCTTCCTATCCTCGCCTACCACTGCATTAAAATCTCCCTTAATTATTAAATTTTCATGTCCTTTTACGAATCTTAGTGTTTCTTCTATATATTTGTAGATCGTTTCTACCTACTCTTCACTCTAGCTAGAGATGAACATGTAGACTTGTATTATTACTGTATTTAGTGGTTTAGATTTTAATCTAATCATAAGCACTTTTTCGTTCTTTTGTAAATAGTTCTCCACCAGTGTCCTAGCTTCTTCCGCATAATTATTCCCACTTTCAAATTCCCTTACTCTGATGTTGTATCAATTACCCTAGTCTCCGATTCGCAAAATGCTTCCGGTTCTTTTTTTAAACTTGCCGATCACATCCTCCGAGGTAGTCCCCTCCCGGAAATCCGAATGGGGGACTATTTTAACTCCGAAATCTTTTACCACAGAGGATGCCAGCATTTTAAAAGCAATTTAAGTACATTGTGTGCTTGGGAGGTAATGAGGTGGTTTTCGGTTGCCTTCCATATCGCAGTAATGTCTTTGAATGCCATACCCTATGGTGTCTGCTACTTGAAGTACCGAAAGAGCAGCTGCCCTCTTTGTGGGATTCGTCTTAGTCTGACTCCTCACTAAAGACCCCCACTAATTTGGTTAAACCTGTAGCTCGGCTCTCTAGCTTCCTGAAACACGCAAGCCGTTCTACCATTTCTAGTTTTCTAAAACATTTTCAAGGTACAGGTTTGTTCAGAACGGCTGATATCAAACAAAGACCAAAAATTCCTATAGCATATCTAATATATTATTAGCGGTATGACACGTTGTGCTGGATTAACTTGCAATAAGCAAATCAGTCAGATTTTTCGATAAATAAAGATTTTATTACATGATACTGAGAGTTTGCACACCACTCTTCAATGTATAATAAAACGTATGAGAATTTTCGGTCTTCTACATTCGGCAGTTCTGACTGTAATAACCCTCTAAATGAAATCACGATCCAACATTTTCATAACAAGAGAATGAAACCAACGACAATACTGTAAGTTTTCCGTGTCTTTTTTTCAGTTCATGAACAACGCCTAGCAGTAAGCATTCATATGTAATTTTTTAGTAGCCTTAAGGCAGTAGATAGTGAGAGGTTAGCTTGGAAAAATCACTTTGCAAGCGATTTTGTCGGTGACCAAGTCAAATGTTCTTTCAAAACCTCCACAACTTCCTTAATTAACAATGATAATCGACTTGTTCTTTTTATATCATGTACATTCCCATTCATATAAAATTTATTAACCAAACGCGATATTGTCGCCTTAGTAAGAAATGTGGAAGTGGGAATTCTGCTTTCACTCATTTGTAAGATCTATATGCACAATAAATCTCAATAAAGAACACATGTTCGTCCGTGGAAAAAGTCACAAATAATACAATAGAGACGAATGGATACTGGAATACCATCAGTGCAAGAGGATTTTTTACTGCTACACGCTGTTAACTTTGATTGCAGTGTTGCCAATAGACACTGGAACAATAAAAATTGATCCATGCGTAACTTCTATCTTCTGAATGATAAGGGTTCGTTCTTTATTATACCCCCGTCGGTGAGGTACGCGAGCCACTACAGTCAGTTGGTAGCAATGATAAATAATTGCAAATATGATGCGCAAATAAGATATTACGTCACATAATTATTTGAAATTACTACATCACATAAAAACGAGAAAGTACTTACGTAAACTGTAGGACTTCTCATAGCACTGCGCTAGTAT
Organism: Platerodrilus igneus; assembly: GCA_036346225.1. Taxonomy (NCBI): domain Eukaryota; kingdom Metazoa; phylum Arthropoda; class Insecta; order Coleoptera; family Lycidae; genus Platerodrilus; species Platerodrilus igneus. The sequence goes on along the minus strand of JARFIW010000691.1, from coordinate 1,532,929 downwards.
AACGGCAGCAGGGCTCGGGAAGCATTGAGGGCGTGGGTGATTCGTTGGGCCCCCGGTTAAATCCAAATTCAAATTTGTCTTCTTCTTTTCAGTAGCAGAACACAGGAATACAGGTAAGGATGAACGATAATTAGATATAAAGATAACTACATTCGTCCACGTCTGGCTCACTCGTCTCGACGTATCCGGAAATCCACCACTTCCCCTTTTTGCACTCCGCGTCGGCGCAATCTTGCGCAAACGCAACTATTTCAAGCGACGGAAATACACGCACGTCTTTTTAAATTATTGGCGCAAAATCCTTACAAATTAAAGCTAAATTTGGAAATGTTTACGGCCAATTTTTCGGCACTGTAACATTTTTTGGACACTACCCTTAAATAGTAAATAATTGTATCACTACGAGCGAAATCTGGTTGAATTAGTACCCGCCTCGTAATGTACGTCTCCATGTATAGGTCTTTCAAAACCTCATGGACTGTTGTGCAGAATACCAATTTAAGTTATTTACGTTAAAGTGCATCCTAAAAACATTGACAACTTAGCTGTTGATTTTTAATTTATCTGTCATTTATTTGCGTATTAAGATTTGTGGTTTATTATTATTGTTTTTGATTATTATTTATGAGATTTCAGTCTTGATTCAACTTTAACCAGTTTTTTTAAAACTAATGCAACTCAGTCTAGTTTTTTATTTGTAGGTATAATGAAGTTGTTATTTCTGAGCTTTTAATTTTACAATGAGTAACCGCAACAAAACAATTCACAGTCAAAGAAGCGAAATCATTTATAGTGTGTATAAGTTTATGAGAGAAGAAAAGAATGAAATGCCGGTCATTCCTATGAATAATTTACAAGAACGAGTAGTAACAGTAACTGGAGCTGAACTAAAGACAGCCGAGCTAATTATTTCAGAAGCGAGGAGCAAACCGGAGGGTTGCAAATTTGAATCACGAAGAAAGAAAATTAATAAGAGAAGTCCTACATCTAATGCGGGCCAATTTGAGGATTATGGTAGTAACTTTATGATTTTTGGATTAAATTTCTATGAAATATGCATTCTTAAAAAATAATAAAAGGACAGTATTTTGGCTGCCAAGAGTTTTAACAAATTTAGCCTGTCTATTTTTATCCACACACGCACGGAAACATGACACACGAAAAGAACAATAAATAATACACCAAAAAGTTACAGGTTCCGCATACAAACATTGCAGTTTTATAATTTATATTATGTTGATAAATTACTGGTTATGCAATCCACATAGCATAGCGGTTGAGTTAATTCAGAATACGCATCCGGAAATTTAATGTTTTTAGCTTGTACTTATATTGTAGTTTCTTTTTTTTTATACGATACCTCTCGCTTCCTTCATTGCGCATCTCACAGCCCATGAGATTTTGAAAGACCTGTAAATGCCGTCGGTTTATTCTTGTTGATTGTATTTGAATTTTCCTCTTGTTCAACGTGTAAGTGTTGCAGACAGATGCGATGATTTTAAATTAGTTTCCTTGTATGACCACCTGGCATATAGTGTAAATCTCGTTTTGTACGCCGAGGGTAATTGTCGTTAATTATTGCAGCAGATTGCAGTTGATTTTTCTACTTGTGCGCCTGCTCAACACGTAAGTGTTGCGCATACCACAACAATTAGGTAAGTTTTTTGCAATAAAGTGTTGATGAAATAATAAAATTGTTGTTCTTCAATGCATTTAATAATCACTATTATTATGTTTGTGGTAAAATTATTAATATGGTATAAAATATACTTCTCTTGAAGATCGTAATAACTCAACAAAAAAAAGAAAATATATTTTTGGGGATTTTTTAATGATATCAAAACAAACTCGTTATTGACAGGATACAAGGTGAACACTGTTTATGTACAAAAAGATTTTAAAATTTTAAAAATGCATGATCACGACAGGTCTTGCAGAAATAAGAAACTTTTAGATGGCAGTCCTGGAAAATCTATTTTTTTAGTTGTGTTACTAATCTTGTGCACCAACGCTTTGGTAAACGTGTAGTTCATTATTCCTTACTTCGTTTCAATTCAAACTCACTACGACTTCTACCTTATCCAATCCAGTCGATTCTTGTAGCTAAACGGGAACTTATTCGTAAACCACAGCAAACTGAAGGCGCTCGTACAATAAGATATCAGAGCAACATCGTATCTTAAAGTTTACAGGTTTCAAAAACTTTTCGGGATTCTTACTTCATAAGAATTTAAAACAAAATTTGTTGTAACTAAATTCTGATGATTCTAGAACAAATCCAAAACTTTGGCAGTTGCAACTTGTCGTGTGTGATCTAATACGAATATGTGACGTGCAAAATTATAAAGTATGAACAAAGACGTTTATACAAATCGCAATAAAATTAAATGCGTAAAAGTATTCAAGCGCCTGACGAGTCAAGATCGTGTATTTCATATATCTTAAAACTAGAGTTTTGGCGAAAATTCAAAGATTGTCATGAAATTTGCCAACTTTTGCGGTTTTCCTGAAATACATGCTATTAAAAAACGAACTGCAAATATGATTACTTCGAGTTTTCTTTGTAGTGTTTCTTTTTTTATATAATTGAATGTAAAAACTAGACAAACATGTCATGTTTTTCCACGCAAGAGAACCCAGGATAATGGGTTGTATTATAACATACACTTATTTCTGTAAAAAGAATTATTTAGTAGTACGTCTACAGTTGGCTGCTTCTCTATATATTTCTAGCTTTATATGATGTTGCAGTCTGCATTGGGGAAGGTGATAAAGCTGGTAGAAAACGTGAACTACACACGCAAGTTATTTACAAACAAAAGATGGGTTTATTACTTCCATTCGGTCAGAGATGAAACTATGGAGGTTGTAAAATTTAAAGTGAAAGTGTTGGAACTGTAGACAAGCAAATTTTATTTTCCGATTCAATGTTCTTTCATTTTACTTGTATTCATTTTTTACGAAAGGGTGGTAAATAAGTTACAATAAATGCATCCAACCTAAAAGTTTAAATGTAAACCACTCACTCATATGATGGCCATAACAGGACAAGCATACGACCCTTAGAATATCTCTAAAATAAAATATAGACGTGACAAAAACGTTCTCTCAACTCTTAATTTCCAAATAATGTTACTGAACCAGGATCTTATACTAAAAGGAAGATGCGTAGCCATAACTGAATATTTTTGATATGTCTAACACTGGATGTAATGATATTTTTAAGTCAAGAAACAAAGAAAGCATTTTTATCATATCAAGTAATGCATTTAATAAGTTCTAAGTAGCTGTTATGTGTGAAATTTACGCTATTGACCTTTTGAAATTACATTACCACGGAGGCGTAACAGAAAAAATGCATCAGCTGACTTTCAGTGGTAAGGGGTGCATTCTATGAAAACAAAAGGAATTCTTTTAGGTGTATACAACTCTAATACTAGCGCCTTCCTGGAAAAGTTTCTGAACTTTCAGTCCAATAATAAATGCCAGGCGTGAATCCACGTGGAATTTATCGTTTTTCGCTAGAATATGGATGATCTTCAAGATCTAGAATAGTTATTAAATTCTTACAATACAGGTTGGTAGAACACCGTGTACACTTGTCTTTTTCCTGCAACTACTAACTTAAAATATACATATATCAAAACTCCAAGCTGCTCATTTAACCTATATTAAAACATGAATATCATCGTAACAAAATAAATTGATTAATTTAATCGTGGGTAAATTGATTATAAATATCCAACCAACCTAAATATGTGTCCATCAGTTTCGGTAATTACAATTGTGGTGCTTTTCCTAGTTATAAATCACTTTGAATCAAGCATGCTCCAGGTACATACAATGGATCATTCAAAGTATTCCACATGGACGACAAAACGATTACCATCGACAAACAGGGCAAGAAAATAAGTTTCAATCGACAAGGGCAAACCGGTATACATGGAGAACGAATCCTTATAAAGAGTCGGCACAAGTCCAGAAAAATCAAGTTGTACTCCTCCAACGGCAATTACAAGCAGCGGTAGATGAGAACATTTCCCAAAGAAATATATCACTTTCTATCGTGACTAACACAGTCACTAGCAGGGAATATGTAGGAGTATGCAACCAACCATATTCCTAACTATCTGATCAATAAGCACGCAGAATGCAAATAAATAGCATGCATGCATATAACACCCCTCAACCAATAATAAACTCGTCTCACACTCCTCGAAATACAAATAGAACCGTCCAAACGTACAATACAAACAAAACCGCGGTATAAAAGGAGCACCAAACGCTAGAGCAAATTACTTTTTTTGTTTTCCCTTTAAGAAAGCCGTCAAACTTCCTGGAAGGAAGTTAAGAATAGTGCAAGACGAAAGTCACCTAGCTCCTTATGCACTAAGGGGTTTTTAGATTACCTTGTTGTGATTACCAAATCTAATGGGCTAAAATGAAGTGTACTCTCATAACACTACGACAGAATTCCGCCTACACGTGATGCCAACAAGCACTCCGTCAAACTGCTTCAGTTTCTATCAACCAAGTAAGACGTCTCCATATGCCAGCTGCTAGGTATCAAAGCTAGGAAAATCCGACTGCAATCATCACCAGGAGATGTCGCATTACATTTAGCGTAATCCTAACTAGGGTTCCTTACAATTATGGACATCATCATCTACAGGACACCAAAACCAGGCCTTCGTCGTGAAACCGTAACATCAAATTCTCCAACATAGAAACACGTTCCGCAGCTTTACAATCTAAAGCGCTTTTAATTTTAATGTTAAAAACATTTGCAATTTAATTATACTTACAAAAACATTTGTAAGTACTTCCTGTGCGTGCCACACTTTTGAGATTAATATATAATAAGTTCATATCATTATTTTAACTTGAAAATATATGTTGTATCTGTTACTACAAAACATTAACAAAGTGACTCCAGTTACAATTATAATCCTAGCAGAAACAGCTGTCACCCGCCGCTACCCCTTGGAAACATACCTTTAGTGCTGAACTGAGAATGGTAATCTAGGTTTATGTATAATATTGTGTATATGTTACACTGTTAGTACTGATACAAAAATTGTTACCAGCTGTTATGTCCTCGATAAATAAATTCAATTTAAATTGAGCTATGTAACGCTTGCGCATTAGTTACGCATACATTTGTATATAGAAAAAATATTTATTAATTTTAGCAAGTTTAGAAGTTTTAGTAAGAAAAATACCCGTGAAATTTTATAGCAGTTGAGCTATTCAATTATATTATTAAAATAAAATATCGAAATAAATAGTAAAATATCCAAGACATTCTTTTATAACCTGTAATTATAAAAATGCATTGACCCTTATGAACCGAGAAACCTCTTGACCTCAACTTCAAAACAGTTAAAGTAGAAAAAACCCTGTGTATCAGTAGATCACGTAAATTCCCTGGACATTTTAACTTCTACATACTGTCAAATAATAATATAGACATCATTTAAACTCAGTAGTCAATCAGTTATGCTTTACAAGCGGTTATAATTCTATCGACCAACCACCAATACCAAACGATTACAAGTTTTAAGTAATTTGAGTATAATAATATAAATTCGGGGTTGATAGTCAAAAAGCTCCCGGTCGCGAACGTGATTGATAAATCCAATGAATTACGGTTACTTAGGGAAATGATCCGTTAGTGGATGCTTTCATTAACCTCAGTTAGAGTCAAAGGATTACTTTATTGACACTTGTAGTGTTACCGACCTGAAGACTGACCAAACGCCCTCTATAAACAACACACCGGTCTCCTTGATCTAACATTCAGAGGCAGTGGCTCGACGATACCTACGTTGTGTTGTTGTCATGTGACCCAAGTTCACACTGGGAAGATGACGTTAAGGCGGGAAGGTTTGAAATAAAACTACAGAATTTACCTAACTTGACTTTTAATCGAAACAATAACCACTAAATAGGTCATTGGCATGAAAGCATAGAAAAATGACATTTAAAGCAAACAGTGCTGCATTCAACTTGGGCGATTGGGGACAGAGCACGGCAGAGAAAACCCCAAACTGCCCTCACACTTCCAACTGCATTTGGCACATCTCGACAAGGACAGGTAACATACAAGTACCCAGATCACCAACACTGAAATTGACAGGATGTCAACTGTTACACAGACATACCACACATGACCACTGAAGAAATGTTAGACAACGGTTTAGGAATCAAATAAAAGACTGTAGAAGCTACCCAGAAGCAGATATAGATACTGACCACAACATCGTAATTATGAATGCCGCACTTAAATTTAAGAATGTGAAAAAAGAAACGGAAAAAGACACTTAGACTTGGAGAAACTAAAAGATAAAGATATTCAAGAAACATTCGAAAAAAGTCAAATGAATTGCTCAAAGATATCGGGAAAATATCTGATACTAAGGAAGTAGAAACAGAATGGAATAATATTGAATCCAACCTAGACATGGCGGGCAGAGATATTCTGGGGTATACACAAAAAGAAAATAAGAAGCCATGGATAACAAAGGATATCCTGAATTTAATAGAAGAAAGACGAAAATACAAAAATAAATCAGATGAAACAGGAAAACAGAGATACAAAGCCATAAAATGGGAAATTATTCGAAAATGCAGAAAAGCTAAAGAACAATGGATTGATGAAAAGTGCAAAGAGGTACAAACGCGGATGGAAATAGGAAAGACAGACGAAGCATACAAATTAATCAGAATAAGTTTTAGGGATATAAAACCGTATAGCAAAAATATAAGGGACGCACAAGGAAACGTCATTATAGAAAACGTAGAGAAAGTGGGTAGATGGCAAGAATATATAGGGAGTTTATATGCAGGAGAGGAACTAACTGCATTAGAACAGGAATCAGACATTGAAAATGATGACTTGGGATATCCTATACCTAGAGATGAGTTTGAATTAGCATTAAAGAGTCTGAAAAATGGTAAGGCGCCGGGTACAGATAAGGTGCAAGCAGAAACTCTAAAAGCCGCGGACAAGCAATAACAGAACGTCTCTTCCAACTTGAAAGCTATATGTATGAGACAGGCGAGATACCCAACGATTTCAAACGTAGCATCATAGTAACTATACCAAAAAAGAAAGGCGCGGATAGATGTGAAAATTTTCGAACAATAAGTTTGACAGCACACGTGTCAAAAATATTAACTAGAATTGTGCAAAGACGAATGGAAAAACGGGCGGAAGAAATACTAGGAGAAGACCAATTTGGGTTTAGGCGAAACAGGGGAACACGGGAGGCTATTTTAGCTCTGAGAGTGATAATGGAGAATACAATAGAAAAAGGGGAAAGCGTGTATATAGGGTTTGTAGATCTAGAAAAAGCATTCGGCAATGTAAATTGGAAAAAAATGTTTGAAATACTCAAAAAGATTGGAATGAGTTATAGGGATAGATGAATAGTACATAGCTTATTCAAAGAGCAAACAGCAGTAATAAAATTAGGGCAGGAACGTAGAGAAGTAAACATCAGGAAAGGGCTGAGACAGGGATGTTCCTTATTCCCACTAATTTTTAACTTGTACATTGAAGAGACAATGAATACTGTCAAATGCAGGAAGACATTTGGAATTACTATGCAGGGACAAAAAATTGATATGCTTAGATTTGCATCTAGCAAGGAAGAGTTAGAAGCTGCTCTGAATGAAATGGAAACGGTTCTAACAGAGAGATACGATATGAAAATTAACAAAAATAAAACTAAAGTTCTAGTATGCAAAGGTGGGGAAAATAAATCAGAAACAAAAATACAAGTAAGTAACACGAACTTACAAAAGGTTAAGGATTTCTGCTACCTAGGAAGTCAAATAACGCAAGATGGGAAAAGCACAAAAGATATAAAACAAAGATTAGCACTAGGTCGTGCTACATTTAACAAGAAAAGGCAACTACTGTGCTCAAAGACCACAAACATAGAAACAAGGAAAAGATTGCTTAAAACATATGTGTGGAGCACAGCACTGTACGGCTGTGAAGCCTGGACAGTAGGAGAAGCGGACAAGAAAAAGGTAGAAGCCTTTGAAATGTGGTGCTACAGACGTATGCTGAAGATAACATGGACAGACAAAGTTAAGAACAAAGAGGCACTAAAAATGGTAGGGGAAGAAAGAAACATGTGGAAACGGTAAAAATAGGAGAGATAGGATGATAGGTCACATACTACGGCATGAGGGAATAGTGCGGAATATATTAGACGCAGAGATAGGAAAAAAGAGAAGAAGAGGCAGACCTAAGTTAGACTACTGCACACAGATAGTAAAAGATGTAGGCTGTAGGGGTTTCAGGGAGATGTGTAGGCTAGCCCAGAATAGAAATCAATAGAGGTACGCATCCAATCAATCCCAAGATGGATAAACTAATGACGAAAAAATAACTGTGCTTAAACATGATGATTATTATAAATAACTACAAGAATTGGTTGGGCAATATTCTCGAATAATGTTAAGTGTGTGAAAGGATTTACTGGAAAACCATTATTTCGGCAAATGTCTAAGTGTCGGGGGATCTTGGTAACTACAGGTTGCTTAACCCCCTTCACTGAATCTCGGTGAAATAGGGCATAAAATTAGAAAACAATAGAAGGGGAATAAGCTAAATACACATGCTGTGTGAGAATTTCAGGGAACTATGTAGGCTAGCTCAGAATATAAATAAGTGCAGGTACTTGTCCAACCAGTTTTTAGACAAAACCTAAAGACGAAAAAATAAGTGCAGATAAATCTGATGATTAGTATAAACAACTAGTTGTTGGTTGCGAAATATTTACAACTAATGTTGACTGTGCAAAAAGATATATTGGAAAATATATTAAATCGGTAAATGGTTAAGTGTTGGGGAACTTGGCAGCCACAGGCTGCTTACCTCCCGTCACAACCACTGACGGTCGGAGAAATAGGGTATATAACTTTAAAACAATAGAAGGTAACCGAACTGCATCTATCAAGAAAGAACAGCGCCTATGAGGAAAGACAACAAACATAGATCAAGAAGAGGATTGTTGAAAGCATATGTGTGGGCCACAGCACGGTATGTTTATGAAATACGGGCAGTCTGAAACGCAGACAGAAATACGGTGGCAGCCTTTTGAAATGCTGTGCTTCAGATGTATGAGGACGATAGCATGGACAGACAAAGATAATAACAGATAGGTTATAGAAATAGTAAGGGAACAAGGATATCTGGGGAAAAAGAGAAATCTAAGGGCGGAATACGTTCTAAGGCATTTTTGGGGAATAGTGTGGGATATATTGCAAGCAGAGATGGGAAAAAAGAGGTAGATGTAGACCTAGATCAGATAGTGATAATTGCAGACTTTGCAAATTTCAGGGAAATCTGTAAGTTAGTTCAGAATAGGAAACAATGATGGTACGCGTCTAACCAGTTCCAGGACTGAAGACCTAATGATGATGATAAGTTTGTAGTTGCAGGAAAAAGATAAGTGTACACGATGTTCTACCAACTTGTATTGTAAGAATTTAATAACTATTCTAGATTTTGTAGATCATCCATATTCTAGTGAGATACGATCAATTCCACGTAGATTGGCGCCTAGCATTTATTATTCGACTGAAAGTTCAGAAACTTTTTCAGGAAGGCGCTAGTATTAAAGTTGTATATACCTAAAAGAATTCCTTTTGTTTTCATAGAATGCACCCCTTACCACTGAAAGTCAGCTGATGCATTTTTTCTGTTACGCCTCCGTGCTAATGTAATTTCAAAAGGTCAATAGTGTCAATTTCACATATAACACCTACTTAAAGAGCTTATTAAATTCATTACTTGATTGGACAAAAATGCTTTCTTTGTTTCTTGACTTAAAAATATCATTACATCCAGTATTAGACATCATCATTACTAGGTCTTCAGTCTTGGAACTGGTTAGATGCGTACCCTCATTCTTTCCTCATTCTTTCCTATCCTGAACTAATCTTCATTTTTCCTGAAATTTGCACAGTTTGCATCTATCCCTATCTGATCTAGGTCTACATCTACCTCCCTTTTCCTATCTCTGCTTGTAATATATCCCATAGTAGTCTCCAAAAATGCCTCAGAACGTATTCTGCCCTTCTGTTTCTCCCAATTTTTATTCCACAGATATACTTGTTTCCCTACTATTTCTATAACCTGTTTGTTATTAACTTTGTCTGTCCATGCTACCGTTTTTTTGTCTGCTTTTCCTATTGCACGTATTTCATAGGCATACTGTGCTGTGCTCCACACATCTGCTTTCAACAATTTTCTTGTTTCTATGTTTGTTGTATTTCATCATGGCGCTCTTCTCTCTTGTTAGATGCAGTTCGGTCTCTTTCTATTGCTTTACAATTATATACTCTATTTCTTCGACATTCAGTGGTTGTGAAGGGGTGTAAGCAACCTGTAGCTGTCAAGTTCCCGCAGCACTTGAACATTTGCCGATTTAATATTATTTGCAATATATCTTTTAGCACAGTCAACATTAGTTGCAGATATTTCACAACCAACACCTGTAGTTGCTTATAATAATCAACAAATTTATCTGCGCTTATTTTTTCGTCATTAGGTTTTCAGTCCCAAAACTGGTTGGACATGTACCTGTGCTGTACATGTATTCTGAGCTAGTCTACACAATTCCCTGAAATTTTCACACAGCCTATATACAGCTCGGTTTGCCTTCTATTGTTTTAATTTTATGCCCTATTTCACCGAGCTTCAGTGAAGGGGGGATAAGCAGCCTGTGGCTGCCAAGATTCCCCAACACTTAGACATTTGCCGAATCAATAGTTTTCGAGTAAATCCTTTCACATAATTAACATTATTCTAGAATATTGTACGACCAATAGCTGTAGCTGCTTATAATAATCATCATGTTTAAGTACAGTCATTTTTTTCGCCATTAGTTTATCTCTCTTGGGACTGGTTGGATGCGTACCTCCATTGATTTCTATTCTGAGCTAGCCTACACATTTCCCTGAAATTCCTACAGTCTACATCTTTCACTATCTGTGTGCAGTAGACTAACCTAGGTCTACCTCTACTTCTATTTTTTCCTATCTCTGCTTCTAATATATTCCGCACTATTCTCTCATACCGTAGTATGTGGCCTATCATCATATCTCTTCTCTTTTTTACCGTTTTCCACATATTTCTTTCTTCCCCTACCATTTTTAATACCTCTTTATTCTTAATTTTGTCTGTCCATGATATCTTCATCATGCGCCTGTAACACCACATTTCAAAGGCTTCTACCTTTTTCTTGTCTGCTTCTCCTACTGTCCAGGCTTCACAACCATACAGTACTGTGCTTCATACATATGTTTTAAGCAATCTTTTCCTTGTTTCTATGTTTGTTGTTTTTGAACACAGTAGTTGCTTTTTCTTGTTAAATATAGCACGACCTTGTGCTAATCTTTGTTTTATATCTTGTGTGCTTTTCCCATTTTGCGTTATTTGGCTTCCTAAGTAGCAAAATTCTTAACCTCTTGTAAGTTCTTGTTACTTATTTGTATCCTTGTTTTTGATTTATTTTCTCCTCCTTTGCATACTAGTACTTTAGTTTATTTTGTTAATTTTCATACCGTAGCTCTCTGTTAGAACCGTTTCCATTTCATTAAGAGCAGCTTCTAACTGTTCCTTGCTAGATGCTAATACCGCTATATCATCTGCAAATCTAAGCATATCAATTTTTTGTCCCTGCATAGTAATTCCAAATGTCTTTCTGCATATGACAGTATTCATTGCCTCTTCAATATACAAGTTAAAAATTAATGGGGATAGGGCACATCCCTGTCTCACCCCTTTCCTAATGTTTACTTCTCCACGTTCCTGCTCTAATTTTATTACTGCTGTTTGTTCTTTGTATAAGATATGTAATATTCTTCTATCCCTATAACTCATTCCAATTTTTTTAAGTATTTCGAACATATTTTTCCATTTTACATTGTCGAATGCTTTTTCCAGATCTACACACCCTATATACACGCTTTCCCCTTTTTCTATTGTTTTCTTTGAATTTTCGCCAAAACTATAGTTTTAAGATATATGAAATACACGATCTTGACTCGTCAGATGTTTGAATACTTTTGCGCATTTAATTTTATTGCGATTTGTATAAAGGTCTTTGTTCATACTTTATAATTTTGCACGTCACATATTCGTATTAGATCACACACGACAAGTTGCAACTGCCAAAATTTTGAATTTGTTCTGGAATCATTAGAATTTAGTTATAAGAAATTTTGTTTTAAATTCTTATGAAGTAAGAATCCCGAAAGACTTTTGAAACCTGTAAACTTTAGGATGCGATGTTGCTCTGATAACCTATCTTATTGTACGAGCACCTTCAGTGTGCTGTGGTTTACGAATAAATTCCCGTTTAGCTACAGGATTCAACTAGATTGGCAAGGCAGAAGTCGTAGTAAGTTTGAATTGAAACGAAGTAAGAATAACGAACTAACACGTTTATCAAAGCGTTGGTGCACAAGATTAGTGACACAACTAAAAAAATAGATTTTCCAGAAGTGCCATCTAAAAGTTTCTTATTTCTGCAAGACCTATCGTGATCATGCATTTTTGTGAATAAACAGTGTTCACCTTTTATCCTACCAATAACAAGTTTGTTTTTGGTATCATTAAAAAAAATCCCCAAAAATATATTTTCATTTATTTTTTTTAGTTACTACGATCTTCAAGAGAAGTATATTTTATACCAAGTTGATAATTTTACTATAAACATAATAATAGTGATTATTAAATGCATTGAAAAACAACAATTTTATTATTTCATCAACACTTTATTGCAAAAAAACTTAGCTAATTCTTGTGGTATGCGCAACACTTACGTGTTGAGCAGGCAGACAAGTAAAAAAACCAACTGCAACCTGCTGCAATAATTAACGCTAATTACCCACGGCGCTAGTTGGAATTTGGACCTTTTTGAGCGACTTTTTTAAAAAGTATCTTCAAAAAAACTCTTCTATCGATTTTTATTTATACAGATTTTCAAGTTGAATTTTCAATTACAAGTACATTATATTCATTAACGTATTGAGATCATAATTACTCTAAGTTGATATTCACTAAATTAAATGAACAAAAATTAGGATGAGTAGCTGAGCAACCAACAAGGTTAAAGTTGTGAAGCTTAAGGCTGACTGGCCATCTTGGGCTCTAGAGGATATTTATGTTGTCCCTGCCCCTCACATTGCTTGTGGGAACTGCAGAGTTCATGTCTGCTTATTTCTTTATTCATGTATACAATACACAGTAACAATCTTAATTCTAATAATTGCAATCTGATGTGAGCTGCACCTGCAGTGTCATGTTAAGTCTTGAATACAATATATCATTAAAGGATGGTTTTTGAAGCTTACACGGGTCGATTTTGATACCCATACGGGTCGCAAGTAAATTTGGTTTTTGCAGGTGCATTAAGGAAGGTCGTACCAATGTATGTGCCAAAGCGAAAGATGTAACTCGACGGCCTTCTGCCATTTGATTTGTTTTTAACTATTTAAGGAGGGTTTTTGAAACCAATACGGGTCGAAAGTTAATTTGGTTATACTGGAGCTTTAAGGGTGGTCATTTCAATAGTTGTGCCAAGCCGGAAGGTATAAGTGTAACTCCAATTCTGATCGCATTTTGTGTATTCAATAAGGTCTGCACGAAAAATTTACTGCTGGGATTTTACTGCCAGTTGTAGATCTTTTTCCTCGTAAAAATTACTGCTAGAATTTTATTGATAACTTCACACGAGTATGCAATTGTGACCCTTAAAGATGACAATTAAAAGTGCCAAGTAACCTAATCTCACAAATTGTGTGAATGTAAACTATAAGAATATTTAAGTAGTATAATGTACAATCAAATCACTAGTGAATTGATGGACTTTAATCAATTATAAATTAATTATTAGAAAATAATTCTTTAACCATTTATTTCCATTTGTATAATATGGAACTTTCGAGGCCCTGGAATTTGCATAGAAAAATAATATAAACATGTGTTTAATATAAAAGTTGAAATTTCCTGAGGCAAACAAATTATTTTAATATCTACTGAAATATAACTCAGAGACCCTCAGGTATGTACAAAATCCAAATAAAAGTATTTCAAAAATTAAAATTGGTTTTGAATAGCCCCAATAAATTACACAAGATCAAATTTTATAAAAACTCATGGTGGTAGCATGATCCACGAAATCAGGGTGTCAGGTAATAATGAAGAAAACAATAGCAAAAGGAGAATTTCTGTATATAGAATTGCTAGATTTGGAAAAAGCATCCGACAATGTAAATTGGAAAAAAATGTTCGAAATACTCACAAAGATTGGAATAAGTTGTTACGTTTATTTTTCAACATAAATTAAATACCTTTTTTTTCCTGGTTAAGCCATTACCCGCTCGAATAAATTCCATTTCTATTCTTGAATTCTCCAACAATACCCTATTAGTGTACCTGTTCAGTATAAGCCCGCTTTAACATAATTTTAACTCAAATCCATTTTGCTTTTAAAACGAAATTTATTCGATAAATTAAATAGTCAATACCTTGTTTTAGATATTCGTTAATTTCTTAAACATTCCGATAACGTACAATTGCTTTCTCTTGTGTTTCCCATTTAAAGACTTGTCGAAATAATGGATTTTACTATTATTTGATAGCGTGTTTTCCAGTTTGCTAATCGCGCTTTGATAACCCGAGTATTGCAGTTCGAACTTGTGTTATTTGAACCCATTTTTAATTTGATTCTGCAGCTTGTGCGTTGAAATATTTTCTACATTACTCGTCCTAGCACTTTAAGAGCGATGCACATTTTTGTTCGACAAATAGGAGGTATATTGCATGTATCGGTGAGTTTTTCCGCGCTTGCACATCCTAATCAGATTCTCTTTTTAGCTCTTAGCTTTTTTTTATATAGGCTCAACTGTTCTTTGCCACAGATTAACTGCCGTTGCTTGTAGATCGCTAGTGCCGTTATGGTAACAGGGTAAATAGGTCCCGACGACCGTGGCGATGCGGTTGTGATTCACTCCCGACGGTGTGCAGGCTAAGTATACCGACATATTCAGGTATACAACTTGTTTTCTTTTGTGTATATCAAGGGAATATTCCTTATAAGCGTTTGGTTTAGTTACGTGATAAGAAACGTGATACTGTAGGACTATTGTTTGTTGCTGCGAATCGATATTATCGTTCTACAGATGTGATGTACCATTGTTAAAAATGTTTGACCAAAGTTCCCACACGCTTATTCTTTTCTACTAATTAGTTTATTTTACAAACGGTATTATGTGCAATTAAAAAAAACGCTTGACAAAAGCTCTCACATGTTTATTTTCTACTGATTAGTTTTATTTTGTGTAAAATACGAGATGCGCACTTCGTATCTAAAGTACTATTGTTTGCTTTGAAATAGTAACGCTTAATTTATTTCTTTTACTTGTTTGTACAGAATTTTTTATTTATTCTTATTGTTAATAGATAATCGTGGGCGACTTGCTTTTTTTTTGTTTTTTTGCTATTTAGGTGAATCCCCCTACTCTCCGCATTTGGTGGTTAGTCTGGTATTTACGTTTCTTCCGGCTACGTCTAGGTACGTAGCAAAGTTATAAGTTATACAAAGAACAAACAGCTGTAATAGAATTAAACCAGGAAGGTAGAGAAGTAATTATTGGGAAAAGAGTGAGGCAGAGATGTGTGTTATCCTCGTTAATTTTTAACTTGTATATTGAAGAAGCAATGAATATTGTCAAATGCAAAAAGACAAGTGGAATTATTGTGGAGGGTCAAACGATAGATGTGCTTAGATTTGCAGACGATATAGCGGTATTAGCATCTAGCAGGGAAGAGTTAGAAGCAGCTCTTAGTGAAATGGAAACAGTACTGACATAAATACGGTATGAAAATTAACAAAAATCAAACTAAAGAACTAGTATGTACAGGAGGAGAAAATAAGTCAAAACCCAGAATACAAGTAGTGAACGAAAACTTACACGAGGTTGAAGATTTCTGATACCTAGGAAGCAATTGCGAAAAGTGGTTGTAAGTGTTATGAAGCGTGTACAAACCTGCGTCGGGATCACAGAAAATCATTTTTGAACACCTGCTGGCTAGCATATGAGTGAGGGTTGGGTGTATTTACTTCCTTTTCGTAAAAAGGAATACAAGTAAAACGCAAAAACATCGAATCGGAAAATAAAATTTGCTTGTCCACAGTTCCAACACTTTGGTTTTACATTTTCCAACCCCATAGTTTCATCTCTGGCCGAATGAGATTTAATAAGCCCATCTAATGTTTGTACATAGCTTGCGTGTGTACTTTACGTTTTCTACCAGTTATATCGCATTCCCCATTGTACACTGCAATAACATATAAAGCCACAAATATATAGAGACGCAGCCAACTGTAGACATTCTACTAAATAAATTTTTTACAGAAATAAGTCTGTGTTATGATATTACCCATTATCCTGGGCTCTCTTGCGTGCAAAAACACCAGTCAGACATGTTTGTCTAGTTCCTACATTCAATTATATAAAAAAAACACTACAAAGAAAGCTCGAAGTAATCATATTTGCAGCTCGTTTTTTAATAGCATGTATTTCAGGAAAACCGCGAACGTTGGCAAATTTTATGACAATTTTTGAATTTTCGCCAAAATTCTAGTTTTAAGATATATGAAATACACGATCTTGACTCGTCATACGTTTGAATACTTTTACGTATTTAATTTTATTGCGATTTGTACAAACGTCTTTGTTTATACTTTAAAGTTTTGCACGTGACATATTCGTATTAGATCCCAAACAACAAGTTGTAAGAGCCAAAATTTGGGATTTGTTCTGGAATAATCAGAATTTAGTTGCAACAAACTTTGTTTTAATTTTTTATGAAGTAAAAATCCCGAAAAGTTTTTGAAACTGTAAACGTTAAGATACGATGTTGCTCTGACAGCGTTTCTTATTGTACGAGTGCTTTCAGTTTGCTGTGGTTTACGAAATAAATTCCCGTATAGCCGTAGGAATTGACCAGATTGTAACAGGATTTTAAAAATTTTTAAATCTTTTTTTGGAAATAAACCTTAGTGTCACCTGGTATCCTAACAAAGAATTTGTTTTGCCAACATGAAGAAAAACACCAAAAATATTTTTTCATTCCTTTTTAGAGATATTACAACCTTCAAGAGAAGTATATTTTATATCATGTTCATATTTTTATCACAAACAATAATAGTGATTAGCAAATGTCTTAAAAAACATTAATTTTATTATTTCATCTAAGGAAGGACTCGGGCTCGGGCTCTAATCCGGGCCGGGCCGTTGACTACTTTATTCGGGCCGGGCCCGGGTCGGGCCTATCTTTTCTCGGGCCGGGCCGGGCCAAACTATTCGGGCCGGGCCGAAAAACACACGAGTGGATATTCTACCATCGTTTCACTTCTATCTCACATTGAGTAAGTAAACGTTCTTAATTATATTTTCACAAAGTGTCCTCATGAACCCATTAATAATGAGTTTTTCGTCTTGTTTAGTGTAAAGAAGACATGATATTATCACTCACTTCTTATCCCGAATATTTGTTTCTAGTCCTATTTAATGTTCAGCATGTTGTATTTTAGGCAAGTTAAAAATGCCCAGGAACATCAAACTAGGTGATTTATTCATAATTCAAAAGTTTGCACAATTTATATTATGTATATGTATATACTTCAAATTTCAATCATGTGGCGAACGTCGATATTATCAATCGCGTGTATAGTTTATGTATACTGCCAAAAACACCAGAGAGTTATTGCAATGTACATTTTAACATTTTTTTAATAAAGTTTTCCCTTATTTGACATTTACACATGCGCAGTTAACACATCTTTAATGTTTGTACTTTATTAAAATGCAGGACACCTTTGTTTTATTTAAATACATGCAAGGAATGCTTTTATTTAAGGCACCTTAATTTTGACATATACCAAATGCCTATCGTACAAACTTACATTTAATTGTCTGCTTTCGGTATAAATATTGTGAAATTAAATGGATTTTTGTAGTGCTGTTTTTATAATTAAATTTAGAGATATAATGTCCAAGTTTGTAACACGAAAAGGATATAAAACGTCAACGCTCTAAAATACGAGGATGCTGTTCTGTAATGCTTTTCCCCGAAGTAAGGTGTAAAAATACTTTTAAAAACAGATATGCTATGTGTTTGGGAAGAAGTAAAAACAGTGTCTTGAAGTAAAATCGAAGAGTATTCCGTGAAAATATTTTGACAACACATACAAATGTTATCGAATCAGTGGGAAATAAAAGACTCAAATAATAAGAAAAGGCTAATATTTGTGTGAATACAATTTTTTTGATTTTTTCCAATATAGTTAAACATTTATTATATATCACCTTATCACAAAAGAGATTAATTCTTTATTCATTTTTAAAACATAACCTACAGAATATGTTAAAATAAATAGTAAAAGAAAAAACACTTGCAATAACACTCCTTTAAATTGGATGCAAACTTTTAATAAAGGATAATTTATTTAAAAATACTTTTAATAAAGTCTACTTGGAATGAGTTTGCAATAACTCTCTAATACCAAGTAGGTAATTTTAGTGAAATTCTTTGAAGTAGGAAGGAGAGGATAATGCGGACGCAAATTTATGATAAGGTGATAAGGTACATTAAGCGTACACTCAATTTGCATAAAAGTCCAACCGATGGCAATGCGTTCTTACAACAAATTTCTATTTTCAATTTATTGTAGGATTTACTGTCGACCCTTTTTTCAAAAATTGCCTGTTGATTTACTCATCCCATAAAATCATACTCCTGTTTTATACTTTATATGCGCAAATTTTGCAGCCACATGTTGTTTGTAATAGCTTTCGCAGTTTAAATTTATAGTTTTATAGCTACAAGTTAAAAATGTGGTAAAATTGTTTAAAAACATCGCATATCTACACCAAATTGGTAGTTTGCCGAAAAGCTGGATGTACCCATTTTCATATATTCCCTCATACATTTTGTACATAATTTTTTCAGTGCAGATGCAAGTCCGTGTAGAAAACAGTTGGTTTTTATGGTAATTGTACTTCCTAGGAATTGTTAATTGGAGTTCCTTAGATTTCTAAAAATTTTGCTCAGGTCCCCCAGTCTCAGTTCGTCGATGACAACTTTATACTCAAGACCGCCTTTATTTGAATTTAAGTATAATACTTATTTCTAATATAGTATATAGACTACCGAGTATAACAAATATATAACAAATAAAATAATATTTATCTACTTCATATATGATAGTTTTGTTTGATATGTCAGACTTTGGTAGCGACGATAGAGTGAAAGACCCTAATTATAATCTCAATAAAAGTGCAAATAGTGCTGCTGATTGTCAAACAAACCTACGTTTTGATATGACAACCGATTCGACATCCCGCAGCAAATTTAAACAATTTTTTGAGTTTGGTGTTATTTCAAATGATACAAAAACCTCATCTGTTTGTTGTGTAAAAAGAAAAAAGGCAGGGTGGAATTCAAAATTAAATATTTACGCACCACCAATTTAAAACGTCATTTAAAATCAGTTTATGAAAGTGAATATAAAGTTTGATTTGCTTATGCTCACTAGACCGGACCCAGTAAGGTCTTTGTGTATAGACGAACTATAGATATAAATTACCTACAAAAGTTAAGATGTCTTCAAATGGCATCTAAACTAAACCTTACATCAATCAACAGGAAAAAATTGCATTATCATAATCAGTTTATTGGGATTAATTACATATTTTATTCTTTGCAAATTAACCGCAGGCATATTGTTACGCTTATGTTCGACGATAGATTCAAATACATCCTTTTTGTGGTAATTCGTTTTTCATTCACCTAGCTTCTGTTTCTATTCAATACTTCATCCTGTATTTTTACCTTGTTACAATAGTACGTGCAATCATAATATTTCTTTCCAATCTATTTAAAACGAAAATTTATTCGATAAATTAAATAGTCAATACCTTGTTTTAGGTATCCGTTAATTTGTTAAACATTCCGATAACCTATAATTGCTTTCTCTTGTGTTTCTCATCTAAAGACTTGCCAAAATAATGGATCTTGCTATTAGTTAATAGCGTGTTTTCCAGTTTGCTAATCGCGCTTTGATAACGCGAGGATTGCAGTTGGAAATCGTGTTATTTGAACCAATTTTTAATTTGATTCTGCAGCTTGTTCGTTGAAATATTTTTACAACGATACACGTTTTTTTGTTTCACAAGTAGGAGGTATCTTGCGTGTATCGCTCTTAGCTGAAGGCCGAATTGGTTCTTTCTTTATAGAGGCCCAACTGTTCTTTACCACTGATCAACTGCCGTTGCCTCTAGATTGCTAGTGCCGTTATGGTATCAAGGTAAATAGATCCCGACGACCGTGGCTATGCGATGCTGATTCACTCTCGAGGGAGTGCAAGTTAAGTATCCCGACACATACAGATATACGAATTGTTTCTTTGTGTATATCAAGGGCATATTCTTTATCAGCGTTGAGTGTAGTTACATGATAAAAAGCGTGACACTGTAGGACTATTGTTTGTTACTGCAAATCGATATTATCTCTCTACAGGTGTGATGTACCATTGTTAAAAAAAATGTTTGATAAAAACTCCCACACACTTATTCTTTTCTACTGATTAGTTTATTTTGCAAACGGTATTATGTACAATTTAAAAGAATGTTTGACTAAAAGCTCTCACCCGTTAATTCTTTTCTATTGATTAGTTTATTTTACAAAAAGTATTATGTGCAATTTTAAAAACGCTTGATAAAAGCTCTCACATGTTTATTTTCTACTAATTAATTTTATTTTGTGTAAAATACGAGATGCGCACTTCGTATCTAAAGTACTAAATTGTTCGTATTACATAATTGTTTGCTTTGAAATAGTAATGCTTAATTTATTTCTTTTGTTTGTTTTGAACAGAATCCTTTATTTATTCTTATTGTAGATAGATAATCGTGGGCAACATGTTTTTTTGTTTCTTTTGTATGTAGGTGAATTCCCCCACTCTCGGCGTCTGGTAATTAGCCTGGGTACGTAACAATATACTTTTTATTGCTTGAAAAATTGAAGAAAGTAATTTTTGTTGGCATATATGCCAAAAATAATATATGTGCTCACACTTATTCAATGACACAAATTTATTATAATAACAACAGCTATTATGCTTCTCCGAGGTGTCAAACCCTTCAGGTCTCAAGTAGATAATAGTATTTCTTCCATATAACATCACAGGGATTATGATGCAGGTGATGGTACTATGTTTGTTTGTTGAACTTTCTCAATTGTATTTAAACGAAAGTCAAAGTTTACCTCACTAAAATGCCAAATAGGTACCTTACCTACACCGATTTGTACCCGCACATTTGTTCTTATCGCTCACGCTATTCGACCGTCAGAAAGTGATCTACTACTTATTCTAATTTACTTGCTTGAGCAGTTTCCAGTTTGTTTTAGAGAACTTTTATTAAAAAAACTAAAAACGTTTATTTTAATTTTGATTAAGTTTTGTTGTGGTTTTTCCTGTCAATCTTCAAATAAAATTTCAGACCTTTCAAAATTATATCTGGGAATTCTTCGAAACTTTTTGCAGAATTATACCAGATGATTAAAATGAATTTGAATACCATTAAATCTAAAACCAAAAAAACTCCCACTTAAAACTGATTCGAAATTTGAATTTGTAGAAATTCATCACCGATAGCAACAATGCTTTAAATATATGTGCTATATATCTGTTGGTTTATATTAGATTAAATAAACATCATTAAGTTAGAGTTTTTATGTTGGCTGCCATTAAAATTCATTGCGAAATAGTTACTTTTTGTCTGAATGAAAGTCGGGCCGGCCCGACGGCCGAGCCGAGCCGTCAGTTTTCATTTCGGGCCGGGTCGGTCACTTTTCTGCGTCGGGTCGGGCCGGGCTTATTAAAAGCCCGGCCCGGCCCGGCCCGAGTATATCCCTAATTCATCAACATTTTATTCAAAAAAAAAACTTACTTAATTGTTGTGGTACGTGCAACACTTACTCGTTGAGCAAACGACAAGTAGAAAATCAACCGCAATTTGCTGTACTAATTAACAACAATTACCCACGGCGTACAAAAGGAGATTTACACTATATGCCAGGTGGTCATGCAAGGCAACTAATTTGAAATCATCGCGTCTGTCTGCAACACTTACACGTTCAACAAGTGGAAAATCCAAATACAATCAACAAGAATAAACCGACGGCATTTACATGGAGACGTACACTACGAGGCGGGCACTAATTCAACCAGTTTTAGCTCGTAGTGATACAATCATTTACTAATTAATGGTAGTTTCAAAAAGAACGTAACCTTATCATTCAGAAGAAAGAGGTTACGCATGGATCAATTTTTATTGCTCCCAATGTCGGTTGGCAACTCTGCACTCAATATTAACATTACATTTGATTTTTTCAATGCTTCACCCGAAGGTACTACAGGAAGTGAGTTTTTTTTCTTGGAAAATTTGGAATGTTGCCAAACCTTTGCTGTTCCAGGCAAGGTAGGGATCTTTAACGTGCATGACAACACTCACACACGGCCTCCATTTTACCTCTCATCCGAACGAGGGTGTATTTTTGTGAAAAATGCTCGCCTAACATTTTTCAAGCAGACCGTATCGGGATTTCAACCCGGGATCTTGGGCATAGTAGTCACACACATATCAACTACGCCACGAAGCCAATGTTAACAGCATGTACCGGTAAAATGTCCTCATGCACTGATGCTATTCCAGTATTCATTCGTCTTTATCGTATTATTTGTGTCATTTTCCACGGACGAATATGTGTTCTTTATTGATATTTATTTTTCATATAAATCTTACCAATGAGTGAAAGTAAAATTCACACTTCTACATTTCTTACTAAGGCTACAATATCTCGTTTGATTAATAAATTTCGTGGGGCTGGGAATGTACATGATATAAAAAGCACAAGTTGCTATCATTGTTAACTAAGGAAGTTGTTGAGATCTTGAAAGAACATTCGACTTGCTCATCGAAAAGATCGCTCGGAAAGTGAATTTCGCAGGCTGACCTCTCACTATATACTGCTTTTAAGGCTAATAAAAAAATACATTTCAATGCTTACTTGTCGGCGTTGTTCATGAACTGAAAGAAGTATACACGGGAAACTTACGGTATTGTCGTTGGTTTCGTTCTTTTGTTGATGAAAATGGTACTGAAATGTTGGATCGTGGTTTCATACACAGGGACGTTAATAGTCAAAGTTGCCGCATATGAGAAGACTGAAAATCCTCATGCGTTTCATTATAAGCATCCTATACTAAGGCCTTTATCGAAAAATCTATGGCTGATTTGCTTATCTCAAGTTAATCGAACGCAACATGTCATATGTGTCATATGCTACGGAAATTTTTGGTCATTGTTTAACATAAGCCGTTCTGAGACACGCTACTGCGATGTGGAAGGCAACGCAAGGCAACCTTCCAAGTATACAGTGTACTTAAATTACTTTTAAAATGATGACATCATCTGGAGTAAAAGATTCTCGAGTTAAAATAATTCCCCATTCGGATCTCCATGAGGAGCTACTTCAATGGATGTTATCCAAAAGTTTAAAAGAAAAACCGGGTACAGTTTGCGAGTCGCCGCGTGGAATGTTAGAAGCATGAAACAAGTAGGTAAGCTAGAGAATTTGAAAATTGAAGATATTAGCATTAAACATAAGGATTAATGAAGTTCGGTGCCCAGGGGCGGGAAATTTTTGAAGCGTAGGCTTTAAGGTAATTGATAGAGGATCAGAGTAATCAAATTTGGGATGGGTTAGTTTTGTGAAGATAAGACACTGTAGAAAACTACTTATAAGAGAACGAAAAAGTGCTTATGGTTAAATAAAAATCTAAACCAGTAAATACAGTAATAATACAAGTTTACATGCCCACCTCTAGCTACAGTGAGGAGGAGGTAGAAGCGATCTACAAAGATATCAAAAAACACCGAAATTCGTATAAGGACATGAAAATTTAATAATTACAGGAGATTTTAATGCAGTGGTAGGCGAGGGTAAGGATGATTCAGTGATAGGTTTATTTCGTTTAGACACGAGAAACGAAATGGGAAATAGGCTGGTAGAATTTTGCGACAAAAACAATTTAACCATCACAAATACATTATTTCAACATCATTCTAAAAGACGATACACGTGGAAGATATCAAATAGATTACATTCTTGTTACGGTTTAAAAATCATATAAGAAACTGTAGCTGTCTAGAAGCAGATACACATTGATCACAACATTAGTAATTATGAAAACCTCACCTAAATAAAAAAATTTGAAAAAGTAACAGAAGAAGGCACTTTACTTAGAGAAACTATTTGATGAAGAAAGATATCCACAAAAGACTTGAGAAAAAGTTAAACGAATTGCTAAAAGACATCGTGAAAATTTTCGGTACTAAGTAGAAACAGAATGGAATAACATTAAATCCAGCTTAGACATGGCAGCCAGAGATATTCTAAGAAAATAAGAAAAACTTGGGTAACCAGGGATATTCTGGATTTAATAGAAGAACGGTGAAAATACAAAAATAAACTAGTCAAAGCAGGATAACAGAAATACAAAGCCATAGAATAGTAAATTATCCGCAGACGCAAGAAAGCTAAGAGGTACAAAATGAAGATGAAAATGAGAAAGACAAACTAAACATACAAGCTAATTAGAATGAATTTTAGAGATATAAAACCGTATAGCAAAAATATAAAGGGGCATTGAAGGAGACATCTTTATAGAAAATGCAGGGAAAGTGGTTAGATGGCAAGAATATATTGGGAATGTATATGCAAGACAGGAACTATAAGCACTAGTACAGGAAACAGACATTGAAAAGAAACATTTGGAATATCATATACTTGGAGATGAGTATGAATTAGCACTAAAGAGTTTGAAAAATGGTAAGGCACCAAGTATAGATAAGATGCAAGTAAAAACTTTAAAAACCGTCGGACAAGCAGTAACAGAACGTTTCTTTCAACTTGTAAGGTATTTGTATGAGACCGGCGAAATACCCAAACATTTCAAACTTAACACCATAGTCACTATACCAAAACAGAGAAGTGCGTATAAATGTGAAAATTTTCAAACAATAAGTTTGACAACACATGTGTCAAAAACTAGTATTGTACAAAGACGGATGGAAAAACGGACTGTAGAAATATTCGGAGAACATCAATTTGGGTTTAGGTAAAACAGAAAGCCATTTTAGTTTAGGGGTGATAATTGAAAAAACCACAGCAAAAGGAGAAATCGTGTATATAGGGTTTGTAGATTCGTTAGTGCAAATCCCGTTATAACACAAACGGCTTCCGAAAAAACGGTTTGGTAAGCGCTACTTACACCGGTCGTCATCAGACGCAGGCATCTCATTAATTTTTCACAACATCTGTTGAAAACTAGGCTCGGTGCCAAATGCGTTCTGCATTAAATAGTATTCTCTGGCACGTTGACATGAATACCTTCCTTTTGTTTAATTTTAGGTCATTTATGTTTGGACGTATTGCAACCATTGCTACAAATATTCTATTTATCGTCTATATCGCTTTATCAACATATCTCGCCATAGTCAGACCATACTCTAACCGTACCACTAGATATTCTACATTTTTACTGGGTCTAATTAACTGTTCATCCAGTTTAAACCTCATTTGTTTTGCTTTGGGGCTTAGGTTAAAAATTATGGTTTTTGTTTTATTGGAGGCTATTTTTAGGTGGCTATGTTTCATCAGCGGCTACGTGCAACTGACAGGTTCGCGTATGACTGCTGATCCCAAGATCCCGGGTTTGATTCCCGACATTGACCGCCTGAAAAATGTTAGGAGAGCATTTTTCACTAAAATACGCCTTCGTTCGTATGAACGGTAAAATGTAGGTCCCGGGTATGAATGTTATCACGCACACTGAAAATCCCTGCCTTGATTGGAATAGCAAGCGTTCGGCAAAATTTTCAGGTAAAGAAAACTCGCTTCCTGACCGATTGAGACTACATGTAAGCTTTTGCCTACCCTAATGTTTTAGCTCCATTGAGTTTCTTGCCATCACGACGACCACTAGGTTACTCTATCTGGGACCAACTGATGCACAATTTGGTCGTACATAATATTCCATAATGTAGGTCCTATAATGAGCTTTACCAGACTGCTCTCCTTAGTTCTCATTCATGGTCTCTGTTTCTCTGATACTCCTTTTTGTGACGCACGATCGTACAAGGTTTGGTAAGTATCTTGTATTTTTGAGTTTTTCAATCTGTTGATTATTTTTCCACGTGTCGCTGCATTAAAGGCATTTTGGACGTCAATGAGAATAAACGAGTCCCACATATTGCCTTCCTTGCTTTTCTACTTTTACTACTATTACTTTTTGTATGGCGTCACTTGTTGAATGAACCCTTCTAAATCCATAGGTTTAGATGTAGTTCACCTTGTGTCGATATGGCCTTAGTGTCTCTTCTTTACTAATGTTTTGGAGACTTTATCAATAACACTAACCAGGCACATAGGGCGTTATTTTGGTTTCTCGCCTCTATCTTTTCTTGATTTAGGTATAAGAACCAGTTTTATAATTTTTTATTTGTCGGGGAATTTATTCTGTCCTAGTAGATGTATTGCGCCTGCCTTTTATGTAAGGCTTCAACTTCTTATTGTATTAGTTAGGTTCCGGGAATTTTTAAACCCGCACGGGGAATTCGCCAGTGTTATTATGTTTAAAAGGAGCGTCATGTGACACGCAAAGATTCGATTTTCACATAAATCTAGACATTGATTTATGATTTGTGGTTTGGGAAGGCGCAAGAATTGCATTTACCATGCTTAACATGCAGCTGTGCTCACCAATTTGTATCAGAACATTAACCTATCTTGGAGGAAGACGATGGTTCGTGGATACCGATTATGTCGAAATAAAGGGACTTGACTACCAGCCGTCCTATAGTGCAGACGTGTTTTGGTAGAGTTCCGACAGTAGGCGAAGTGATTCCTTCCTTTTTGTTGTTTATTCCTCTATCGTTCTACAAAATATCGGTGCTTTGTCGATAAGAGGCTTACCACCAGCCAAACAAGGGACATCTGGACGCCATCCCGAGATTAAAGACGCATCGGGATTAGAATAACCACGTGGTAAGTGCTGGCTTTAAAATTTGATAGACATTTGACACCCTGAAAAATTTAATCCCGTGAAAATTTGAATATGTTTTATATTATTTATTGCAGTATGTTATGTAGTAAAAATTAACGTTACAGTCAACGTTACAGATGGTTAAATAAATTTTGGAAATGCTCGATATCAGATAACACTATTATCTTTGTTGCTTCCGGTAGAAACGGAGTTTGGCCCTGGTGCTTTTTTTAGTTTGATACTCTCTATTGTGCTGTTGACTTCTACTGTTGTAAACGGTTGAATATCCTTTTCAATTTTGTCAATTTCTAATTACTGCGTCCCCTCTATTTTGTCTAAACAAAGTGGTTGGAAATTTTCAAACTTCTTCTCGGATGTCATCGTTGTTTTTGGAGGGTTTACTCTTAGCTGGCTTGTTACAATCCAACATTGGTCTACAACGATGTCATTTTCCAGTTCGTCGCACAGCACTTGCCTTTTTTTTTGCTATCTAGTATGGCATCCTTCAAGATTCTTTAACCTTGCTTAAAGTCTGCTTTCAGCAGCTATTTTACTTGGATATCATGTTTTGCTCGTTGATAATTACGTGTTTTTCTACATCTTTCTAACAATGGAAATATATCTTTTTTCTACCAGTAGAGTTGGCTGTTGCCTAGGCATGGCATCTCGTGCGTGTGCATAACTTTTCCTATAGACTCGATATATATATATATTTTAGTAGTTTTCGGTACTTTTTTATGCTTGGCGTTTCATGTAACACATTTTTATATGTGCTTTTAAGCTTTTCTGAACAGATTGGTTCATACTGCCAAGTTGTTTCCACTTGTGTAGTTGTTTCTATTTCAGTTAACACATTTTGGTGATCGTAATGTGTTTCTTCAACCATCACGTGCCATTTATAGCGTTATTTTCCTATACTGATGCTACACATGGTTAGGTTAATATAAGACGTTACGTTATGTTTTATTAGCGTGGATTTGTTGCCAGAGTTCAATATCTGTAGGTGTAGGAAAAAGCCTCTTTCTAGTAGTTGTGTACCTCTATCATCGGTAGCCATACCTTCCCAATAGCTATTTTTAGTATAAACATCTCCTGTAGTGATGATACCAAACTTTTCGTTCCTGATCGACATATGTAGTTCGCCCAGTGCTGTGTTGAATACTTGTTTATTATGGACTTATATACACTGAGTACAAGGAAAGACACTATTTTTAAGTTTGACAGCTAATATCGTTTACTACCCGAAGCAGTACTGAACAGGTACTGTGCCTCTTACAAAAACCAAATTGATAATTGTCAAACAGAGAATGTTCGTGCAAGTGGGTAGCAATTTGATCGGCTGCAATTTATTATTGTTGATATAATACTTAATGAATGAGAAAGACTTTATGGGTTATTACATTCAATTCTACTCTGCTAAATATTTTCTTTCATTTTAGGATTCTTTTTAAGTATCACCACGGTTCCGCTTTGATATTTTATGTAACTACCGGTTATAGGAGACGCCATTGATCACGATTTATAATTTAATAAATCGATTTGTTGCTGCAAAACTCATTTTAATACAATTAAAACAAGTATTTGTTCAATACTCTGTAGAATGTTATTAGTGTATCTAGCTTTAGTCAAAGCGCCTCAATTTATTTTTATTGTGTGATATAAAGCCGTAAATGTACTCGGTTATCTACAATCCTCGTTTTCTGAAAGAATATGTTCGCTTAATTTATGAGTAGTAATAAGGTTTGAATAGCTTACATTTTTTACAAATGTAATTAACGAAGGTAATGGTATTTAAATTTGCTGGTTTTCGTTATCTATTTATGCATTAAAATTGATTTTAGTGTTCTTTAGACATGTGTTACTCCAATAGTTGAATCGATTATCATATCGTTTCCAAAATCGACTTTTACTTTGATCCTGCCTTTCGTCGTTCTAGTAAGCGCTTTCTACGTGGTTAATTCTATTACTCAAAGAGCGATGCACGTTTTTCACGAGAGGTTGATATCTTGAGTGCATCGCTCTTCTACGTAGGCCTAATATTTCTTTCACGTAGATCTAATTGTTCTTCTGCGTAGGTCTAGTTATTTCTTTTACGTAAATCAAAATGTTCTATTGCATCGACCCGCTGTTGTAGTTATGGTCGCAGCCTTATTGATTCTGACTACCGTGGCGATGTTTTATTGTTTTACCTTTGTGGATGCAAATGCAGTACAAGTATCACGGCACATGGCAGTATGCTGCGATTTTTTATTTTATACCTTGTTTTTTCTTTATAACAAGAGGGTATTGCTTATCAGCGTCTGACGTTGATGCGTAACCCATGCAACACCAAAAAACTCAAATTGCATTACTCCGACGGGTGGCGCTAGTATACAAAAACCTTTCGCGAAACTAGCTTTACTAGTGTTCCCTATTACTTTAACTTGCTTTTTTGTTCATTACCGATTAGCTTCTTTTACATGTTATACTACGAAATGCGCACTTCGTACTTCAAATATTAAAATTGTCCGTGGAGTATAATTCCATTTTTTTAAATTGAATTTTTTATTTTTACTATGAATAAAAACTCGATGGCGATGTCTTTTCTTTGTCCGTGTGAACCATCCCACTCTCCGCATTTGTAGTTAGCCCGGTATTTCTGAATTTCCTTAACTTTTTATACGTAATCGTGATTCGTGCGAGCCCTTACTTAACTGCCCTTTCTGTTTCAATCTGCCCCGTGCGTTCTAACCTTACAAATTTGGCAAACCCAAAGTGTGTCCCTGATTTTCTTACTTAACTTCTCCCCCGATTTCTTTCTTAACCTTCCGCCTCGATTTATGTATATGCTCTACGTCCTGCCCCGACACTTTTACATGTTAAAACTCAATTACAATCGAAACCCCTGGCGCCCTACTACTGATTGCTTTCTCCGGTTAATTTTAATGTAACTTTAAGTCGTAATCCTTTTACTACGTTCTTACTAAATTTAATTATTTTGTTTTTTTCTAGGTATTAGTTAGGCATTTTACAATTTATTCTGTTGTTACTGGTGGTTACTTTCTTTTATTTATTATTTTTTTGTTTCTTTGTCACGATAGTTACTTGGGCATTAGATGTAAACAAACTGCTAAAATCGGAGCCGCAGTTTGAACTATCATCTCGTGGGTTCGACCCTAATATTAAAGTAGAGTGGTTGCGTAAAGCCATCCGAAACGCTCTCAAGATAGAGGCAAACCAATCTTTTACGAAAATTGCTTATATTATCCTTTCGAAGACGACCGTGAGGCTATTCAACGCATATTTACGGAACTTGGATCATCCTCTGACGAATTCGCTGGAGATATCACTGATAGCAAGTTTGCACGTTTACGATCCTTATGAGTACATACTCAGCGACGCCGTGAACTAATAGCCTCTAAATCCGTTCAGGAAGTCCTAATAAAAAATAAATTCCAGTTTGCTCTACAAACCATTCGTTTCGATGTCGAGGCGACCGTTAAAAAATTTAGGCGTGTCACTTTTTCTGACTTTTCTGAGCAGTTTGCTTCTAACTCACAAACCTTTAATGATTCGGCTACATCTTCTGAGGACGTCTCTTATCTTTCTTCAGATTCCAAACCCGAAATGGATACCTCTCTTGTTACAAATCCTAAACCTAAATATCTCATTCTCTTATGAAAGATCTCCACCTAAATTTTTGATACGTAAAAATGAACTCAGCGTTTTTCGTAATATTTCTACGCAACAACTCTTTTTCTACTTCTAAATTACTTACGGGGAAGACTTTACTAATCTTTCAAGCACATCAAGATCTCTTTACATGTTGGAAAGACGTCGATCTACTACAGGCTATCTGTTGATTACAATAAACGCCTAATGGGCGAAATAAATTCCCGAAGTATATGTCCTACAGAGACTTGTAAGTAGCGGCAACGCAAACTGTATTCTTATGACTGTCCGTTTCCTTATCGGAACCGCAACAATCTGAGATCCTGCGACGTAATTTGGCGCCGTTTTATCCTCGTTAGCACTAATAGAAGTTACATCTATTGTACAATTACTATCTATGGGCGAAGAGATTAGAGTTTAAAAATATTCTGTAGCCACGGCCTTCTAGTACTACCTCTGATTTGTTGGAACCTTGCTTAGCGTACACGCCTTCTGTGTCTGCGAGTACCACTTCTGTAGTTAGTTTTACTAATCCTACCTCAACCAAACCCGCTTCTCGGACCAGTTTACTCACTGTTACTCCTCACCCTTCACTTAACCCAAAAACCCCTATTATTAAAATTTCGAATACTACTCGCGAATCTTTAACTTCAAACATTAAGTGCTGGAATTCTGGTCAAGCCAGATATAAGTTTCCTCTCTATCTCCACCTCCAACCTCCACATTGCTATGGTTGCGGTAAATCTAATCTGGCGGCTCCGTAACGTTGTTGGTATGCGTGTGACTACTATGCCCAAGGTTTCGGGTTCGAATCCCGACACGGTCTGCTTGAAAAATGTTAAGCGAGCATTTTTCACAAAAATACACCCTTGTTCGGATGAGAGGTAAAATGGAGGTCCTGTGTGTGAGTGTTGTCACGCACGTTAAAGATCCCTACCGTGCTTGGAACAGCAAGGGTTCGGCAAAATTCCAAATTTTCCAGGTAAAATAACTCGCATCCTGGTCAATGTAGTACCTCAGGTGGAGAATTGGAAAATCACATATAGGGTAAACATAATCTCCATCGCTATAACTGTCTTGGGCGAGTCGTTGAGTGAGGGTAGCGACTCATTGGCCTCATTCGATTAATTGACATCGAATGTTGCAGATAACAGCGCGCTAACTTTGGACGATCGATTTAAATATTTTCTGGATTTTATCTCGGCCAATGCTCGGGACGATGAAAGACGCTATCTCGCTGTTAGTGTTTTTGGGATTATATTAAGAATTGTTAGATTCTGGTGCTTCCTGCACAATTATTGGTGGGCTTGGATAAAAAATTCTGTCTACTCTTTCTTTACCTCAATTCATCTAGAAACCTAAACTATACTGTGGCCAACGGTCAATCATGTGAAGTTTTAGAATCCCTTTGCGTACCCATTGCGGTAGAATCAAAACACATTTTTACGAATGATTTAGTTGTTCCTTCTGCCGCACAGACACTGATACTTGGAATTGATTTTTGGAAAATCATGGGATTCGTTCATGATTTGCGTACTGGGCCATGGTCTTTTGGTGACACTGGCAATCTGTCTATTAACTCCATTAATACTTTTGACGATTTTAACTATTCTCAACGGTCGGAATTATCTAAAGTAATTGATTACGCTTTTCCAACTCATGAAGGTACTCCCTTAGATTGTACGAATTTAATCGAATATCAGATTATAACTACTGACGAACCGATCAAATAATGGTACTATCCGCTTGCTCCGGTGTTATGGAGTTATGCCAACAAAGGGCTTGATGAAATATTAAAAACTCATGTAGTTGAATTATCTAATAGTTCATGGTCAAGCCCAATTGTTATGGAGCCCAAGAAAGACGCCACTTACCAATTTCTGCATTGATTTTCAAAAGGTCAATAGCGTAACGAAAAAAGATTTTTATCTAATCCCTTATATTTCCACCTTTTAGACCGTCTACGGGATGCCAAATTTCTTACCAGCTTAGACATCCATTCTGTCTACTGACAAATCCTTCTTTCTGCTGACTCGGAACCCGTTACTGTTTTAATGGTACACGGTTGGCGTTTATTTCAGTTTACTAAAATGCCTTTTGGTTTTCATGGCGCTGCTGCTACGTTTCAGCTTCTTCTCGAGCGTGTACTGGGATCCTACCTTGAACTGTATTGCTTTGCGTATCTCGATGATATCATTCTTGCTACTCCTACTTTCGAAAAGCACTAGAAGTACTACAGAAAATACTTTTTCGCTTGAATTCTGCTGGCCTTACCTTTAGTAAAGGGAAATGTAATTTTTGTACTTCTGAACCTATATACCTGGAATACGTTGTGAACTGCCAAGAACTTCATGTCGATCCGGAAAAAGTTTTTGCTATTTCTAATCTACCTCCTCCTCTACTACTGTCACAGGTTTGACGCATCGTCGCAATGGCTAGTTCGTATCGTCGTTTCATACCTAATTTTTTTCGGTTATTGTGTTTACAAGAAAGCACGCATAATTCCATTGGCCCTCCGAATACCCCAACTTCTTCGAAAAGCTTAAGGAACACTTAGTTTTGCCCCAATTCTTAGCTGTCCCATTTTTTCGTTGTTATTTACTATCCAAAACCGACGCCTTTGATTTTGAACTTGGCGCCGTTTTAACTCAACGGGATGGGACTCAGGAGAAAGTCATTAGCTACATTAGTTGCTCTCTGAAGAAAGCCGATCGTCACTATAATGTGACCGAGAAAGAACGTTTAGCCGTTCTTTGGGCTTTCGAAAAGTTTTGACTTTACTTTAGAGGTAGTCATTTTACGGTCATCACCGATCGCCATTCTCTAATCTCGCTAATAATCTCTAAAGTTCAACTGGTTGTTTAGCTCACTGATTCATTTGATTTCAGCACTACGATTATACTATCCTCCTCCGGAAAGGCAAAACCGTGTCGTTCCTGATGCCCTTTACCGATCCGTTTCTTTACTTGAATATATTTCTACTTTCGCCATCACATCCCTACGTTACCCTTCCCACTCCTGACTCTTGATATATTTCCATGTTCTATAAAATCCCCAACTCCCCTAGCCGTTATCCTTCATGGCCCGTAGTTGACAGTATCCTTTTCCGTCGTCACAAAACTCCTGTCGCTGCCGATTTTCAGCACGATTGAAAAATCGTCGTATCTTTAGAGCAGCATAAACATCTAATTTTTATCCATCACGATCCTCCTACTTTCGGTCATTGTGGCGTGACGAAAACTTCTGCCCGCCTCCTCCAAAGGTATTATTGGCTTAGTCTTGGCGCTGACGTCGCTTGCTACATCCGACGTTGTCCTATTTGTGCTGCTCACACAATTGAACAGTTACCTTCCTGGCTTTTTGCTCCTAAGAGCCAAACCACCATATCCTTGACAGTTCCTATCCTGCGATATTATAAATTCTCTTCCAGGCTCAACCAAAGATTATATGCCTGTGTAGTGGCTGACTATTTCACTAAATTTACGTTTTTTTTTTCTTTGCGCATGGCCACTTCACAATCTGTTTTTAAAAGCCCTGGAGCAACAAATCTTTTTACTTTTTGGCTTTCCATAATATCCGATCACTGATAACGAGTCACAATTCCGTAGTCGTCAACTCACCTTCTTATGTGCCCGTTTCACACCAAAATCCCCTTTACTGCTCGTTACCATCCTCAAGCTAATCCTGCAGAACGCATTAACCGTGTCCTTAAACCTATGATTGTTTCTTATGCACTGGACGCTCAACGCTTTGGGATATTAATCTTCCTAAACTTTCTTGTGCCATCCGTATTTCCAACCATGAAATCATTGGTTGTACTCTTTTCTTCGCTTTATTTGATCGTAAACATATCTTTCCGGCGATTATTTCGGGCAATTGTTCGAGATAACCGACGTACATTTCTAATCCTGAACGTCCATCTCCTGATCCAGATCATTTCAAAAGTATCTGTTCCCATATTCTCAAAAACATTTTCTGCTTCGTACCGTAAGACCCATAATCGCTATAATTTCGGTCGTTTTGTTTTCTATCAACTAGGTGATTCTGTTGGACGCCGTAACTTTGCTCTCTCCGACGCTTCACATCATTTTAACACCAAACTCGCCCCTTAATTTCTTGGTCTTTTACGTATCGCTGACGTTGTTTCTCCTTGGACGTAAAACTCACAGATTCTTCCTGGGTCGAAGGCATTTGGCATGTCAAAGACCTTAAACCTGTACATCTTGACAATCCTAATGTCTCCAATATGCGTTACTCTCTTTCTGGTGACGCAGATGTCGTAAACCGCATTCTTGATACTCTCGTTCCAATTTCTTATGATGATGACTTCGCTTCGTCCTGGCATTTTCTCTTGGTACTTGTACTTTTGTTTAGTGTTGATGTTTTTGGTTTTTCTTTTTTCCTGTTTCCTTTCATTCTGCATTCCTCTTCGTTTCGTGTGGCTGGTCTTGCTTTTCGTCGGTCTTCGTACTAACTAATTTGATTCTTGATCCACTTCCTGTGGTATGTGCTTCTTAGACCTGTTTTTTCTTTTATTAGGAAACTGCGATTTCCTCGACTTTTCGGTCTTATGACGTTTTTTTTTGGGGTTATTCGTCTACGACGATTTCCCGTTACCACAGCGCGAAGTATTTATATATTTTTCATTCTAGCTCTCTTTTCGTTCTTTTACATATTTAAGACTAGACAAAACTACCTTGTTTTGGTTACTGCTAATTTTCTTCCTTGTTTATTTTTCTTACATTTTGTTTTCTGCAGAAACCAACTTCTTTTCTTGAGGTTGAAAACTAATATTTCTTTCTTAGAGATATCCGTCCGACTACTTTTGCAATGTTAGGCCATTTATTATCTTTGCAATCAACGATTACGTACCCTGTCTTTCTCTTTTCCGAGTGATTTTCTTTTAATTTTGAGAGCCGATGTATCTTGATATTCAAGCCAGATATTTTTTGTATTTTTTGGGTTTTCTTCAGAATTATTTTCTCTCACTCATGTTATTAGTATACAGTGGTTCCTCGAGCCGAATAATTTTTTTCCTTCTTTTGTTTTTGTTCTCGGAAAGAAACTTCCCTGTGATTTGTTCTGCTGGTATGTTGGTGGATTCATTACTTCTGTTTCTTAACACGACCTTTTAATTTTACTGGTGGGAATTTGTTACGTTCAATTGTAGCCTGCTAAATATTTTCGTTCGTTTTAGGATTTTTTTTAAGTATCCCCACGCTTCCGTTTTGATATTTTGTGTAACTACCGGTTATAAGCGACGCTCTTGATCAAACTTTATAATTTAATAAATCCGTTTGTTGCTGTAAAACTCATCCTAATACAATTGAAACAAGTATTTGTTCAACATTCTGTAGAATGTTAGTAGTGTATTTAGTTTAAGTCGAAATACCTAATTTATCTTTATTCCTTGATAAATGCTGCAAGTGTACTCGGTTGTGTATGTTCGCTTTTTTTATTTATGAGTAGTAATAAAGTTTAAATAGGGTAAATTTTCGTTATCTATTTATGTATTACAACGACTATAGAAGTGTTCTTTTGACATGTGTTACTTTAATATTTGAATCGATTATCATATCGTTTCCAAAACAGACTTTCACTTTGATTCTGCCTTTCGTCGTTCTAGCTAGCGCTTTCTTAATGGTTAATTCAATTACTCCAAGAGCAATGTACGTCTTTCGCGATAGGTTGATATACTGGGTGCATCGCTTTTCTACGTAGGCCTAATAATTCTTTCAGTAGGCCTAATTGTTCTTCTATGTAGACCAAATTATTTCTTTTACGTAGACCAAAGTGTTTTATTGCATCGGCACGCCGTTGCTGTTATGGCCGCCGTCTTATTGATCCTGACTACCATTGCGATGTTTTGCTGTTTCACATTTGTGAATGCAAATGCAAGATAAGTATCACGACACATGGAGGTATGCAGTGATCTTTTCTTTTGTATCTTGCTTTTTCCTTATATCAGGAGGTTACTGCTTATCAGCATTTGAGGTTGATGCGCAACGTATTCAATATCAAGAAACTCAAAACGCATTACTTCGACGGGTGGAGCTAGTATACAAAAGCCTGTTGCGAAACTAGCTTTACTAGTGTTCCCTATTACTTTAACTTACTTTTTTGTTCATTATCAATTGGCTATTTTTTACATGTTACACTATGAAATGCGCACTTCGTACTTCAAATATTAAAACTGTCCGTAGAATATAATTCTTTTCTTTAAATGGAAATTTTTATTTTTACTATAAATAAAAACTCGATGGCGATGTCTTTTCTTTGTCTGTGCAAACCATCCCACTCTCCGCATCTGTAGTTAGCCCGGTATTTCTGAATTCCCTTATCTTTTTATACGTAATCGTGATTTGTGCGGGTCCGTACTTAACTGTCCTTTCTGTTTCTGTCTGCCCCGTACGTTCTAACCTTACAAATTTGGCAAACCCAAAGTGTGGCCCTGATTTTCTTACTTAACTTCTGCCCCGATTTCTTTCTTAACTTTCCGCCTCGATTTATGTCTATGTTCTATGTCCTGCCCCGACACTTTTACATGTTAAAACCCGTTTTAGATCTCCCTCTATATTCGGTGTAGCATTTTCTTAGGAATTTTTTTTTATAGTATTTTTCCGCGGATTACTAGACAGCAGAAAAGACTGGACTACAAATATCATATAAAAAGACAGAATACATGACTAATAGAAAAGATATACCAAAACAGATCATAACAAAATATGGGACAATTAAGTGAGTAAACAAGTTCAAATACCTGGGAGAAGTAATTCGACCAAACACCCTTGACAAAGAAGCCATCCTAACAAGAGCAAGAAAAATAGAACTAGCATTCCACTTAACAAAAAATATATATAATAAGAAGTCCATATCCATCAATGTAAAGATAAGACACTATAATACAGTTATCAAACCAGAGGGCCTCTACGCCTCAGAATGTCTTATACTGAACACAGTCGGACAGTTAGACGCGGTAGAAAAAAAAAAAGAAAAAAAATTTTACGGAAAATCCTGGGACTAGAATGTGAAAACGGAAAATGA
This sequence comes from Platerodrilus igneus, assembly GCA_036346225.1. NCBI lineage: Eukaryota > Metazoa > Arthropoda > Insecta > Coleoptera > Lycidae > Platerodrilus > Platerodrilus igneus. Next base: position 1,495,028 of record JARFIW010000691.1, on the reverse strand, counting down.
AAAGCAAGAAGCAATAACGAGATTTATTCAAAAACAGAGAAAATAGCCACAATGAGAAAGAGAAGAGTGATATTTTACGGTCACATTAAAAGACTCAATGATGAAGAATTAACAAAGAGACTATTCAATTACTTCGACAGAAACCCTAAGTCACAGTATACATGGATCAAGGAATTCAGAAAAGACATGGAAGAAATGAAAATAGATAGAAAAGAAGTAGAACAAAGAGAAAAATTCAGAATATAGGTAAGAGGGTTCATAGGTTTCCAAGAAAAGGTAAAAGAAAGACTGGAGCAAAATGGACAGAAGAAAGAAAGAAACAACACGGAGAAAAACTAAAAGAATACTGAAAGAGAAAAAAGAGGGAAGAAAGATAATTATCATATGTTATTTCATGTGGTTCATAGTTGGCCGAAATCGAAAGAAGAAAAAGCAGCATGTATTCCGCAACTATATTATATGGAAATCGAAATTGAATAATTGTTTCTAGTAATGATGTTTAGTTGGTTTGCAAGAGGTTCATTATATTATCATGCAAAAGACGAACACGTCGTGAGTAGAAACTTTTATTCACCTGAAAGTGTACCAGATGTTTCTTCCTGCTGCTCTTTAGAATGGTTAGGATCAAATGCATCTATACGAATTCATTAAAAGAAATTATTTGAAGTATGGTATTGAAATTAACCAGTTTCTCATATTTTTTAAAGAAATTAAACAATTAATTCATGTTTATTATAAATTTAATTCAATAAATTTTGGTTTGGATTGTCTATTCAAATCTGCAAAATGAAAGCCATTTAAATTATACAAGTACATTTTGTTTTCTTTTTCTGGTTGCTACCGGATGTGGACACCTTATTAGAATAGATACAAGTGTTAGTTCGCAATGCAAGGCTCCTTATAAAAATAAAATGTAATAGCCTAAGATTTGGAGTTAGAATTTTTATAGTTGTTAGAGAAAACTTGCCACATCAACAATAGCCCAGGATAGCCAAAGTCATCCAGAAACGATCGATCATTTTTAAAGAACAAATGTTTATCTCCTCTACAAGACAATTGGAAACTCAGTATAGCAACGATCCATGGACTAAAAACACAAATACGGTAGGTTTATATTTAAAAATAACTACTTAATTTTATGCAACACTGGCAACATTATTTGTTTAAAATATTTCTATAAAACAAAGTTTTGGCAAATGAGAGCTGTAACTTAAAGCCGTTCTCGCAACGCTGCCACGTCAAACATATTTGCTGCTCCTATTTCTCAATTGTTTGGTTCTCCATGAATACACGCAGACTTCCAACTAAATGTCGAAATAAAGCAGGAAATTTCTTAATTATAAAGGGAGACAAATATAAAACTTGCAAGTTGGCGCAGATAAATTAATTTTGTCACATTCTTTTTTTGCTCAACGTCAGTTAACACCTGTTGCCGTTTATTAATGTGACATCCGTATTATGCGTCCAATGTATGTAGCAAAATAGTCAGCACTATAAATTAAATAAGAATTTTTGAAATAGTGATAACTAATTGTTTGGTTTGGACAAATAATTCTGAATTTCTTGACTTACGTCCAAGTGATGTTTGAGTCATGCAGTTTTTTGAAGTTACGTCCAATATCGTCCTGGAGTTTGTCTTTCGCAATAAGTCTAATGCAACTGGCGCCGGTTACATATTATCTCGTATGTTTCACCATATAGCTTCCTCTTTGTTAGATAGTTTCACTTCTTTTGCACAAATACTCTTCCTCATCCATGGAAGAAGGTTTTTGTTCTTTCTTTACCCTGTAAGGTTAAAACGCACGGGTCAGATAGAAACAGAAAGGACAGTTAAGTAAGGACCCGCACGAATCACGATTACGTATAAAAAGATAAGGGAATTTAGAAATAATGGGCTAACTACAAATGCGGAGAGCGGGGTGGTTCACACAGACAAAGAAAAGACATCGCCATCGAGTTTTTATTCACAGTAAAAATAAAAATTTCTATTTAAAAAAAGAATTATATTCTACGGACAGTTTTAATATTTTAAGTACGAAGTGCGCATTTCATAGTGTAATATGTAAAAAATAGCTAATTGGTAATGAACAAAAGAGTAAGTTAAAGTAATAGGGAACACTAGTAAAGCTAGTTTCGCAACAGGCTTTTGTATACTAGCTCCACCGGTCGGAGTAATGCGTTTTGAGTTTCTTGATATTGCATACGTTGCGCATTAACGTCAAATGCTGATAAGCAATAACCTCCTGATATAAGGAAAAAACAAGATACAAAAGAAAAGATCACTGCATACCTCCATGTGTCGTGATACTTATCTTGCATTTGTATCCACTGAATTGAAACATCAAAATATCGCTACAGTAGTCAGGATCAATAAGGCTGCGACCATAACTGCAACGGCTGACTGATGCAATAGAATACTTTGGTCTACGTAAAAGAAATAATTTGGCCTGAGTAGAAGAACAATTAGGTCTACGTGAAAGAACTATTAGACCAATGTAGAAGGGCGGTGCACCCGGGATATCAACTTCTCGTGAAAGACGTGCATCGCTCTTGGAGTAATAGAATTAACCACGGAGAAAGCGCTTGCTAGGACGACGAAACTCAGGATCAAAGTGAAAGTCAGTGTTGGAAACGATTTGATAATTTATTCAAATATTATTACGCTTTAAAACTCGATAAATCTTACAATTAAAAATTTGATAATGCAGTTAAAAAGTACGTCGATAAATACAGTTACAAAGTCGGTAATACAGTTTAAGAGTTCATAAATACATCGCGCAAGCGCAATGAGTCCAGCGGCGACGCCACTCGCGGAGGGCAGCGTAACCTTATTACAGATTCCGCGTGGCCACTGCCAATGACGTTACCAATGCACAAAATTATATTGCGCCATAATCGGAAAATTACATAATTTTAAAACAATGATAAAAGCAAACAAATTAGATAATGGATTACTTACATCAGAAATCCGGCATTCGCACGAAGTTGCGCTACGGTAGACCTCTATTAAAATCCATCAGGGCTCCATCCCGGAGGAATTAGAGATGATACGCCGACGCTCTACAAAAGCGTTCGGACCAGCTCCGGCCAGCTACGGCAGTCATGAGGTCGTCATCCAGGGTCGTGCAGTACGGTTCCTACGGCTCAAGTTGTTACCTACCTATGCAGGGAATGACGGGAAAAACCAGGTAAAGGTCGACAAACAAAAGATAAGCAAGCAGGATATCTACATAGGTAAAGATAAGCACGATACGATACCTGACCGACCACACTCCTTGAAGATCAAAGGCAAAACCGCCACGTTATAGAGAGAACAGGAAACTTGTCCCCACTTCTTGTCTTTTACACATCGGCGCGAACTTATTCGTCCAACCCTCCCGCGTCGCGCGATCTGCGCAAACTCACTATGACGCAACGGAAGTACGCGCCTAGTCTATTAAAATTCCGCGCACCGCGTCTTTTGAAATTATGACGCGAAACCTCCGTACATCAAACTTCACCTAAAACAATGTTTAAGTGCCAATTTAATTGGCACGTAACAATATTAGAGTAACAGATGTCAAAAGAACACTTCTAAAGTCGTTGTAATACATAAATAGATAAGAAAAATTTACACTATTCAAACTTTATTACTACTCATAAATAAATAAAGCGAACATACATAACCGAGTACATTTGCGGCATTTATCAAAGAATAAAGATAAATTGAGGTATTTCAACTTAAACTAAATACACTACTAACATTCTACAGAGTGTTAAACAAATATTTGTTTCAATTGTATTACGATGAGTTTAACAGCAACAAATCGATTTATTAAATTATAAAACTTGATCAGGAGTGTCTCTTATAACCGGTAGTTACACAAAATATCGAAGCGGAAGTGTGGGAATATTTAAAAAGAATCCTAAAACGAACGAAAATGTTTAGCAGACTACAATTGAACGTACCAAATTCTCACCAGCAAAATTAAAAGGTCCTGGTAGGAAACAGAAGCAACGAATCTATCAACATACCAACGGAACAAATCACAAGAAAGTTTCTTTCCGAAAACAAAAACAAAAGAAAGAAAAAAAATTATCCGGCTTGAGGAACCACTATATACTAATAGGATGAGGGAGAGAAACAAATTCTGAAGAAAACCCAAAAAATACAAAAAAAAAATTATCTGGCTCGAAGATCAATATACCGGCTATCTCAAAATTTAAAGAAAATCAAGAAAAAAGTTATTTGGCCTGAGGAACCACTATATATTAATAGGATGAGCGAGAGAAAAACATTCTGAAGAAAACCCAAAAAATACAAAAAAAAATATTTGGCTCGAAGATCAATATACCGGCTATCTCAAAATTAAAAGAAAATCACTCGAAAAGTGAAAGACAGGGTGCGTAATCGTTGATTACAAAGATAAAATGGCCTGACACTGTAAAAGTCATTGCTGGATGGATATCTGTAAGAAATAGCAAAGTTTTCAACCTCAAAAAAAGAAGTTGGTTTTTGCAGAAAATCAAAAGTAAGAAAAATAAACAAGGAAGAAAATTAGCAGTAACCTAATAAGGTAGTATTATCTAGCCTTAAGTATGTAAAGGAACGAAAAGAGAGCTGGAGTCAAATACTTCACGCTGTGGTAACAGGAAATCGTCGTAGACGAATAACCCAGAAAAAAAGGAAGAACGCCATAAGAGCAAAAAGTCCCAGTTTCCGAATAAAAGAAGAAACAGGTCTAAAAAGCACATACCACAGGAAGCGGATCAAAAATCAAATTAGTCAATACGAAGACCGACGAAAAGCCAGACCAGCCACACGAAACGGAAAGAATGCAGAACGAAAGGAAAGAGGAAAAAAGAAAAACCAAAAACAAGAACACTAAACAAAAGTACAAAAACCGAGAGAAAATGCCAGAACGAAGCGAAATCATCATCATAAGAAATTCGAACGAGAGTATCAAGAATGCAGTTTACGACATCTGCGTCACCAGAAAGAGAGTAACGCATATTGGAGACATTAGGATTGTCAAGATGTGCGGGTTTACATGCGAAATGCCTTTGACACAAGAACAATCGGTGAGTTTTTACGTCTAAGGAGAAACAACTTCAGTGATACGAAAGGGACCAAGAAATTAAGGAGCGTGTTTGGTGCTAAAATGATGTGAAGCGTCGGAGAGAGCAAAGATACGGCGTCCAACAGAATCACCTAGTTGATAGAAAACAGAACGACGACAGAAATTATAGCGATTATGGGTCTTACGGTACGCAGCTAAAAGTTTTTTGAGAATATGGGAACAGATACTTTTGAAATGATCTGGATTAGAAATGTACATGACGTTTATTTCGGACAAATGCCCGAAATAATCATTGAAGAAAGGAGTACAACCAATGATTTCATGTTTGGAAATACGGATGGCACAAGAAATTTTAGGAAGTTCACATCCTAAAGTGTTGAGCGTCCAGGACATAAGAAACAATCATAGGTTTAAGGACACGGTTAATGCGTTCTGCAGGATTAGCTTGAGGATGGTAACGAGCAGTAAAGAGGATTTTGGTGTGTAACGGGCACATAACAAGGTGAGTTGACGACTACGGAATTGTGACTCGTTATCAGTGATCGGATATTGTGGAAAGCCAAGAAGTAAAAAAACTTGTTCTTCCAGGATTTTAACAACAAATTGTGAAGTGGCCTTGCGCAAAGGAAAGAAAAGCGGGAATTTAGTGAAATAGTCAATCACTACACAGCCATAAGGATAACCTTTGGTTGAGCGTGGAAGCGGACCCATAATATCGCAGGATAGGAACTACCAAGGATATGATGGTTTGGCTCTAGGAACAACGAAGCCAAAAGAAAGTAACTGTTCAACTGTGTGAGCAGCACAAACAGGACAACGTCGGATGTAACAAGCGACGTTAGCTCCAAGACTAGGGCAATAATACCTTTAGAGGAGGCGGGCAAAAGTTTTGATCACGCCACAATGACTGAAAGTAGCAGGATCGTGATGGAAGAAAATTAGATGTTGACGCTGCTCTGAAGGTACGACGATTTTCTAATCGTCCTGAAAATCTGCAGCGATGTAAGTTTTGTGGCGACGGAAAAAGATACTGTCAACAACGGACCATGTAGAGTAACGGCTAGGGGAGTTGGGGACTTTATAGAGCATGGAAATATATCAAGGGTCAGGAGTAGGAAGGGTAACGTTAAGGGATGTGATAGTGGAAGTAGAAATATATTCAAGTAAAGGAACGGATCGGGAAAGGGCATCAGGGACGACACGATCTTTGCTTTTCCGGTGGAGGATAGTAAAACCGTACTGCTGGAGTCTAATGGACCGGCGAGCTAAACGACTAGTTGAACTAGCAGATTATTGAGCCAGATTAGAGAATGGTGGTCGGTGATGATCGTAAAATGACTACCTTCAACGTAATGTCAAAACTTTTCGATAGCCCAAAGAACGACTAAACATTCTTTCTCGGCCACACTATAGTGACGATCGGCTTTCTTCAGAGAGCAACTAATATAGCTAATAACTTTTACCTGAGTCCTATCCTGTTGAGTTAAAACGGCGCCGAGTCTAAAATCAGAGGCGTCGGTTTTGGATAGTAAATAGCAACGAAAAAATGGGACATCTAAGAATTGGGGAAGAAACTAAGTGTTCCTTAAGCTTTTCGAAGGAGTTGTGGTATTCGAGGACCAGTGGAATTTTGCGTGCTTACTTGTAAACGCAATAACCGAAAAAAATTAGGAATGAAACGATCATACGAACTAGCCATTGCGACGATGCGTCAAACATCAGTGACAGTAGTAGGAGGAGGTAGGTTGGGAATAGTAAAAACTTTTTCGGAATCGACATGAAGACCTTGGCGGTTCACAATGTATTCCAGCTATTTAGATTCAGAAGAACAAAAATTACATTTCCCTTTACTAAGCGAAAAAGTATTTTCTGTAGTACTTCTAAGTGCTTTTCGAAAGTAGGAGTAGCAAGTATGATATCATCGAGATACGCAAAGCAATACGGTTCAAGGTAGGATCCCAGCACACGGTCGATAAGACGCTAAAACGTAGCATCAGCGCCATGAAATTCAAAAGGTTTTTTAGTAAACGAAAGTAAACCTCAATCGTGTACCATTAAAACAGTAACGGGTTCCGGATCAGCAGAAAGAAGGATTTGTCAGTGCTGAGAACGGATGTTCAAGCTAGCAAGAAATTTGGCATCCCGGAGACGGTCTAAAATCGACCTTTCGAAAATCAATGCAGAAATGGTATGTAGCATCTTTCCTGGACTCCATAACAATTGCGCTTCACCATGAACTATTAGGTAGTTCAACTACATGAGTTTTTAACATTTCATCAAGCTCTTTGTTGACATAACTCCATAACACCCGAGAAAGCGGATAATACCATTGTTTGATCGGTTTGGCATTAGTTTTAATCTGATGTTCGATTAAACTCGTACAATCCAAGGGAGTGCCTTCATCAGTTGGAAAAACCTAATCAATTACTTTAGATAATTTCGACCTTTAAGAATAGTTAAGATCGTCAAAAGTATCAATGGAATCAATAGACAGATTGACAGTGGCACCAACAGACTATTGCCCAGTACGCAAATCATGAACGAAACCTATGATTTTTCAAAAATCAATTCCAACTATCAGTGTCTGTGCGGCAGAAGGAACAACTAACTGAATATTTAATATAAAATTCTACAGGATGTTAGACAAATGATCGATTAGAAATTGAAAGGGAGACAAACCAACAAAACTATGCAAAATAACCGTAGAAACAGTATTGGATATGCAATTTTAAATCGAATATGCGCCAAATTATTTAGTTCCAGGACGGAACGTAACAAATTTCATTGGAATGTTGGTAATTTCTAAAGCTGATAAAATATTTGAAAGTAGCCGAGGAGCCAAAGTTCGTTAAATGAAGAGATAAAGTTTTGTAGAAGGTTGGCTTGTATACTAAAAAATTATTTTTCCGATAAATCTATAGTTATTATACTCTTCTACACAAAATTGAAACGTTGAATATAGTTTTCCTTTTTGATAATCCCTAGCTCTTTCTAGAAACTTGTCAATAGGCCCACGTATTTCTGATACTTGCTATGTAAAACTACCAGCACCATAGGTGTTGCAAAATTTGTTCTCTCGAATTTATCAGATCAGTAAGCAACTAAACTTTTGAACTAAATGACATTTTCTTCAAATAATGACGAACTCTAGAAATAAAGTAAGAACAAAACTTTTTCAGTGCTAACGACCGAAGCCTGAATTGCTGGTATTTTCTATTTCCTTACATCCTTGTCCTAACCACCGCCGTAATTGTTTCTTTGATATTTATATTTTGGGTTTTATTTATTTGTGGATGAACAGGAACTACATTTAACAGTTTTCTTTGAAATTTTCCATAAACAATTTAAAATGTATGTTAAAATAATATTTATAAATCGCAGCGACTTAGAAAAATGCTTAAGTACGATTTCTATCCATCAGCGCAATACCTTCAACATCAAATCTTTTAAACACACGTCTTCCTGCTCTCTGTGATTTCTTTCTTTTTGTGCCAATTATTATATTAATCGTGTATATCGAGCAGGCAGATTTTCTTTAATAGTCGCTTCCGCAACCGCGGTTTCTAATCCCCGCGCAGTTTATATATATCGAAAGAATATCGAAACCAGACAAAACATTCATCTATATTTTCTAATTTAAGACTACGTTGAACTGTAAAGGTACTTAAAATAACCACGCACATACATCCTTCTTTATTTAGAACTATAATAAAATAGAAACTTAAGGGTTCAATAGCATCTTATAATACCACTTCACTCAGTATTTTTGGATCTTTCTACAAAACGTTTTGCTATAACTTGCAATCTACTTGCATTTATTTAGTGCGAACTGCAGTATGACTGGTAATTGGTCGTAAAATAAAGTGGAATTACATGTAATGGATGTGTTTGATACGGTACTTTTGACTATTACATTTTCCTGGGATCAATTGCACAATAAAATCAAATTATAATTTACAAGCTGCAAGATACAAGCGATAAATTATTAGTACTATTAATTTTATTGCACAATGTTAATTATTGTACAAGCTGGTAAATCAGCTAATATTATTACAATTCCACTCCTGTATAAAACGCTCATATGAGAATTGTCAATTGCTATCGGATATATAGGTAGGAAGAGAAATTAATAAGTGGCTTAAAATTTCGGATATATTTTTATTTACCTTCACCATGGGAACGCCATATAAGTAACTGTCTAGAGACACTATTGTAGTGGGCTACTACTACCGCGTTTCACTAATTTAAAACAAGTAATAACAAGAGTCTTTATTACTCACTGCTCACAAGTCTAATTAACAGTATATGCCTTATTTATAGATGTTTTCAGTCAAATTAACAATGAAGCACTATCATACTAATGAATTTACAAGCACTAATATCTTCTTAAACTAACTTCTTAATCATAAGGCTTCTCAACAACACTAACACTACTATTTATTTATTACACTTTTATCTATTTTATGAATTCTACAAGCTGCATGTACATTAGACACGTTCACATACTATATCATTTATGTTTACTCTTGGACTTCCAAAAGCTCAACTATTTAACTTTACACGGTATAATTTATATTCGACATTCTGATATAAATTAACTCTATACTTCATTATCGGTCTTATTTATACCCTGAATTAAAAGAATGATTCATCCTCCAGTAATTGTTAGAAAATTCTCGGTCCCTGGAAAATTACAGTGCTTACGGCGCTTGTGTGTTTGACGGGTTGCCTAATAGTAGCTCGTAACACTGCCCCCTCTTTAAAACCGTTACGCCTCGTAACTGAAAATACATTTTGACGCCAATTTGATGACTGATGGCGGTATCGGCAGCTATCTCTTCTGGTACATCCACCGCGTCGTTGGAAATAACAGTCAACATTCTTTTCTTGGTGTTGGTAGGCAACCGGTTGATAACAACAGACAAAGACCTGGACGTTGGTTCCCTGGAAAACTACTTCCAGCATATTTCGGACTATCCTTCAATCTAAGCGATCCAGTCCACAGCCTAGCTTGGCCACCGCTAGTTTTGTTATTCCATTTTCCATCATCCAAGCCTTAAGATTTAGCAAAGCCTCCCATAGATGTCCATAACTATTTCTCTGACATGAAGAATTTTTGGTGACCAGATAGTAAACATCGCGATTTTTATCCTGAAGAACCAAAGCTTTTCCTACAGTTGGCTGCTGTTGTACTAATTCATCCATACATCCAAACTTTTTCTTGAAAACAATAGCTATCCCTCTTGACATTTGCAGGTCCTGAGCTACGCAATGTGCAAGGGAATACTCTTCTGGTGCTCTAAACAGATCCTGCTGTTTTTCAACAACAACGCCAAATCTCGTCTTAGCGGAACCACCATACGCCACCATGGAACTCTCAAAATCTACATTTGGCTCACGATTAATAACTCTTCGCACACCATTCTCATTAGCAAGTCCCCCTGGTTGTTGCCGGCATAAGATGTTAAACGGTCAAAGTGTACCACTTTCGGTTTACCACGGGGAGATCTTCTGATCCGGTACACTACATCATTAATTCTTGTTAACACTTCGTACGGGCCTTTCAATTGTCTTTGTAATTTTGGCGACAATCCACGCTTTCTTTGTGGATTATACAACGACACTAAATCTCCAGGTTGATAACCACCTTCTTGAGCTCTCGTGTCATATTGTAATTTCATTCGATCGCTTGCTGCCCGGATATTCTTTCGGACGTTTTCGTGAATGCTATTTGATCTTTCACGCAGCTTACTGACGTAATCTTCACCTGCGATCTCTTATCCAGGTTTAAATCCAAACTGAAGATCACATGGTAGCCGTAATTCACGTCCTAACATCACGCAAGCGGGAGAGTAACCTGTGCTATCATGTCCCGAAGATCGGTACGCCAGTAGGAACAAATGTAAATATTGATCCCAGTCTCCTTGAAGTTTAGAGACAACTTTGGCTAGGTATTTTCCTAACGTCCTGTTCATTCTTTCAACCATTCCATCCGATTGAGGATGCAGTGGCGTGGTTCTAGTCTTTCTGATTCCAAGATGCTTGCAGACGTTTTGAAACAACGCTGATTCGAAGTTCCGACCTTGATCGGAGTGTAATTCCAACGGAACTCCAAAACGACAAAACAACTCCTTCACTAGTACATCTGCAACCGTCTCGGCTTCTTGGTTAGGCATAGCATATTCCTCCGGCCATTTGGTAAAATAATCCATTGCAACCAAGATGTATTTATTTCCTTTCCCTGATTCAGGAAACGGACCAGCTATATCAATGGCTACCCTCTCAAAAGGACTCCCCGCGTTATACTGTCTTATTGGGGCTTTTCGTTTTGTAACCGGGCCATTTTCAGAGGCACACAATTCACATTTCCGGTACCACTCTTTCACATCTTCTTTGCAGTTCATCCAATAGAACCGTTTTCTTACTCCTTCGAGAGTTCTTTTCACGCCAAAGTGCCTCCGAAAATACCATCGTGCAACTGCTACAACACTTCCGGCACTCTGCTTTTCGGTACTATCACTTGAAGTCTCTCAGTGCCATCTTCACATTCCAGGCGTCGTTTCAAGATTCTATTTTCAATCACCAAGGAGTCCCACTGTGCCCAGTATGCCTTCAGGCTCCTACTTGAAATACTAATTTCTTCCCAAGCTGATCGTTGTCCTCTACTTTTTCACTCAATAATACGTCCCAGTTCGGCGTCATTCTCTTGGTCTTCTCGTATTCTTTCTGGTTGCCAAGTATCATCGGCTACCGTCATTCTATGGATGACACTTATTTTCTCTTCCATCTTGGAGCAATGATTGCAGTCTACCAGAAAAGGTCTTCTTGATAGAGCGTCTGCATTCCGATGGCTAGTTCCTACACGATGTTCTGTGTCAAAGTCATATTCCTGCAACCGCTTTATCCACCTTGCAACTTGCCCCTCAGAATTTCGAAACTTCAGTAACCATTTTAGTGCAGCATGGTCTGTTCTCAACAGAAATTTACGGCCGTATAAGTACTTATAAAAGTGCTCTACAAATTTGACGACGGCCAACAGCTCCCTTCTTGTCAGACAACAGTTCCTTTCTGGCCGCGACAAGACCTTGCTGAAATACCCAATAACTTTTTCTTGTCCGTCCTGCACTTGAGAAAGAACGCCTCCTATAGCTGTGTTACTGGCATCGGTATCCAACACAAATTTTACCTCCATCCGTGGATAACTCAAAATTGGTGCTGTAACTAGTAGCCGTTTCAGTTGTTCAAATGCACTGTGGCTGTCGTCATTTCAATCATATTCTTGACCATCTTCGATTAATTTCGTTAACGGTTTGGCAATGTTCGCAAAGCCAAGTATAAAACATCGGTAACATGTGCACAATCCTAGAAAACTGCGTAGTTCGTGTATATCTGCTGGTGTAGGTCACTCTTGTACCGTTTTTATTTTGTCAGGGTCAGCTCTTATTTCGGTCTCCGAAACGACATGTCCTAGATATTTCACCTCTTTTCCAAATAGGTGACACTTCTTGGGGCTCAATGTAAGGTTTGCCCCGCGTAATCTTTGGAATATCTCCTCTAGGTTCTTAAGGTGTTCTTCAAACGACACGGCCTAACACTATCACGTCGTCTAGGTATACCAGACATGTCTTCCAGGACAGTCCACGCAGTATCGACTCCATCAATCGTTCAAAAGTAGCAGGGGCATTGCATAATCCAAATGGCATCACCTTGAACTGCCATAATCCAGTTCCAATTGTAAACGCAGTTTTTTCTTTATTGTTTGGCTCCAAGCCTACCTGCCAGTATCCGCTTTTCAAGTTCAAGTCGAAAACCATTTAGATCCGGATAGAGTATCCAAGGTGTCATCAATTCTGGGCAAAAGATAGCTTTCTTTCTTTGTCACATTGTTAAGCCGCCGGTAGTCTACACAAAACCTTGTCCACCCGTGCTTTTTCTTGACAAGCACTACCGGGGATGCCCATGGACTATTCGAGGGTTCAATCACTCCCTGTTTTTCCATATCGGTGATAAATTGCTCGGCTTCCTTACGTTTTGCCAAAGAAGGCCGCCTGGAATGCAACTTCCCACAATCATGTCTTTCTTCAGGGTTATCGTATGCGGATTAATGTTCAGCACCCTTACTGGTATCATATTTCGAAACTTTACCAGCGTTCTTCCAATCAGTAATCCCTCCTGTCCCATTCCCGATTCAGTTGCTTCCATCATGCATATTTGTCCTTCCCGGAGCGTACCATCCGGCCGTCCCATTACTATCATTTCCGCCTTCTCTGGTATTTTCATATCACAAATCATTCGAACTTGCATCGTCTGGTTACTCGTCCCTTGAAATGGAATCTCATCGTTATCTATCCGTAGCACATCTTCTTTCATGTTCACATGAAACCCATATTCTCTCAAAAATCCATTCCCAAGATCACTTCTTCTGTGATTTCAGCTACTAACACCCGATGATTAATTAGTTTGTCTCCAATTCCCAACGTTACGGCGGTCTGTCCGTGAGTAGAAATTTTCTCACCACTTGCCGTTCGAAGACATACCGATAGAAGTAGCACTTTTCCACGACCAACCAAATCTGGTCTCACAATAGTCCTTGTCGCTCCTGTATCCACGAGTAATCGGACAACCCTACCATTAATTCTACCATCGATATAAATGCTGTCCAGACTTCCCATCGACGATGCAGCACGGATGATAATCTTCGGGGCACTACGTTGTGCTGTCGACGTTTGCCCCCTTACATTGACCTGCTTTTAGCTCAACCTGTTGTTTCTTTGGTTGAGTACAGCGTCTGTCTGTATGACCAACTTCACCGCAGCTCCAGCATCGCAAACGCCATCTCCGAGGTCGTCGTCCTTCTAGCCTTTCCGCCTTTTGCTTTTCAAACACGCGGTTGATTATTTCATCTATGCTTCTTCTTAATCTTCTTTGGGGATTAAACCACTCATAGTTTTTAAAATTATCTTTATTAACGTTTTGATCCATGACCTAGGATCGTTTTCAAAATAATAAAAACTTCAAGTTTTTTTGAAAACGATCCTAGGTCATGGATCAAAACGTTAATAAAGATAATTTTAAAAACTATGACTGGTTTAATCCCCAAAAAAGATTAAGAAGAATACTAAACAAACCACAACAAACATACAGGGAGTATTCATCTATGCTGTTCTGCGCTTGACCAGGTTCCTCTAAGGCAGACCGAACTTTGTGACTCATCCTGTGTGATGTCTGCTTAGTTGCTTCAGATTCAAGCGCATGTGCCAGTGCATCATTTAGCATTTTTGGCCGTGCTAATCTTAGCGCTTGCTGTATTTCGCCATCTTTAACGCCATCCATAAATGTTTGAACAACCCGTTGTTCAAGAAAGCTATCTGGTGCCGTTGGGTATGCCAATCTAACTAATCCGGCAATGTCAGCTTCGAATTCTTGCAGGCTTTCATTTGTCTTCTGCGAGCGGTTCTTAGCTTGTGCATGGTAAACTTGTTGAAGGTGAGCGTCTCCATATCTCATTTCAAGCTTCAATGTTAAGAGGCCGTAATCATTCTGCTGTGATCGGGACTCGTTTGCAAGATGTTAAGGGCTTCCCCACGTAGGGCCACTATTAGAGAGATAGCCTTCTCTTTGTTGCACCAACGTTGGCTATTGCAGCAGCTTCAAATTGTTTCAAATATGTGGGCTAAGGTGTTTTACCATCGAATGTGGGTGGTTTCACTTTAAATTTTGACGGTCTTGACTCGCTTCCTTCCATGCTTCTTATTTCTGGAATGTTCTGATTTACAACTTGGTTTACTAGTTCAAGTGACCGCGTTGTTAGTGAAATCACTTGTTGCTGTAGCCTCATCACATATTCTTCCATTTTTACCAATCTACTGTCCAACTTTAGCTCAACTGTTTTTACCTGTTTAGTGAAATCTTCTTTCGATGCACTGGAGTTTTCCATTAATCTTTGTTCTAACGTGGCTGTCTTTTTATTCAACTCTTGTTCCAATTTTACAACATTTTCACTTAACTTTTCTTCTATACCGGATTTAAAACCCTTAAGGAAATTCATTAAAGTTTCTGCGTCCATTTTCCTTTGGCTTCTTGTAACAGGCGTATACAAACTTCTTAAATGTTTTTAGACTTGTGTGTTTCTCCTTTTAAATTAATCACTATATACTTCATACAGGCCTGACACCAGTGTAGCGGGCTACTACTACCGTTTCACTAATTTAAAACAAGTAATAACAAGAGTCTTTATTACTCACTGTTCACAAGTCTAATTAACAGTGTATGCCTTATTTATAAATGTTTTCAGCCTAATTAACAATGAAGCACTATTACACTAAGAAATTTACAAGCACTAATATCTTCTTAAGCTAAATTCTTAACCATAGATCTATTAACAACACTAACACAACTATTTATTCATTACACTTTTGTCTATTTTATGTATTCTACAAGCTGCATGTACATTAGACACGTTCACATAATATAACATTCATGTTTACTCTTGGACTTCCAAAAGCTCAACTATTTAACTTTACACGATATAATTTATATTCGACATTCTGATATAGACTAACTCTGTACTTCATCATCAGTCTTATTTATACCCTGAATTAAAAGGATGATTTATCCTCCAGTAATTGCTAGAAAAGTCTCGGTCCCTGGAAAATATACAGTACTTACGGCGCTTGTGTGTTTGACGGGTTGCCTAATATTAGCTCGTAACACTATTTTAACGTTACTAAAATTAATTTGAGTTGTCATCCCTTATGTTAAACAATATATTATGTGGCAAGGTTTGGAAGTAGTTCCAATGAAGATATAATTTTGGAAGAAGAAAATTCTGTGCCTCAAAACACGATAAAATGCAGAAAATCTATTTGGAATCAATAGCGTTTTTAGCAAGAAACGATGTTTCAATTTAAGTGAAGCCCAGCCATTAGAAATTGTGACGGATACACTCATAAACTGGGCATTCAACATGAAAAAGGTTAATGGGGATGATTATAAACAATATGTTGTGAAAACGATGTGGAACAGTACAGCGAAAATGATAATTTGTATTTTGAAAATTTAATATCAGTTTCAATCCTTTCTCGGACTTAATTTTTAAAAGAACTCGTGATACCAGAGCTGCTAAACGTAAGTTGCTACAATCTGATATAGACAAAAGGATAGAAAGTTCAGTTGCTTTAACCAAATGGCAAATTTATGAGATGAGGATACGCCAATTTAACTTTTGAATAAATTTTTTCATATAGCTGCATTTGAACTAGCACGCCGAGGAGGAGAAGTTTCAAATTGCAAAAAATATATTATTTTAAATAAGAGAAAGCGAATGATGGAACCTTAACTGGTCGCATTAAGTACAATCCCATATTTTCCAAAACTTGCCAAGGAGATAATAAAAAATGTTGCGATAGTAAATGGTTAATTAAAAACGAAAAAAGTGAAGTTTTATGTCCAGTCAGATTGTTTCAAAAAAAACAAATGCATAAAACAACGCACATTACAACATACAGATTATTCCTAACGCCCAATCCATTTTGGATGCATAATAATTCGAAAGGTTGGTACAAAAATACACCTATAGGCATTAATGAAATACAAAAACAGACAAAAATATCAGCAGGCAAGATAGGGTTAAACGTCAAGAAGAAGAAAATTTTAAATCATTCTCATCGTTCAAGTGCGGTAACAAGTTTGGCTAAAGCGGGAGTATGTGATCAAGAACTGATTAAGATAATGTCAATTAAGCCATATCTACAACTGACAGGGACCATTCAAGGGTAAAAATGCAGCATAATGGAACTTCACCAATTTTGATCAATTTTTTTTTGGCAAATAGCCTAGACCCTAAAAGTGCTGATTCCGCAAAAAAAAAGTTTGCGGAAATCATAAATAAATTTTTTGTGAAATTTTTCAAAAAAGAGTACATCGTACATCTTAAGTCTAAACAAACATTTCATAACTACTAATGATTAATATAGAGAGCACAGTCTTTCCCAAACCTTTCTTATGCAAATCACACTATGTACAAATTATTAAAAATAGGATGAACAATTGCAATAATTTCTCCTGCCTCCGAAAAAACGCGTAGCTAATCAGACACCCGTTAATAAACCTAATGGTCGAATTTAATCGGAATTAGACCTCAAAACAACTTTACAATATCCATTTACTAAAATCTGTATATGTCAAACCCTTATGCAATTAAACCTACATAAATAAATATGGTAGGCAAATGTCCTTCAAAATATTTAAACAAAGATATAGTTGCCTTTTTAAAATAAGTTCTTCAAACTACATCATTGACTGCATCAAAAAATTCATTTTCTCTTCCTTTATCGATCATTGATATCTGCATTCATCGAATGGAAATTTACTGCATCGATAAACTTTATTCTGCTTTCCATTTACGTTTAATAATCTTTCAGTGATATTTACTTTTGTACATCGAGCATTATATTCTATTAAATTTAAAAACACATCGTTTTGACAAGTATAAAACATCAACGTGACCTTGAACGCTATTTTAATGTCATTACAGCTCGTAGTTACCAGTAAAAAGGATGATTTTATAAATAGACCGTCTATCAGTGTGTGACTGATTGACCGTCAATCTTCCCTCTAATTATTTACCGGGTTTTTTTATAACAAAATTTTTTTTACATCATTATCTCCCGAATCCTCTATACTTTTCTAGCTGATATGACCTATAAAGCTGATGTAATCTCGTCGAAATGTTATTAGTGGCTACCTTACATTCTCTAAATTGGCAAATTTATAAGATAAAAATGTTACTATTTTTGTTAATTGGTGTGGTGTCAAGGATGAATGAAAGGACGCACTTGTTATCTACTTTTACTGGAAACATTATTTAAAACACACTCGAAAGTTTCTTTTATTAAAAGCATTGAACTCAAAACATGCAGTACGAAACTACTCACATTTTTTCTAGATTGCCCCAGTTTTTATTCATTCTGTAGCGAGAATACGTCCTTTTAAAGCAGTATCAAATACCTTTTTAAAATGCGAATAATAAAACAATTGCGAAGTGTGAACAAGGCATTCTTTTTTTAAGAAAGCTATTTTCTAGGTCAGTCTAGTAGTACAAAACTCAGATTGCAAATGAACCTATAAATCTTAAATGGCAGTTAATTACCTCTACGTTAACAACTAACATGAGTGAACCTCCAATTAGTAATACTATAAAACACGATGAAACAGGTAATGACTATAAATCAGATAAGATAAGATGTTTTGATAGCCTTAAATTATAATCGGGAGTAATGACGAATGAGTATTTTACATTGATCCCTATAAACTTCACCAATTAAAGAAGATAGTAGAGTTTTACTCTTACATAAATTACAATGACAAATATAAAAGAACGGAATTTCGTAAAAGTTACATCATGTTATGAGCCATATCACTTAGGAAAGATGTGGAAGTCTTCTAGAACCTGTAATGTATTGAAGATTTTATTATAGAAAAGCCGGAAAATAATTAAGATGATCGATTCATTGCCAATAGTTGGTGAAGTGCTGCGAGTTGTCTGTTTATAAAGGCATTTCAGTAACAGTTACTTAGTCGATGAAGATACTAATTGCCTGTTCCAATAAAAGTTATAATTTAAACTTTGGTGCAAGGTCATCTCGATATTTTAATATTTATTAAAAATCACAAAGCTTTTATACAGTATTAAATATTTTCTTTCATACAAAAGCATATAGAACGTTCACAACATAGTTTCTTTCAAACATAAAGTAATTTCTAAGAAGTACTTATTATAAAAAAAGTTCCTTATCTTATTTTAAATTTACAGAACTAAATTTCTTCTTTTATGGATATTTTACCTAACTTTGTTTATTCTCAAGCTTGTAAGGTTTGTTTGGCCACGAAAATCCTTGACAGATAATCTATTAAAAGGTCAGAGTGTTTCGAACTCTAAACACAAACTTTCCTGGTAAAAACCTTTACAAAAAAAATAATTAGATTGTTACGTGCCAATAAATTGGCACTTAAACATTTTTTAGGTTAATTTTGATGTGCGGAAGTTTCGCGTCACAAATTCAAAAGACTTGGCGTATATTTCCGTCACGGCAGAGTGCGTTTGCGCGAGATCGCGCGACACGAGTGGAGTAGGGACAAATGGGGGAAGTGTTTCCGTGAGGCTCTGTAACGTGGCTTTTTTGCCTGAACCATCGAGTGCAGTGGACGTTTTTCGGTAACGTATCGTTATCTTTATCTATGTAGATTTCCTTGCCTTTGCTTATCTATTTATCGCCCCTATACCATGTTTCCTTATCCGTTCCCTGCATAGGTAGGTGATGAATTTGTATCCGTTGGCAGAACCGCATTCCACGCCGGAGCCCCATCTTTAAACACTCCGGAGTAGAGCCCTGAGATCGAGTCCAAGCCATTTGGATGTACGTCAGACGTACCCTCCGTTAATTGCCTTAAAAGGGCCAGCTGCAGCCCTTATGCAGCCACCCTCTTTATCTACCTGAAGGACGATTGGCGTACTTCGTGGAAATCTGGACCTATTATGTGAGTACCTTATTGACATAACTATTGTCTTAAATTTTTTTTTT
Source organism: Platerodrilus igneus (assembly GCA_036346225.1). Taxonomy (NCBI): domain Eukaryota; kingdom Metazoa; phylum Arthropoda; class Insecta; order Coleoptera; family Lycidae; genus Platerodrilus; species Platerodrilus igneus. The sequence goes on along the minus strand of JARFIW010000691.1, from coordinate 1,475,386 downwards.
TCGTAAATTATGTATTAAATTTGTGCATTGGTGACGTCATTGACCGATGGGCGCGCCAAAATCTGTACAAAGGTTATCGTTACCAACCGCCAGTGGCGTCGCTTTTTCATCGCGCTTGCGCGATGTAATTATGAACTTTTAAACTGTAAGAATTGGTTTTAAACCGTAAGAAGATCTATCTTAAAAAACTATCTTACACTAAATAACAAAACTCAAATATCAGTTAAAGAAATTATACTTTAGAAAAATCCACGAGCGTTTCTTTATTCAACTCGTAATTAAATATCTTCTTACTTTAAATTGATGTTCAAATCAGCTTACAAGATTTTCCGTATTTAAAATCTTAGTTTCAAACAGCAGTTACCAAAGTACATTTTTGGTTAAATCTTCTTTTCGATTGTTTAATAAAATTTTTTAAATAGCGCTATTATGAAGAATTTTCCCTCTTCATTGTAATTTAATAATTTCCATTTTTTATGGAAGTTATGTTTAAAGCATCACTTCTATATAAATTGTAACAATGTAATTATTAAATTACAGTATGCTTATTGCATGTTTCAAATATTATCTCCGCAAAACAACAGCTCGCGATTTAAATCAAAATAACATTTTAAGATCGACTTTAAGAATCGACTTAATTTCTGTTTTTAATAAACACTTCTTTACATATATTAATTTATCTATTTTCAGAATGTAGTATAATTTGTGCGGTTTCATTCTAAATAATAAACACCCATCTTACGTAATTTTTTTGGAAATCCTCATTAGCGTTCAAATTTGGTGAGTTTTCTCGTTATCTCGTTTACCTATTAGTGATGCGCGCTGCCTCGCCCTATTTTAATACATATACGATTATTGTGGTGTGGCATACTAATGCGAAAGATAATCAATTTTTATCTGTAATTTTTCAATGTTCAAGTGGCTTTTTGGAATAAACGTTTATTTATTAATGAGTTCTACGAATTGACGTATTCTTGTCAATTCCACTTGAAAATACGAGAACATGTTTTTATTTACAGTATACAAAGGCTAATTAATTTAAACTTTAATTGCTTTTAAATGCAAAGATGGTGCATTTTATATAAATATTTGCTTTTATGGTAAATCGTGTTTCAGTACACAAAATTAATATTAAAATTGGTTTTTTTTAACACGATTATAATTTCTTAAGTAAACTGCATAAAGCTAGTGCTATTTATAGGAAATGAAAAGCATTTTTATCAAACATGTATCGTTAATTAATGAGTGAAAAAAATGGCTTTGTATTTATCTTAAAATGATCGATTTGCGTTCGCTTTGAATGCGTTTTCAGGCATCTTAACGATTAATTATTTTTACTATGCTGCTTACATTATTTGCTATGTATTTACAATACGCCTATATCATACAGGGTGATGATTTATACACGCACAATTGCATTTTTCGCTTGTACATCAATGAATTGTATTATACAGGGCGTAACCATGAATTTACTGAAATTTATATTATTTTTTTGTTTATTCTTTTATAGCTTGGTGGGATTTATTTGTAGAACTTGGGTTTCAATGACATCTCGTGACCACTTATCACGTTAATATATATATATATATAAATATATATAAAAAAATTTCTTACAATAGCTTTGGAACGCCTCCTTATTTTTTCACACCTCGGCTAGCTCTAAAATCTGCTACTTCTTGGATACCAACTATCCTAAATTCACTCTTTCTCTCATATACAGTCAAATGAAATTACCACTCAAATAATGCAACAAAACATACAACCTTTTTATTTACACATATTAATAAGTTTTCATTAGTAAGAAAATATTTACACATTTGTATATACAGTTTGATAAAAATGTTACCATCTTAATCTTTAAATCTTTTAAACTTTCATGATTTTAATATATTCCAACAATTTTATTTTAGACTAATAGATGGGCCCGTCGTGCAACCCTAAATTGATTTATATTCTGGTCTATTTTGAGCTGAGTATAACCCAGTTACTCTAAATGCTTTTAAACCTCGCACTTTTGTTTAAAATAACGCTAAAGACCCGTTTACTCCTTACAACAACATTTTATGTCATTAATAAACATTTTTAAATAATCAATATCGAAAGTACTGTACATATACCCCTTCAAATGCGTTTTTATGGTGTTAAAATACACCCTCAATAAGTCAAAACACTGAAGCACAAAATACCAGCACAAATGTTCAAGCAAAAGCAAGAAATTAAATTTCTTTAACTGGAATAAGCTTCGTCCTTCGTTACCTCTGAAGATGTGTACCAAAATCCACGTCGTTGTGTCCATACACTTCGTGATTATACCTGGATCCAACTCATGTCCGCTAGCTATCTAAATCTCTGCAACCCCCTTTAGTATTTCTACCTGGACAATTGTCTCGACCAAGCTTAACCTTCCATACTTACTATACTTCAGGCATACTTGTTTTTAACTTTTCGATTCGCTTACCCAAGTACCATCCTATCATTAGATTGTATTGTGTAGTAACAGAACCTTTTGTAAGCCAGCACCCACTTGTGCTAATCACATTTTTAATACGTTACCGGTACGTTACTAACAGCTCTTTCACACTTTTAAATAGAATGTTGTATAATATTTCAACAAATAAACGACAATCAGTACAATGTAAGAGCACGTAATAGCAAGTAAGTAAGCGATCTAAGAGATATAATATCTAAAAGAGCTTTAATACTTCTCCCCGTGTATTTATACGCTTTTTAATACTCCTCACGGACCCTCTGTTCACCGAAAAGCTTATTTTCCAAAACCGATTCTCAAAATTTTTTTCGAAACGAACTTCAACGTCTGAAAAATTTCAAGTTCACCCTACCTTTACCATGAAATTCGCTTAACAACATCTAACCGACGCGAGCTTTTCAAAACTTCTAGCCTTCGACCAAATATATTGCTTTTCCCCATATTAACGTTCAATCCCCTAGCTACCTTTCTTCGTTTCGCCCATATTTATTGTCTCTTTTAGAACCCCTTTCAAGCCACAGAAAATTGATATTGTGATTGGCCTCCAAATCTACTGCGTATTTTAGACGTGTTTATTAACCAACGTTTTATTATACGTGTTCTCTGTCTGTTTTACATTATAGATATTTCATTTCACTTAGTCTTCAAAGCATTTGTTATTTTACCAGCTTGTCGCACCGACCGTTACAAACAATTCTATAGAATTCTGTTCCAAGGTATATTTCAGTTCTTTGAACTTGACATTTAACTAACAGGTGTTTCTTTGAAGTAAATTAATTGTCCGTTTAAAATAATAATTCCGAGTTTTAGCACTTCTTAGGATTTGTATAACGAACGTTTCGTTTATTTAAATGGAAATATGCCTTTAAATTATTGATTTTCTATACTCAAAAGCTCCATTTCATATCCGATGCGCTTGATTTAAAATATTACAACTAATTATGCGTTTCTTGAGTTTTCATGTACTCTAACGCTTCCCCCCTTTATGCAATTTTAACATTCTGATTTAGAAATATAAAAATATTTTAATAACCGTCCGTTTTCACTATCTAAACTGATTAGTTTGGCGCGTAAATAAATTGTTCCTATTTCTTATGTACACAGTTGTTAAAAATTTATTATCTAGACCTATTTACCCTTCTTAACCTATAATTTCCACGACAATATTTATATATATATATATATATATATATATATATATATATATTGCTAAACCTAATGCTATCCCTAAATTATTCGCACTCCATCGTTTGGGCGACCATATTTATATTGCTATGTTTAAACAAGAATTGAAATTATCGTTCTCCGACGTTGGGCTGTCTTATTAATATTGCTATAAACTCCCTCCAGAAACTAGACTGGATTTTATCTTGAACCTACCTTGTCGACCAATAACAAAATTTGATATTACTTACTCGTTATCAATTTCGTATTCAACTTATAGCTCCTTCTTGATTGTTTAAATTATTAAATCACTCCTATTAACTTTATCTTATGACCTCGACTAGCATTTATTTGGAATTATAAAATTCAGTTAATTCGATTCTATATAATGAAACAAATATTATGTACAGTTTTTGTAAATTATTTAAAATACACTTTTCAATTAATTAGTGTTGTAAACCTCATTTATCAAAAATCATATACTTTTTAATCAAACCCAAAGTCAACAAAAAAACCTATTATCTTTATAAAAAAAAGAAGTGTGGAACGTTCAAAACCTCTTATCCTATCACGCATTTTATACGTATGCAAGTCCTCTTTTTGTTGACTTTTTCACATTCATTTATATTAAGCAAATTCAATATAAATAAAAAAAAATTGAAAAATAATGCCTTATAACTAAAAATCTAACCTGATCTATTTTCTTCGCATTGACGCATCCATAATCAGCTAATATTTTCCATGCATTAAGCCATCCATTTGAATAAAATTTATTTTCTCCCAATTCAGGATTATTACATGCCCATTCGAAATATTGTCTATCCACACGTTTGAACCATTACATTTAAATTATTGCCATCATCTTCTGGACTACCACTATTAACTTATACTTATGCACCCCAATTTATTGTCATCTCATTCAGACTTATTACTTCTTATCAATTTCCCCAAACTTAGAATTGGATTATTCTCCCCGGCTTCAGAGATTGTATTTTTCTCCCCGGCTTCAGATTAGAATTCTTATTATCATTCTCCCCGGACTCGAACTTGGAATTTTTATCATTTATTTTTCCCCGACTCAGATTTCTTATTATTCTCCCCGGACTCGGAGCCGTTTAATCGGCAATCATAATTTTCATCTTAGCACTTATACAATTTTTCACTTTAATTATTATTACGTATCACACTTTATTTCATAGTGGCGCACTTCGGCCTTTGTTGAGTTGAAAACCGAGTTCGTTATCCCTGTGCCTGTAAATATATCATTGATCTTTCTACTACGTCAGTGGGTATGGTCTACAAACTCGTCGCTCATTTTAACCAATCAAATCTTTGCATTTAAAGTAGTTTCTGGTGTAATTTTCTATGCTTTCAAATAATTGTGACCTGCTCGCAGCTGTCTTGTTATCAAACATACGGTGTTTTGATGAATCTAATTGCTTTTCCATAAACAACTGATGCAATTCGACTTTTAATTTTCATATCTGCCTGTTATTTACGCAATTTTTAATCTTCTTTCTTATTAAAAATGGTTAACTATTTTGTACGCATTTACACTGTGCTTCTTGAAGCTCTATTTCTTATCTCCGTATTAACCTAATTGTTTGGAACTCTTTTGAATGCGTGTTTAATTACACTTTATTATGTTTACTTACAAAATACGCGTGCTTCCACTGAAAAGTATCATTACTTGCCTTACCTTAATTAACTAAAACTCTATCTACATGGTGTTAAATATTTACTATCTACTTAATGCATGTCTTCTTTATTCCTACGCTAACTATGCGTTTTCGTGTGTCTATATGCGTTGCTTAAAACTATTTATCCTTTATATACAGGGTGTTCACTGCCTACTATTTACAAACTATCTCCATTTCTCAATTCTTTACTGAATAAATGCAGTTTTCTGCTGCCTATGGTAATTTCTCATTTCTAAACGACCTTTACTATAAAGTACACCCTTAAACAACCCTTTATCACAGCATAATATATATATATATATATATATATATATATTGCTGTGAAACCTCCTCCGTCTGCAGGAACTGGCCCTTTCAACAAAAAAATTCTAGTCCCACCTATTGATGCATCATAAACTGCTGTGATCCTGTTTTCGCCTCGGCTGCTCACCTAATTTTATAAACCTCCTCATTCATAAAATTAAACAACACATTCCTACCACAAACATCAACGTTAACTCTATTTACATCAATATTCAGAATACATTAAATTTTCAAATTAAATTTCAGCATAAAATTCAGTTTTAAAAAGAATTTCAAGATTAATTTTATTATCACTTTAACGTGCATCCAGAATTAAAGTCCTTGTTGGATGCCTACTAATTAATATAACAATATAAGCAGACCGGAGTCTGAGTATAAAGGAGCATCTACCACCCTTTACGTTAATTAACCAGGTTCGTCTAATTGAGCTCAAAGACATACCCATATTTTCATCATAATTCAGAACATCAATACTAAATACCCTTTCTACTTAAACAAGCAAATTTCATCTTAAAATTAAAATTTTATGGTTAGTTCAATTTCACTAATGTCCATTTAAAGTAAATCAATTATAAAGTTATTCAACACACACAAAATGTCAAACAAAATAGTATAATTTACCTGAAGGTTACTATCCTCGTAGCATCAATGTACATCGTCCCTTTAGTTAATCACACCATTCCAACAGGATTATATTTACGGCTTCTAATTCTCAACGCTTTTAAAATTTTCTCCATCACCATGTATTTAAAGTTGTTTCTGGGCTTTTCCGGACCTCATCTGTGTATATCTGACCCTTGTTTCGTGGATCCAGACACGTATTTGAACCATTTAATTATTAACACCCCCGAAAAATAGCAAAGAATTCATGCGTCTTTCACCAATATACGCCAAAACTGCCTACTTTTGTGTATACATTTGTCGTTGTAAATTTTGCTAATTGGTACAGTGATACTAAATTTTATTACCTTGTATCTAAGTGCACTGAAGTACATTCATGTTAGCACGTAAATAACAAACTATTTTGAATCACTAAAATATACGAGCAAAATTTTAAATTATTTTATCAAACTAAAATTGCACTGTTTAACATCTTGAATCAAGTCGCGGATGTAAGAGCTTTTAACGCATCGAATAGTCAAAAGTCTAAGAGGCCGAAATTCATATTACCACCGGTATATATAGCAAAAAGCCTGTCTGTCGGTCTGTTCCCCAAAACGGACAATTCTTACGAATTTCTCATTCTATGTTCCCAGTCCGTCGCTCGCGCGTCGGTTTTTACGAAATTTTCACTCGCCCCATTTAAATCTCAGAAATTCTCACACGGCACGCAAACATGTCCGAGAAAAACTAATTAATTTTGTACAGAAATTGTTGTTTCTACCTCTGATATTTGCATCCTATTTTCAACCAATTGTGACCCTCGTGACGTTGCTTAAATCACGCCTTTTACTATATGTGTCTTTGCTTGACGCATTTTCTCTTTCCTTTTCTAACCTGTTCGTATTGGTGCAAATTGATATTCTTTATTATCGATTATATTTTAGTCCATGTGGACTATCTGGGTTAAATAACCCCGTATCGCACATTCTCGTGAATATTAAGCCCCGATTTCTCCAAGATTCTTTGAAACCATTTGTTATCTACACAATTTTTGCCGTACGTGATATTTAAACCACGCAGGTGTTCAAAATAATACCAATTCTCAGAGCTTTTTAAATAAACCCTGTTTTGTATTTCGTGCTAAAGCATCTGACCGTTTCCAATATCCTTAGAATCGACATGTTTATCTAAACAAATTAAACTGAAATTGCCTTTTAAAATACGCAGGTGTGTTCAAACATCCTACTTCTAACTAACACTTCTAGGATTTGCGTTTCATTGGGTTTTTACAAGTTTCTATAGATATTATCTGTTACTAACGATTCAATACCGGTTACTTGAAATAGAGTTAATTAAGATAAATTTTGCACGTAATTTCCATTTGTTTAGGAATAATTACATTACACGCAGAGCTTTCCAATACTGCTTCTTTTGATATAAAGCGTCTTGTACATGATTTAAATCTCTTATGTTTAATGAAACTAATAAATTTTTATGCTTCACGGTTTTAATAACGCGTATTATCTAATAATATTCATTATACACGGTGATTAAAATTATTTGATGTGATTATTTAATTCCTGGTCTAAATATGAGTATTTTCCCCCTATTTGAATACAAATAATCCCACTTATTTGAACGCAAATATAAAGCATTTAGACAAAAATTACAAAAAAAAATTGCCTATCTCTCTCTACTCTTATCTATCTAACTTACCTACTTTGTCTCCAATCCAAAAAAATATTTACACCTATCCTATATCCCTATCCTATTCCTAACTCTCACCTCATTCTATAAACTGAAATTATCCCTAACTTCATCCTACTCATCCATCTAATCCTATATACATCCTATATACCTATCCTATTCCTAACTTTTAACTAATCTTCACTATACTTTACATTTATATTATGCTTCCCGAAGCTCTATTTCTATCTCCGTATTAATCAAATCGTTTGGAACTCTTTTGAATGCGTGTCTGCTTACACTTTATTATATTTACATATAAATATACGCGTGCTTCCACTGAAAAATATTATTACTTGCTATACCTAAATTAACTAAAACTTTAGCTACAGGGTATTTAATATTTTCTATTTACCTAATGAATGTCTTCCTGGTTTCTACGCTAACTATGCGTCTTCCTATGTTTATCTGCGTCGCTTAAAACTATTTATACTTTATATACAGGGTGTTGACTGCTTACTATTTACAAACTATCTCCATTTCTCAATTCTTCACTAAATAAGTGCAATTTTCTGCTGCCTATGGTAATTACTAATTTCTAAACGACCTTTACTATAAAGTACACCCTTAAACAACTCCTTATCACAGCAATATATATATATATATATATATATAAAGTAAGATGTATCTGTAAACAAACTCTTATGAAAATAATAAGAGCCATTGACAAATACAAATCGGGCTGGTAGTTATATAGCCATTAACAAAACATAAGCTTTATTACTTCATAGGGGAGGAAACATCCACTGACCAATGGTTTCGGCTAGTTAGCCTCATCAGAGTGGAATAGTTCCCAAGAACCCTATGAAGTAATCGAAGCTATTATAATGATATAATTTCGAAACAATCACTGTACTATGGCAAAAGTAAATAAAACCGCCATCAGGTGATATCTTTGTGTAATGGAATCAGCCAGAATGAATTCCTTAAATCTAATTTACTAAAAATAAACTTGCCACTTAATATCGTCAAAAATAATTCTGCCTTCACCTGCTCCCGATTTGCTGCTTCTACCCCCACTACTTCTGCATGTTTTTGTCTTAAAGCTTGAACCTCTACTTTCCTATCCTCTGGACATCTTATTGTGTTGATCTGTTTACCTTCATCATCCTCTACCTCTACTACATTAATATTCAACCCCGTGTCATCCTCTGTGACTTCATAACTGCCCTTCCATGGCACTACCCTATCATTAATCCTTATTACCTTCCTTTCCATATCTATCAAAACCCCTAACTTCATCATACAGTCAACACCTAAAATGCTCTGAAACTTCAGTCCAGGTACAATTACAAACTCCTGTTCACAGCTTAAACCTCCTATATCTATCCTAAGCACCACAACACTATTTACTACAGCAAACTTCTTTTATTTGGAGCTACTAAATGACTACGCTTTATAGGCATAATTCTATCACAAACCTTATCCCTAATTTTGCTGACGAATTCCTCCGATATTAAACTCGCCTCTGCCCTGTATCAAGTAATACTTCTACATTATTCTCAAAATTTCTAAATTAATAATTGGCAAACATAATTTTTCCTCAGTTTCTGGCTCTACTTCCTCCTCAATTTTGAAAAATTCACGTGGATGTTCATATACATTTACACTGAAATCTAGTGGTCTGTCGCGTTCTAAAATCCTGTGCAGGTCTGTTTTCCCTACTCGGTCCTGGTCTAGCCGTCACCTCAGCGTACGTCCTAGGCGTTTCCACTCGTTCCGTGTCTGTATTAGCAGTCCCGCTCATGTCTGGTGAACTATTCATTCTGGTAGGTCCCGGTCTCTGTGCAGGTCCCCTTCCTAAACTATTACTCCTAACGTATGGTCGTCTCTGTTCCCAATTCTGTCGCTGGTATCCGTAATTATTCCCCTTCTAGCATAGTTGTCCCGTCTATTGTCAAACCTAACTGTGTTGATCTGTCTTTCCCTGTTTTCCTGAGGTCGTCCACTACTTACGTCGTCGTACCTCTGCAAGTATTCCAAAAACATTTCTCTGTCCACTATGTTCTGTAGTGCTACGTGCTGTCTTATGTCTACCTCGAAGTGTCGTGATAAATACTTAATAATTTGTCGGTCCGTCAGTGGTGGGTTCAGTTGCTTTGCTATGCTATACTTGCGTATAGCATATTGCTCCCTACTTCCTGAAAATTCTCCCTTAAATTTCCCTGTGACTAAGTCGTCTCGTACCTGGTCTTGTCTGTGGTCACTCCAGTAGTGCTTTAAAAATTTGTTTTCAAAGTCCTGATACGTGTCTATGTCCTGTCCTACTAAATTGTACCACGCTTCCGCATTGTCTTTTAATAAAGCCTTTATCGTATTCAGTTTAGTCTGTTCGTCAAATAAATTTCCCACTAGATTTCTTACACTATTAATAAAAATTTGTGGATTTACTCTGTTGTCGCCATAAAACTTCATGTGTTGGTCCAATGATCCTCCACCTGTATAAAATCTGGGACCATCCCCCGTTAAACTTGACACGTTGTATTTAATACTACTAACTTCGCGTTCTACCCTGCCTAACTGATTCCTACATGAGTCCGTCACTTCAGTCATTTTTATATTAATCTCTTCTTCACAAAAATGCGTACTTCGGACCTTAAATGTCCCATTTCCTGTCGAAGACCTGTAATATCACGCTCATTTTTTTCAACCCTATTTTCTACTTCCCCAGTTTCACGGTAAGACTATCTTTAAATTCTGTAAATTCTTTAGTATTTTGTTCAATTTTCCCGCTTATCTGCTCTAATTTTTGGTTGGACTCCTCCCTCGCTCTATTAGATTCTTCGCTTAGCAGTTCTAATCTTTTGTTGGACTCCTCCCTAGCTAATCGCATTTCCTCTAACATTCTCATCATTAACTCATTTCCTTGATCCCCTGATTCCGTCCTCGACTGATCTCTACTGCCTCCAGCTTCTTCCATTTTAGAATTTTTCTCACACAATGCACTATTGTCACTTCCAATTTCCACTCCTTGACTCCTTAACCACTCTTTTCTCTGCATACGTTCTAATCACTCACACACACTCTAAAATACTCTTAAATTTATACACACACAAAAACTCTCTCTCTCAGATCGCCAGTTTCCTGGAATAAAATCACAAAAATTTTATTTGGAACTCGAGCCTCACTTTTGGGTCGCCAAATTTGCTGTGAAACCTCCTCCGTCTGCAGGAACTGGCCCTTTCAACAAAAAAATTCTAGTCCCACCTATTGATGCATCATAAACTGCTGTGATCCTGTTTTCGCCTCGGCTGCTCACCTAATTTTATAAACCTCCTCATTCATAAAATTAAACAACACATTCCTACCACAAACATCAACGTTAACTCTATTTACATCAATATTCAGAATACATTAAATTTTCAAATTAAATTTTAGCATAAAATTCAGTTTTAAAAAGAATTTCAAGATTAATTTTATTATCACTTTAACGTGCATCCAGAATTAAAGTCCTTGTTGGATGCCTACTAATTAATATAACAATATAAGCAGACCGGAGTCTGAGTATAAAGGGAGCATCTACCACCCCTTTACGTTAATTAACCAGGTTCGTCTAATTGAGCTCAAAGACATACCCATATTTTCATCATAATGCAGAACATCAATACTAAATACCCTTTCTACTTAAACAAGCAAATTTCATCTTAAAATTAAAATTTTATGGTTAGTACAATTTCACTAATGTCCATTTAAAGTAAATCAATTATAAAGTTATTCAACACACACAAAATGTCAAACAAAATAGTATAATTTACCTGAAGGTTACTATCCTCGTAGCATCAATGTACATCGTCCCTTTAGTTAATCACACCATTCCAACAGGATTATATTTACGGCTTCTAATTCTCAACGCTTTTAAAATTTTCTCCATCACCATGTATTTAAAGTTGTTTCTGGGCTTTTCCGGAACTCATCTGTGTATATCTGACCCTTGTTTCGTGGATCCAGACACGTATTTGAACCATTTAATTATTAACACCCCCGAAAAATAGCAAAGAATTCATGCGTCTTTCACCAATATACGCCAAAACTGCCTACTTTTGTGTATACATTTGTCGTTGTAAATTTTGCTAATTGGTACAGTGATACTAAATTTTATTACCTTGTATCTAAGTGCACTGAAGTACATTCATGTTAGCACGTAAATAACAAACTATTTTGAATCACTAAAATATACGAGCAAAATTTTAAATTATTTTATCAAACTAAAATGCACTGTTTAACATCTTGAATCAAGTCGCGGATGTAAGAGCTTTTAACGCATCGAATAGTCAAAAGTCTAAGAGGCCGAAATTCATATTACCACCGGTATATATAGCAAAAAGCCTGTCTGTCGGTCTGTTTCCCAAAACAGACAATTCTTACGAATTTCTCATTCTATGTTCCCAGTCCGTCGCTCGCGCGTCGGTTTTTACGAAATTTTCACTCGCCCCATTTAAATCTCAGAAATTCTCACACGGCACGCAAACATGTCCGAGAAAAACTAATTAATTTTGTACAGAAATTGTTGTTTCTACCTCTGATATTTGCATCCTATTTTCAACCAATTGTGACCCTCGTGACGTTGCTTAAATCCCGCCTTTTACTATATGTGTCTTTGCTTGACGCATTTTCTCTTTCCTTTTCTAACCTGTTCGTATTGGTGCAAATTGTTATTCTTTATTATCGATTATATTTTAGTCCATGTGGACTATCTGGGTTAAATAACCCCGTATCGCACATTCTCGTGAATATTAAGCCCCGGTTTCTCCAAGATTCTTTGAAACCATTTGTTATCTACACAATTTTCGCCGTACGTGATATTTAAACTACGCAGGTGTTCAAAATAATATTAATTCTCAGAGCTTTTAAATAAACCCTGTTTTGTATTTCGTGCTAAAGCATCTGACCGTTTCCAATATCCTTAGAATCGACATGTTTATCTAAACAAATTAAACTGAAATTGCCTTTTAAAATACGCAGGTGTGTTCAAACATCCTACTTCTAACTAACACTTCTAGGATTTGCATTTCATTGGGTTTTTACAAGTTTCTATAGATATTATCTGTTACTAACAATTCAATACCGGTTACTTGAAATAGAGTTAATTAAGATAAATTTTGCACGTAATTTCCATTTGTTTAGGAATAATTACATTACACGCAGAGCTTTCCAATACTGCTTCTTTTGATATAAAGCGTCTTGTACATGATTTAAATCTCTTATGTTTAATGAAACTAATAAATTTTTATGCTTCACGGTTTTAATAACGCGTATTATCTAATAATATTCATTATACACGGTGATTAAAATTATTTGATGTGATTATTTAATTTTCTACCCTGGTCTAAATATGAGTAATATATATATATATATATATATATATATATATATATATAAAATGTCAAAATGATGTAATTATTTTTGGGATATTTCCTTCAATTGATACGTAAATATTAAAATCCATCTGCATTTATTGTTTACGTTTCGGTTTATTTAAAACCTTAATCATAACCTAACAAATTACAAATAGAAACAGTTACAAAGTCAAAATACTCACAATAAAAACTTGAATTAAATTATAACAACCTTACATGCGGTATCGATTTCGAATATATTTTATATAGCTGTCATTCAATAACTACTAGATAAAGGTATTTTATGTGTGTAACAGAATACTTTATAAAAGAACAGAAGTGAAATTTTTGTTTTTGTGAACTTTTTTAAAACTGTATAGATATGTGTATATAGTGTTTAAATTTTGTGTGTCTTGTTTGTTGTTAATACTGTCATTTAGTTGTTGAATATGAAATGCTTCTAAGAATAGTCTATTTTTATAATTGTTATCAATTTCTAAAATTTCAACATTGTCGTAGTTCGGTGAGTGGAGTGTGTTCACTACGTGTGTTGTCAATGCACAAAATGTTTTTTTTTAATTTAATGTCACTCTTATGTTGGGTGAGCCTATTCTTCAGCCATTGATTAGTTTGCCCCACATATGGTCGATTACAACTACATTGTATTTTATATACTATATTACTGTACATCTTTGTTGGTGTTTTATCTTTAACTCTCGAAAAAACTTTTTATGCACTTTTCATATTTAAAAGCAATGACAATATTCGGTTGTTTTAATAATTTAGTAAGCAAGGGAGTTAATCTTTCTATATATGGTAAAGTTTTATAAATAATGCTATTTTGTTGGTCTTGTTTGTGTGTGTGTATTGTATTAGTAAAAAGTTGCTTTTTTAAAAAAATTTTGGGGTAACCATTATTTAGTAACATAGATTCTAATTTGTTTTTGTTGAATTTGTGAAATTGTGTTTCACTAATCTTTTCTATACGGTGTTTTAGTGCTAAGATTGTGTTTATTTTATGATTGAAAGAGTGATTAGAATAGTAATTGATGAATCGAGAGTTAAAGATAAAACACCAACAAAGATGTACAGTAATATAGTATATAAAATACAATGTAGTTGTAATCGACCATATGTGGGGCAAACTAATCAATGGCTGAAGAATAGGCTCACCCAACATAAGAGTGACATTAAATTAAAAAAAAACATTTTGTGCATTGACAACACACGTAGTGAACACACTCCACTCACCGAACTACGACAATGTTGAAATTTTAGAAATTGAGAACAATTATAAAAATAGACTATTCTTAGAAGCATTTCATATTCAACAACTAAATGACAGTATTAACAACAAACAAGACACACAAAATTTAAACACTATATACACATATCTATACAGTTTTAAAAAAGTTCACAAAAACAAAAATTTCACTTCTGTTCTTTTATAAAGTATTCTGTTACACACATAAAATACCTTTATCTAGTAGTTATTGAATGACAGCTATATAAAATATATTAGAAATCGATACCGCATGTAAGGTTGTTATAATTTAATTCAAGTTTTTATTGTGAGTATTTTTGACTTTGTAACTGTTTCTATTTGTAATTTGTTAGGTTATGATTAAGGTTTTAAATAAACCGAAACGTAAACAATAAATGCAGATGGATTTTTAATATTTACGTATCAATTGAAGGAAATATCCCAAAAAATAATTACATCATTTTGACATTTTAAACTATCAACTTCAAGTTATCAATTTAAAAGCAAGATATATATATATATATATATATATATATATATATATATATATATATAGACACAGATTAAGCTGAAACTAAAACCATACTGCGTTTCAAATCAAACTTAACAATTGAAATAAATAAAATAGCAATGGCCTGCATCCGGAGTTTTTCAATTACATTGTGTATTTCAAAAACTTTTTGTGGTTATATACCCAAGGCGTCGCCGTGGATCAATGTAGTAAGCGTAAGACTACGGATCCCAAGGTCCCGTGTTCAAATCCCGACACGGCCGACTGCTTGAAAAATGGCAGGTGAGCATTTTTCACAAATATTACGCCCTCGTTCGGATGAGAGGTTAAATGGAGGTCCCGTGTGTGAGTGTTGTCACGCACGTTAAAGATCCCTACCTTGCCTGGAATGGCAAGGGTTCGGCAAAATTCTAAATTTCCAGGCAACAAAAAACTCGCCTCCTGGCCAATGTAGTACCTTCGGGTGGAGCATTGGAAATGTAAATGAACGGTTATATACCCAATTCTGGTATATTTATAGCTACAAATGCAGTTTCTACGTTGATATGTTTGTGCAATTAAAATATAAAGTATTTGTAATAAGCAATTTTTTAAATATAGAAATTAAGATTAGTGAAAATTAAACTAAATTAGTTTCACATTTGAAATGATGTTTTTATTAGATTGCACAGCTATGGACGTTTCTGGTGGTAAGACACGTACACTACCCATTTCGACCACTAGCCGCATGGTGGAAGAAATCCGTCCACTTTACGTTCATTGGTCAAAGAATTTGCGAGAGTTACGCTTATTTTTTGTAAATTGCTAACAACGGCTGTTAGTGGATGCTAACCCCGGCTAGTGCTTTTCCCGTAAGAAATAACTAACATATTTTATTGATAGTGACAGCAATTTTGGAACGCGGTCAAGAACTTCTACGTCTTCCTTACTCACACGCGATACGTTTCCAAATTTATTAACCTGTAAAAAATCTAATTTTCCTTAAAATTGCAGATTGACTCTGATATGATGATGACGTTGTTTTGTAGGTTAGAGTATAGTCGTATTTTTAAAGAATACATACGAAAAATAATAAATATTGGTGCCATTTTTGAAACGCGGTTGAGAACTTCTGTCTCCCCTACTCATACCTGATGTGTCTTCAAATGAATTACCCTGTATACAAATCTAAATTTCCCTAAAATTGCAAATAGTCTTTGATACGACGATTGGACATTGTTTTGCCGGTTAGAGTCTAGTCGTGCTTTTGGAAAATACCTACCAAAATTAGTAAATACCAGGGCTGTTTTGGTCATAGTATATCGCAGAGGTCGCATATTGTAGAAAGAGCTAAAAAGTCATCATAGATTAGTCCAACAGTGCATTTGTAGAAAGATTGACAGCCACTTCATTTCCAATTCCAACAATTATATGTCTGTACAATAATCTGCCAAGAAGCATTTAAAAATTTTGAAATACAATCAACCAGTCACTTTATTTTTAAACAGAACCAAACCCAAGTACCTTCAAAAATAGCCAGCTCTAAAACATTAGTTTTCCGAATAAATTTAAATTTGTGATAACAACACTTGCTTCTCTTCAAACTGTTTTTATTTTAGAATTTGTTTGAATAAGCTTCTTGTTTAAAATTCCTACGTTAACAAATCGCGCCAAAAATAGAAAAGTGTTCGTACAAGCTCCTTGTTTTTAAAGTACTTACCACCAACGATCTTGATTACAGACACGCATGAAAATTATTAATAACTGTACATTAATTAAACTCTGTTAATTAAAGACTTTTGGCTCTAAAATATGATTTAATTTTAGTAATTGTCACATGGGATTAAACGGTCAAGCAACTTTGTGGTTTATGGAGAGCCTTCTGGATATTGTAGAACCGAATGTAACATCTATTCCGCGTGGAATAATAAAATTAAATGGCAGATTTAAGTTTTATTTGAGTGAACCAGGTGTACGTGGCACTAAAGTAAGATTTAACATCGTCATCGTAAGCACGAATATTATTAAAATATACCACATGGAAAATGCGTATCCGTAATATTGAGAGATGCTTTAGTCGAAGCGCCGCGACGGTTGAGAGCGTCGAAGTGTTTTTATAGTGATGCTTTGGAATACTTTTGTAATATTCAGTTAATTACTTTAGTGAACTTTTTTAAATACTTTTAAGTGTGTGTGTGCGTGTAAGACGGTATGGACCATGGAGTTTTTCCAAGAATGGGCGAAAGAATTGAGAATGAAGTCAAAACAGGTACGACGTTCGTAATAAAATTTTGGGGAAATGAAGCAAAGTGTGAGAGATTGGGAAGGTTATTTTCGTCATGTTTTTGTCTTATGATAGTATTGAATGATTCACTATCTTATATTAATTTTGGCAAGTTGTTGCAATGTTTTGGAATTTACTAGTATAATAAAACCTCCAATTTTTGTAAATAATTATTGGCTTTGGAACTTCTCTCAAGGTAGTTTTGTGCCTTAAATTAGCAGCTTTGTAGAATTATTTAAGAAAATATACCTAAAAGCTTATATAATGTTTCAAATATAAGGAAGTTTTATGCAGAAATAGCATATAGGTATAAGTTATCGAACTAAAAAAACACTCTCGTTGCAACCCTTTTTTCTATAAAAGCGATTTTAATCTTTGATAGAACATTACAAAACGATTTTGTAAATCTCATAGAATCTAACACATAACTTTACTAATTTGAACCACGAAGTGCTTTTAAAAATTTTCAAATTCTATTTCGTGGTTATCCAGCAAATTTAACGTAAGTTTTCTGCAGAAAAAGCACTAGTTTTATATCCATCTCAGTATTTGGCAATAGTTTCAAAATGAAACGAGATAGGTTTTGGGCCTCTTGGAGTGGCTTTTTAAAATGGCTTCTTCCAAAAAACACTTCTATCAATTTTATTAAACAGAAATTACATTATTAATTTTAATAACAGGTACGTTATATGCAGTAACGTAATGAGATCAAAAACAGTCTAAGTTTGACAATCACTATTTAAATTTAACTAAAATTGGGGTGAGTAGCTGAACAACCAACAATGTTAACGTTGTGAAGCTTGAGACTGACTGGCCATCTTGGGCTCCTGAAGGTACTTATGCTATCCCTGCCCATCACATTACTTGTGGGAACTGCAAATCTCATGTCTGCTATTTTATTTATTCAATACAAAGTATTACTTCTTAATAATCTTAATTCTAACAATAAGCTTCTTATAATCTATTGTGTCCTGCACCTGCAGTGTCATATTACGTCTGAAATACAAAGTAGTTGCATCCGTTCTCATGTCTGGTTTATGAACTTCCATTAACCTTTTATAATATGTCCTTCAATTATACATTGTAACAATCTAACTTAAGATTTAATAATTCTATTTGATTACATATGTATCCTAATTTGGGGAATATGTATCTCCTCCGACGTAGATGAAAATTAAGGGTTTTACTTAATTTTTGTAGAAATTCACTTTTATCTAATTGAACTTTAAAATGAGCTTTTCATAATCGTCCAAAAACTTTTCATAATCTTTCGATGTGTTCAGTCAGTGGTGTTGAGTATACGATAACGTCGTCCAAGTATACAAGACATTTTCCATTGTGTATCCCTCTTAAAATGTTGTTCATTATTCTTTGAAAAGTAGCGGGTGCATTCTTTAATCCAAACGATATGCGTTTGTATTTATAACATCCTCTAGGTGTACTAAAAGCTGTTTTGGTTGTGTCTTTCTCGTTCATTTCTACTTGGTGATATCTTGAGGCGAGGTCTAATGTCGAAAAATATTGACACTTTCCTAATTTGTCTAAGATTTTCGTAATATTGGGTAGCGGGTATTTATCGTCCACAGTTTTCTGTAATTGATAACCATTCCATACTTACGTCTGCCTGAGGTATCTAACTTCTTTGGTACTATTAATACGGGGCTGCTCCATGGTGAATTTGAATATTGGATAATATCTTGCTTTAATAAATTTGCTACCTGTCTATCTGCTTCTTCTTAATTTGCTTGAGGTACTCTGTATGCTTTGGTGAAAATTGGCTTATCGTCTGTTAATTCTATTTTATGTTTGAGGGTTTGGTAAAAATTAAGGGTATTCCTTCACAGTGGAATATATCTCGGTATTCGAAACATAAGTCCTTGATTGCTCTCCATTCTTTGTTATTAATATCATCATTAAAACGAATGTTAATTAGATTTTCTTTTAACATTCTATCGTGTCTTGTAGGGTTGGAATCGCTTTCATATTCTTCGTCGATTTCCATCTCGCTAAAATTTGCTTCTTCTATGTCTATTGGGTTTGTCAATGATAGTTCTATGGGATAATCGCTTGAGTTTAGAAATGTTGTATTGGCGTAACTGTCTTTTATTTGTGCTAACGCGATGGGTGTTTCTACTCCTTGTTGAAATGTCATATGATTTATAATGCCTATGTCGTTTTTTGAATTTACTAACACTTTTATTTGTTTTTCCGTCCTGGGTTCGATTGTGTATTTTTGATCGGTTTGAATATTATTGTTTTGGAATTTAATGGGCATTTGTCCGTGTTTCGTTTGTAGTAATCGGTTTTTTATATCAATGTTTGCCCTAATTTTCTTAGAAGATCCAATGCCTATTATCCGTCGTATTTGTCGTTAAATTCAAAGATGCAAAATTTGTGTTTCATTTATGTTGAAAGTTGTTGGTAGGGGTATGTTTGCTATAAATTGGTGAATTGTTTTTTTGTGGGCTGTCTTGATTTTGAAGGGTTCTCTTTCTACAAAATCTAAATAATGTTTTTGTACGGTTCTGGGGCTAATTAAAGTTTTTAGAGATCCGGTATCCATTAGTAATTTAAGGTCTGCGTGAGGTATTTCTATGTAGGGTAAAATGTGTTGATTGATAATGTTTAAATTAGTTACGTTTGGTCGTATTTGAATCGGTCTAACTGAAAATTTGAGCACGTATTTTCTTTGTCGTCCTCGTCGTAATTTTCATAAGGGTTGTTGCATTCGTAATTTGTGTCATCGTCTTTACTTGAAGTTGCTTCATTATTCGCGTCCGGGTTGTTAAAATCTTCTACTTCTTGGTGAAATAGTTCTTCGGAAGTGAAGTTTTGTTTTTGGTTATAGTTTGTGATATTTTTGTGTTTTGTCTAGTGTTACCAGATGAAGTATCCATAGGAGTTGGTTTGGAATAACTGTTGGGGTTATTATTGTTATTTGTCATAGATGTGTTTCTGTTGGAATTTGCGCCAAATGTTTGCCTTGGTTGGTTTACGTTTAAAACCATTTCGTCATACATCTTCGTCTTTAATAAACGTATATTCTGGTCGGGTTCTTCGATTTTCAGTTTGGTTAAGATTAAGGTCCTCACATCTTGACATCTCATACCAAATTGGTAGGGTGATCGATTGGGTTCTATTCGGAGGTTTATTAAATCTCTCACAAGACATTTGATATTTCTCTGGTCGGCAAAATTTGCTATTAATAACCGTTTGAAGTCTTCCCACTGTTCGAGGTCATCGCGGCTTGCAAATAATGTTAATGCTCTGCCGGTTAGTTTGATGAGAAGCAGGCGTAAAAGCATGACGTTGCGATCAATGTCGCCTTCTTTATAAAAGGATTTTAAAAATGTCTTACAAGCAGTGATAAAGATACTTAATATTGCTTGGTTTTTGTCACATACCGAGATTGAATCGAGATACAACCGCATGTTTTCCATGTTCATTGTTTTTATATAAATTAATTCTATTATTATTTTTTAGTCGAGTTCGTATTATGTTAATATTGTATTAAAGTTGGTGTTTAGTTATTTAAAGAATCACTTATCTTTTACGTATGTTTTATATGTAATTATAAAGTGCTATAATTAATTGAAGAGTTCTGCCGAGTATTGTCTCATCAGTTACTGTTGCGTTATGTGTATAATTATAACTTTTGTAGAAATTGCAAATTGATGCTAATTGAGTTTCAGGTTTTTCTGAATAATTTTATTTAAGTAATAGTTTCCTGCAATAAATTGTATAAGAACTGCGTTATAATTACACGCTTTTGTTTCAGAGTTTCTCTGAGTAAATCGATTCAATAATAGAATTGCTATAATAAATTGTACATAGACTTGTTTTTTAATTATACTCTAAAGCTCAGACTTTGCTGAATAATCCGTTTCATTTATAAATCGTAATAAATTGTAATACTTGTGCATAAATGCGTATATATAAATTCGTTTGTTAAAATGAGTTTGCTGAGTAAATTCTTTCATTAATAAATTGCGATAAAATGTAATAATAAATTGTGCAAAAAATGCGTATATAAATTCTTTTGTTGCTTATTAGCTAATATCAATAATTGAAAAATGGTTAAGATAAATGAACTTACAAAATTTTTATTGCCAGTTCTATCAGTTTTTTTTCATTGGGTTTGGTCGATTTTGTATCTTATTCAAATTTTTGTTTGTTCTTCCAGATGAAGAATAAATATTCAAAACCACTAGTTCCCTCGATTTTGGATTCTTCTAGTGCCCTTCTGAAATACTACCGACTGCTCCAGATAGGTTTTGGATCTCTTGGAGCGGCTTTTTAAAAAGGCTTTTTCCAAAAACCTTTTTATCAATTTTATTAAACAAAAATTACAATATTAATAACAGGTACGTTATATGCAGTAACGTATTGAGATCAAATATATTCTAAGTTTGACAATCACTATTTAAATTTAACTAAAATTAGGGTGAGTAGCTGAACAACCAACAATGTTAAAGTTGTGAAGCTCGAGACTGACTGGCCATTTTAGGCTCCTGAGGGTATTTATGCTATCCCTGCCTCTCACATTGCTTGTGGGAACTGCAGAGCTCATATCTGCCTATTTCTTTATTCAATACAAAGTATTACTTCTTAGTAATCTTAATTCTAGCAATAAGTTTATTATAATCTATTGTGATCTGCACCTGCAGTGTCGTGTTACATCTGGAATACAAAGTATTCACATCCGTTCTCGTGTCTTGTTTATGAACTTCCATTAACCTTTTGTAATATGTGCTTCAATTATACATTGTAACAATCTAACTTAAGATTTAATAATTCCATTTGATTACATATATATCCTAATTTGGAGGATATGTAACTAACGCCGTAAAAATATTACCGAATGAGATTATATGCGCGCATATACTACACTTCCAAACAAACCAGAATTAGCGACTAACTTTCCGTAAAACTTTATTTATTATTGTAATATTTTAAGGAACAGCATGTGGTTTCTCTTTCTTGTGATATGTAATTTAGCTTAGAACATTGTCAACAGCGTGACGAAAACAGTAGGCAAGTGACAGTCAAATAATCTCGGGTTTAGTTCCTACAAACAGCATCACTAACAAAAACTTTTTCTAAAGAGTATGCGCCATTTAAGCTTAAGCGAAGCTATAGACCTCATGAGTGAGTACGGTCCTGCAGGTTCAAGATGCTTACTTGGCATGAAACAGTAAGGTTTCAACAAACTTCAAATAGATGACAAATTAAGCAAGCAAAAAACAATTCAAACCATGAATAAACAAATAAGATTGAAAGCAGCAATATTCAGCATTAAAAAATACAACAAATACACCCCCTTCTTTGTACAGAAGTTTGATTAAGCTATTTAAGAGAAGCCTGAACCTGTCAGAAAATACATTTGCAACATTACATAAATCTTTCAAATCGACCGAGGTTTTATGCAGAAATAGTGTTGTTACGGGTAAGTGACGTTACCTTACAAAATTCAATTTGACCAAAAGTGGCGGAAACCCCGTAACACCGATTATCCACAGTAGTGGGGAAGTGGTTCTTATAGAAAAAATGATAACCATAATAAAAATAAGCTGGTGAAATGACGAAATACAAAAACTACTTTACAAGGGTCACTTACCTTGAAAGACTTACTGATTGTCATAAGTAAGGAGTGCCAAACCCTAAGATACTTTCCTTATTCGGAAGACGGTCATCATAATTTACCTTCCTCTACCATACCTTAAAAACACTCATTAACTTTTGGTCAAATTAAAGAAATTTTTAAAACAAAGGCCTCTTACAAATACGACTTTCTCACCGTGGTGGCTGGATATCCTTTCTCAAATGTATCTGTCTTTGCCTATATTAAAAATAACTCCAAATAAAATTCCATGTAAGCTTAAACGCTATTAACAGTAAATTCCTAAATTATAGACACCTTAAAAGCAAACAGACCTAATGTAACATCCAACTGGCTAGGTACTACTAACAGAAATCCTTAAAAAAACATAATCCATAAGTGATACTACCGCACCATTGTTCCAGTTTCAATATTAAATTCCATTTCGGGAAATTTTTTTAATAACAATACATAGAAAACAGTGCAATACCAACTTTTCCGTTCGTTATTCCATTATCTATTAAAAATACTAAAGATTCATTCTTTCACCAACAATACATCCCACATATAAAGCTTACACTCTAACATTAATACACACGTCTTTCTCAATGTTTTAAAAGTTTCAAACTCCCTTTTCCCATAATATTACGCTTAGACTTAAACAAAATTAGTTCTGCCGCCATGTCATAATCCAACAAAATAATTAACGGAATTTTAATTTTCTATCAAATAATTACGACCCATTTAAAACTTATACAATCTCACATGTACATATTTAAAAATTATAAACGAAAACAAAAGCTCAAACTTTATTCACAGTTAATTTCCACTTCATTTTAAAATTTGAGGACGCTCAGGAACTCCAATGATGTATCATTTTTCTTACTTGGCACGTTAGGTCACCCCATTTCATCAACTTCAATTTTAGTATTTTTATGTAGGTAAAATACTTTCATTCCTTTCATTCCTTTCATTCCTTTCATTCCTTTCATTCCTTTCATTCCTTTCATTCCTTTCATTCCTTTCATTCCTTTCATTCCTTTCATTCCTTTCATTCCTTTCATTCCTTTCATTCCTTTCATTCCTTTCATTCCTTTCATTCCTTTCATTCCTTTCATTCCTTTCATTCCTTTCATTCCTTTCATTCCTTTCATTCCTTTCATTCCTTTCATTCCTTTCATTCCTTTCATTCCTTTCATTCCTTTCATTCCTTTCATTCCTTTCATTCCTTTCATTCCTTTCATTCCTTTCATTCCTTTCATTCCTTTCATTCCTTTCATTCCTTTCATTCCTTTCATTCCTTTCATTCCTTTCATTCCTTTCATTCCTTTCATTCCTTTCATTCCTTTCATTCCTTTCATTCCTTTCATTCCTTTCATTCCTTTCATTCCTTTCATTCCTTTCATTCCTTTCATTCCTTTCATTCCTTTCATTCCTTTCATTCCTTTCATTCCTTTCATTCCTTTCATTCCTTTCATTCCTTTCATTCCTTTCATTCCTTTCATTCCTTTCTCTTTATTCCTTTCATTCCTTTCATTCCTTTCATTCCTTTCATTCCTTTCATTCCTTTCATTCCTTTCATTCCTTTCATTCCTTTCATTCCTTTCATCCTTTCATTCCTTTCATTCCTTTCATTCCTTTCATTCCTTTCATTCCTTTCAATTACCTTTCATTCCTTTCATTCCTTTCATTCCTTTCATTCCTTTCATTCCTTTCATTCCTTATCATTCCTTTCATTCCTTTCATTCCTTTCATTCCTTTCATTCCTTTCATTCCTTTCATTCCTTTCATTCCTTTCATTCCTTTCATTCCTTTCATTCCTTTCATTCCTTTCATTCCTTTCATTCCTTTCATTCCTTTCATTCCTTTCATTCCTTTCATTCCTTTCATTCCTTTCATTCCTTTCATTCCTTTCATTCCTTTCATTCCTTTCATTCCTTTCATTCCTTTCATTCCTTTCATTCCTTTCATTCCTTTCATTCCTTTCATTCCTTTCATTCCTTTCATTCCTTTCATTCCTTTCATTCCTTTCATTCCTTTCATTCCTTTCATTCCTTTCATTCCTTTCATTCCTTTCATTCCTTTCATTCCTTTCATTCCTTTCATTCCTTTCATTCCTTTCATTCCTTTCATTCCTTTCATTCCTTTCATTCCTTTCATTCCTTTCATTCCTTTCATTCCTTTCATTCCTTTCATTCCTTTCATTCCTTTCATTCCTTTCATTCCTTTCATTCCTTTCATTCCTTTCATTCCTTTCATTCCTTTCATTCCTTTCATTCCTTTCATTCCTTTCATTCCTTTCATTCCTTTCATTCCTTTCATTCCTTTCATTCCTTTCATTCCTTTCATTCCTTTCATTCCTTTCATTCCTTTCATTCCTTTCATTCCTTTCATTCCTTTCATTCCTTTCATTCCTTTCATTCCTTTCATTCCTTTCATTCCTTTCATTCCTTTCATTCCTTTCATTCCTTTCATTCCTTTCATTCCTTTCATTCCTTTCATTCCTTTCATTCCTTTCATTCCTTTCATTCCTTTCATTCCTTTCATTCCTTTCATTCCTTTCATTCCTTTCATTCCTTTCATTCCTTTCATTCCTTTCATTCCTTTCATTCCTTTCATTCCTTTCATTCCTTTCATTCCTTTCATTCCTTTCATTCCTTTCATTCCTTTCATTCCTTTCATTCCTTTCATTCCTTTCATTCCTTTCATTCCTTTCATTCCTTTCATTCCTTTCATTCCTTTCATTCCTTTCATTCCTTTCATTCCTTTCATTCCTTTCATTCCTTTCATTCCTTTCATTCCTTTCATTCCTTTCATTCCTTTCATTCCTTTCATTCCTTTCATTCCTTTCATTCCTTTCATTCCTTTCATTCCTTTCATTCCTTTCATTCCTTTCATTCCTTTCATTCCTTTCATTCCTTTCATTCCTTTCATTCCTTTCATTCCTTTCATTCCTTTCATTCCTTTCATTCCTTTCATTCCTTTCATTCCTTTCATTCCTTTCATTCCTTTCATTCCTTTCATTCCTTTCATTCCTTTCATTCCTTTCATTCCTTTCATTCCTTTCATTCCTTTCATTCCTTTCATTCCTTTCATTCTTTCATTCCTTTCATTCCTTTCATTCCTTTCATTCCTTTCATTCCTTTCATTCCTTTCATTCCTTTCATTCCTTTCATTCCTTTCATTCCTTTCATTCCTTTCATTCCTTTCATTCCTTTCATTCCTTTCATTCCTTTCATTCCTTTCATTCCTTTCATTCCTTTCATTCCTTTCATTCCTTTCATTCCTTTCATTCCTTTCATTCCTTTCATTCCTTTCATTCCTTTCATTCCTTTCATTCCTTTCATTCCTTTCATTCCTTTCATTCCTTTCATTCCTTTCATTCCTTTCATTCCTTTCATTCCTTTCATTCCTTTCATTCCTTTCATTCCTTTCATTCCTTTCATTCCTTTCATTCCTTTCATTCCTTTCATTCCTTTCATTCCTTTCATTCCTTTCATTCCTTTCGTTCCTTTCGTTCCTTTCGTTCCTTTCGTTCCTTTCGTTCCTTTCGTTCCTTTCGTTCCTTTCGTTCCTTTCGTTCCTTTCGTTCCTTTCGTTCCTTTCGTTCCTTTCGTTCCTTTCGTTCCTTTCGTTCCTTTCGTTCCTTTCGTTCCTTTCGTTCCTTTCGTTCCTTTCGTTCCTTTCGTTCCTTTCGTTCCTTTCGTTCCTTTCGTTCCTTTCGTTCCTTTCGTTCCTTTCGTTCCTTTCGTTCCTTTCGTTCCTTTCGTTCCTTTCGTTCCTTTCGTTCCTTTCGTTCCTTTCGTTCCTTTCGTTCCTTTCGTTCCTTTCGTTCCTTTCGTTCCTTTCGTTCCTTTCGTTCCTTTCGTTCCTTTCGTTCCTTTCGTTCCTTTCGTTCCTTTCGTTCCTTTCGTTCCTTTCGTTCCTTTCGTTCCTTTCGTTCCTTTCGTTCCTTTCGTTCCTTTCGTTCCTTTCGTTCCTTTCGTTCCTTTCGTTCCTTTCGTTCCTTTCGTTCCTTTCGTTCCTTTCGTTCCTTTCGTTCCTTTCGTTCCTTTCGTTCCTTTCGTTCCTTTCGTTCCTTTCGTTCCTTTCGTTCCTTTCGTTCCTTTCGTTCCTTTCGTTCCTTTCGTTCCTTTCGTTCCTTTCGTTCCTTTCGTTCCTTTCGTTCCTTTCGTTCCTTTCGTTCCTTTCGTTCCTTTCGTTCCTTTCGTTCCTTTCGTTCCTTTCGTTCCTTTCGTTCCTTTCGTTCCTTTCGTTCCTTTCATTCCTTTCATTCCTTTCATCCCTTTCATTACTTTCATTCAACAATGTAAATTCCACGGAACAAACGTGCTTGAGCTTTCTGGCCTACTTATTGTTACAAGTTTTACCCGTGTCTAAAATGATAGAAGTCTATTTGCTAACTCTAGACTTTACTCCTGCGCTAGTGCCATGAGCAGGGAGGTTTCCTGTAAAATTAAGATGTAAAAGAATTAAAGTTAGGCGTCACTACACCCGTTTAAACACTAGTTTTTATAACTGTTAGCCGGTGTAGGAACCCCAAGGTAAATATCCCTAATAACAAAAGATTCACTATAAGAAGGGTGTCTGAAATAAAAACAAGTTATTATAATACAAACGGAGACAGTAGTTTGCTTCTCAATATAATAATAAAATACATAATAATAATATTTAAATAAACAACATACTAGAATACTCGTGTATATCAAGATTACCTCAATAAGAAATGTATACTCGTATTAAAACATATATTAGATGTTTAATAAATTTAATTATTAAACAAAACAAAAAAATTATAGTAAACATGTCTATAGTATGTACATAAGGAAATCTTTTTGTTAGAAGTTCTTAAAAAATTTTAGTTCAATATTACTGAACTAAATCGAATCTAATTTCGCTCCATGTTTAAACAAAAATTTTGAAGGTTAAATTTAATAAGCCTGAGGTATTAAAAATTTAGTTTAGTATTTACATTACAGGATAAAGGACAAAATATTTAATAGCCTCTTGATCTATGATGAAGTCTTAGATCTTTAAGTTGTTAAGAAAATGAACAGTGATTCAAATATGAAGGTGAGATCTGTCTTCTTTATAAATTTACATGTGAGTTTTTAAAACAAAATTCTTACTTCAAATTTGCAATGTAAGGAAATAAAGGTTGTCAAGTATCTTATGGTCGCTCTCTAGAAACAAATACTAAAAACTCGTTACTTGTAACAATTTTTTGGATATATAAAGAAATTTCTATTTGGAACAACAGAGAGGTATTAAGATAATAAAACAAAATGAAAAGATTCGTCAAGTATATTTATTTGCAAATTTAGATGGATTTTTGAATTCTAAATAAATCCTTGTGAAAAACAATATGCGATCCGTTATTTCCCCATCTGGTTAAATTGTAAGGTTAAGTTCAACATCTTGTACCCACGATCATATGGAAAGCAATTCAGGTGTTTTGAAACCTGGTTTGTAAAGCTGTAAATACCAATATAATCTTTCAAAAGTCCTTGCAAACGCCTCATTATCCACAATATATTTCAAGATTTTTAACTTGTTTGATACACACGATGCGTAGGCACAAAGTATTTGTTCCGATAAGATTTCCCGCGGTTGAATTGTCTTCGTAAGTTATATTCTCAGCCCGCCCACTTCCACATCATCTTCGGGTCAAGCAGGATGGAGAGTCGTTGATGGTGAGAATTAATGGTGCCTTCATTTGTATTCATTTCAGCGCAAATTCCTACTAGCACGTAAATTCCTTAGACCCAACAAAATTCCTATGAGCCAGCAAATTCGTTAAAGTCCACAAAATACCTTCGAGCCAGCAAACACCCTCTATCCAAAATAAACCCTCGACCCTATTAGCATTGTTGATGTCCAAGCATCTATAAACCTACTACCATTCTCGAGCTCACCAGTCACGTACTATGAAATCAGTTTGGTATCATTGCCTTTTTCGCCGCAAGCAACCAGCTGGAACCTGAGCTCAACCAATGTAAGGGTAGCAGCCAGCGGCCACTGGTTAAGGGTGTATTATTTTTGCCAAATCTCACAACGGATTTCTTTCACAACCCCCTTCGCCACAAACGGCTAAGTTTTTCGAGTCATAGGATGTAACTTCGCTTTGAAGAAACTTTTTAATATCTGGAATGCCGTGAGTTGCATTACTTGTATTACCGGAAATAATAGTCAAACAACAATAAATCGAATCGTAACATTAGGACACTCAGCGCGAACTACAACACTATATCACGTAACAACACTCATTTTTATAACGGAAAGCAATTCTGTTCTGTTCAGTCAAGGAAAGCAGGTACAATAATAGCTCCGACGAAACATCACCTTACATGTACGACACTCTGGTGGAGTCCCACACTTCAAGAAACAAGAAAACGACTCAACATCTTACGTCACAAAATTCAACGTCTACGAAGACTCGCAGTCCATAACGATCCACTAATAATACTGGGCACAATATTTCGACAGCTACTTTCGTCCTTCAAAGAAACATCTACGAGGCTAAGAAAGAACACTTGAAGAGCATCGTTAACCACCCAAGTGCGGATTCCTTGAAAACCTGCCGCAGGTTAGTAAAATCCCCTAACAACGCCCACATCACTTCAAAACCCCACCACCCAAAAAACTTTATCCTTTCTTCTAAACACTGTAATCCCTCTTACTTCTAAGAACGTCCCTTCCTCCTACAAGACCAATTCTTCAACAATTGTGCATTTCATCACAACACCCCACCTGATGACGCTCTCGACAGCGACCTTCTTGATTCTATCATTTTAAAACTAAATCCTCCTAAATCTCCAGGTCCTGATAACATCCCCAACATAATTATTCTAAAGTCTTGGCCAGTAATCCGTCAACCTATCCAGAAATTATTCCAAAAATGTCTAACCTCCGGTGCCTTTCCTGACACCTTCAAACACGCAAACATCAGCCTACTCCTGAAACCTGCAAAAACCCCTTGAAGACCTACGCTCCTACTGCCCAATCGCCCTCCTTCCAACCATCTATAAACTCCTAGAAGAATTAAGTCTACAAAAACTCCAGTCCCATATCGAAGCAATTCCTTAATTTCCAACAACCAACATGGTTTCCGTCAAGGTCTCAGCGCTGAACAAACAATCTACGCCGTAATTTCCAAAGTCCGATCATCACAAACTAAATACATCCTAGCAGCACTCTTTCTTGATTTCCACTCCACTTTTGATTTCCTTTGGTGGCCCAATGTTCTTAATCTACTTAAGATACTGAATTTCTCTTCCAGTATCTACAAAATTATTCAATCATACCTATCTTCCCCGTACAGCAACTCTCCACACAAACTATTTTTTCACCACCACTAACCTATTACAAGGCTGTTTTCAGGGATCCATTCTTTTACCCACCCTCTGGAACTTATCCATCAACCCTCTTCTTGACTTCAACATTCCGAATACACATGATAATTTTTGTCTTGAACTATAATCCACCGCAAATATTCTAATTAAACACATTGAACAATGGTCAATTCTTAACAAGCAACCCATCTCTCCTACCAAATCCAAAATGCTACTCCTAAAAGGCTTTCGTGATCCCCATCGAAGCCCTATTATCCATATTTTAGGTACACCCCTAACCTTTTCTGAATATGTTCCATACCGCGGCATTATCTAGAAACCTGTTTGAAAATCCATACACACTTCCAAAAAATCCGTTCCAAAATCAAGATAATCCTGTATAACATCCAACAGTCCCTACCAAAATCAATTCATTTAACCCTACCTACAAGAAAATTAATTCTAAATAATATTATTATTCCCATCGTCCGTTACGCTGTTGACTCTTGGTATCCCCTCACAATCCCCCACTCCAGCAGAATCCTAAACCCGATTATACGTCCCTACCTTTGATATGTCTTTCGAGCTTTCCGCACCACCTCCACTGCAGCTTTATGCACCATCCTAAAAATCTCCCCCTTAGAAATCAAGCTACACCACTTCATTCAAACTCGCAACCTAAAATTCCTTCGTCCAATCCATCTCAATGACGAAACATTGTCTCCAGACACGTACCGTACAATTCGACATCAAGACCCGTATTTACAACTCCTTCCTTCATTCCTGGCAAGAATCATGGTCCAACTCCGAAACCAGCAGATACGCCCACTAAATATTCCTATTATTACCGACACCTCCACTCACATACAAAATTCCAGCCGTACAACTGTTCAATTCCTAACTGTGTAGCAATTTTATTTTCCACCTAATATATATATATCTGTATAATCAATCCTTTTATTAAATATTAAATAATATAATACATTATAATGTTATCCAATCCACTTAATTTAATAACATCTATTGTCCAATAAAGAACTAGTATTTAGTTCATGTTAAAAGTTAAATTCTACGGTGACAATATATAAGCTCTTGTTTGGTATCCTTCCTAAAGCCCCCTCTACTCAGGAACCGCAAGGTAACGCTGTTACCGGGCAGCGACAAGCTCGGCCCGCACTTCTAACACAGCTGGGGTTAAAGCAGGTCGAACGTTGTTCTTAGGAGCGATGTCCTTCATTGATTTTTGGTGTTGGAAGCATGCACGATGGAAGATTGCAAGTGTAAGCCATCTTCAAAATTGTTTTGGATGGTCCATTTTTTGTTGAAACCAGTCGTGGAGAACGATGAAGTTTTGTTAAAAGACCGTTAGGAACATGTAACTTTGGGAATAATTTAATTTAAATTATATTGCAACGTAAATTATAAATAAGCAACTTTTCTGAATGGTATTCATGCGAAATTGATGAAAACAATTCTATTCTTGTATAATATGGAATCACATATATAATTTATTCAAGTTAATTACAAACAACATTTGCTTTCTTGTGGTGTGAATTACTCCTGGAACATCTGTAAATTGAAACGCAGATAATGGAGGCCAAGTGACGTGTTCTTCAGAATGCAGCACAACTATTTGTTTAAAATGGAATATTGCGTTGTCAATACATACGTCAGCTTTCAAGCAGGTATTTAGGTGCAATTTGGAGTTCTGGTATGTACAAAAAATTATGTTCGTATGTTGTTTGAACTGTCGACGTAGAAACGAGATAAATTTTACTTTAACCGACTTGTGTTAACTTTGAACAGGTCAAGGACAGACCTCAATTATATTTTTCGTTGTTATACGATATGAATCTGTAATTTGTTCCTACATAATTCTTTAATTAACTCAATGAAACATCAGAAGATGTCACTACTAATTAAATAAAGTAAATTCTTACTACTTTGAACCTTTAGAAATTAAATTTCTACATTTGATATTTTATGAACAATTATCTGTAAATATCTACTGTAAAATTAAGGTAGATCTACCATAATTAACTCTTTCTATAAATAAGCAATTTATGCTTTGTCAATTTGTTATATAAACCTCATTAAATAGTAATTGGTACGGATATATTCAGTACCATTGTAATTAACTCTTTCTAATTTAAATTAACTTATAAAGGAAGACATATTTTTTGTAGAAAATTACTTTATTGGATACCAAAAAGAATAGATTCTTATTTTCGGACTAAAGACTATCTTTTATTTAAGAGGAATGAAAGTCGATTCTGATTGCATTTAATTATTTTTGAGTTTGAATGCACAAACAGTGCTTTTCTTTGTTTAATTTGTTCACAGGTGCAATGGAGGATTGCTAAGGTCAAAGTCGAGCCATAAGGTAAGATACTTCAAAGATTAGGTGGTCTTTAAAAATTATATAGCGGTTATAGGAGAAAGGTTTCCGCATTAGCCTTGTACAAGGGACTTGTATTAGGTCTCCCCAGTATAAAAAAATACGGTGGCGTCTTATTCTTATTACTAGTGGTCGCAATTACACCCCGACCCACAGCTCATTCTCTACCCAGAGCATATAGTTCGACTAGCCGCTATACCTTCGAGATTTCCTCAACATAGAGCCACCTTCCATCCGAACTTGCCGTGGGCTCCTTTTTAATTATCGGAAATTCTCTTTAAACTAAGTTTAAATATTTCGAGAAGGTTATAAATAGCGCCCAGCGTGTAGGCCTCGATTGCTGTACCAATTGTATAAACACATAAAGTATAGGCTTCGATTGACTTTGGTTGTTTACACTTGTGATTCGTAACTCATTTACCCTGAGATTGGTTTAGTCTATTGATGTTGTTGTTTAATTGAGTTTAATTTGTAATTAGTTAGTTAGTCTATCCCATGATGGCTGAGACGTATCAAGTAGTTTATTTGCATAAAGATGAGTTGGATTATGAATTGAGAATCCGTGGAGTTGTTAGCAGCAGACCGATGCCGGATAAGAGGAAAATGTTAGGCCGATTATTAGCCAAAGAAACAACATTACCTGGTCGTTTAATTGATCCTTCATCATATGTCGTAGATTATTCAGATGAACGAGATGAAATTGAGGCTTCGATAGAGTCAGTAAGAAATGTTTTATTAGAATTTGAAGGTGAATCAGCAGACCCTACATTTAAGAGGATACAGTCGAGATTGATACATCTTGATGGTCGAGTTAGGAGAATAAAATCCTTTAGATAATTCAGATGAAGTAACTTTATTTAAGAATGAATCGTTAGCAACTATTCTTACCATGGAGGCAGAGCTACATGAAAAGCTTAAGAAGAATGAAGATGTAAACGCATATGGTGAATTTTCTATGAGAGAAACCATTCCAGCTGTTGTCAGTGCTCCTATTCATACTGTTTCATATTTAGTACCCCCTATTCCAATTGGTTCGTGGTCAGTAAAATTTTCTGGAGATCCAAAACAGGTTCATCAATTTTTAGATAGAGTAGCTGTGTTGGCACACTCGCGTAAAGTATCTGAAGAAGATTTATTTAATGCTTCTGTAGAATTGTTTACAGGTAACGGTTTAGAATGGTATCGTTGTGTTCGAAATTCTTTAACAAACTGGAATTCATTAGTTATTCGATTAAAGAAGATTTCTTACCATCACACTCAGAGGACGAGATTTGGGAAAAGATTAGGTCGCGTCATCAAAAAAGGAGAGTCTGTAGTCATTTATATAGCTCATATGGAGAATTTGTTTAGTAGGTTACCACAATCACCTGCGGAATGTACAAAAGTTAGAATGGTAAAAAAGAATCTATTACCTGATTTTATTTGTCAATTAGCTCTAACGGAAATTGATAGTATGTCTACATTAATAAAGTTGTGTAAGAAATTGGAAGAAGCATATGCATCCAAGCATAAATTAGTACAAAGTCCAGTAAAATATGTTCCGAAAGCATTAGGAAATTCAAAATTTCAAGTTGAAAATAAGTGGTCAGCTCCTGTAAAAAACTTTTCAGCGCAAACTGGTCGTAGTTTTTATAATCAATCATTTCCCCCTCAAATACAATCTCTTGGCAACAGTAATAGTAATAATAATAATCCTTCTAATAGGGTCCCCGTAAATAAATATAAATTAAATAAACTTACATGTTGGAATTGTTTGGATGAAGGTCATACTTTTTGGAGGTGTAAGATTCCTCGTAAAATATTTTGTTATAGCTGCGGATATAGTGGAGTTAAGTCGATAAATTGTCCGTCGTGTTCAAAAAACGAGTAGGTAGGCAGATGCAGAGTGGCCGGCATCATGCTTTTATGCAAAAGGCTACGGTTATGTTGTGTAAGCAGGAAAATTTTTGATATAGATGATTGGTCAAAATGGCTAGGCATCGTTAAAGATTTTGTCAAGGGAACGTCAAGCCAAAAGCTGACGCGTTATTTTAAGGAAACCTCAGGACAATCGTCCGTACATTATGGTAAAATTGTTAGATAGAGATGTCACAGGTTTGTTTGACTCTGGTTGTACTACTACCGTTGTTGGTTCATTAGCGTTTTCTGTTCTTGAAGTATTAAAATTGAAGGTTTTTAAAACTGAGAAGAGAATAGTTTCCACTGCTGATGGTGCTCTTCAGGAAGTTATTGGTTCAGTTGATTTACCTATTAGAATTGGAAGACAATATCGTATTGTTAACGCTTTGGTTGTACCATCTCTTCCTCACACATTTATTTTTGGTAGCGATTTCGCAAAATCCTTTGGTTTAATAGCAGATTTCAAAAACAATACATGGCACATTCAAGATTATGATAACAATAGTATTTCGTATATTGGTCATTCGTCAGTACCCTTAAGTTGTAGTAATCAATTACTTAGTTTGGATGATTTGTTAGAAACACAACAAGAAAAAGCACGAATAGCAATAGAATCTTTCAATGAAATTAGCAGTGAAGAGAGACTAGGGCGTACCGATAAAATTGTTTTAGATATTGATACTGGTGATGCAAAACCATTTCGCAAAAAACCATATGTCATGTCCCCCTTTATGAGCAGGATGTTAGATAAAGAACTGGATGAGATGCTGAGATTGGGAGTAGTGGAAGAATGTCAGAGTCCATGGTCATCCCCTGTACTGTTGGTTAAAAAACAAGACAGTGAGTACAGATTTTGTTTTGACGGAAGAGCGCTCAATGATATTACTAAACATGATAGCTACCCATTGCCAAATATCGATAGGATTGTAAATTTACTTAGAGGTGCAAATTACATTTCTAGTTTAGACCTTAGAAAGAGTTTTTGGCAAATCCCACTTTCCGAAACATCTAAGGATAAAACAGCGTTTAGTGTTATTTCGAGAGGACAATATAGGTTTGTCACCATGCCATTCGGATTAAAGAATGCTGCTCAGACGCAACAGCGTTTGGTTGATTCAATTTTTGGACCGAAGTTTGAGCCACATGTTTTTTGTTATTTAGATGACATTATTTTGTGTTCATCATCTTTTGAGGAACATCTGAAGTTATTAGAAACGGTGAAAGAACGTCTTAAGGAAGCAAACCTTACGATTAATTTGAAAAAGTGTGAATTCTTTAAGAAATCGTTAAAATTTCTTGGTTATATTGTTGGATCGAACTCTCTTCGTACAGACCCCGAAAAGGTTTCTGCGATGGTAAATTTCCCCAGACCTAAGACAACTACTGAGGTCAAACGTTTTTTAGGAATGTGTAGTTGGTATCGTCGTTTTATAAAAAACTTTTCATCTTTAGTGTCACCGATCAGTGATTTGGTAAAAGGAAGAAAAAAGGGTCAATCTATTGTTTGGACATCTGAGGCTGAGAACTCATTTGTACAGATTAAACAGGCTTTAGTTTCCGCTCCATTGTTATCGCAACCGGACTATTCAGTTCCATTTATTGTCGAATGCGATGCTAGTGATACAGGACTCGGAGCAGTTTTAGTTCAAAAAATCGATGATGTAGAGCACGTTATCTCTTATGCCAGTAAATCACTTACCCGAACTGAGCGAAACTATTCAGTCACGGAGAAAAAATGTCTCGCTGTAATTTTCGCTATAGAAAAATTTCGACCTTGGGTAGAAGGTACCCGTTTTACTGTTATCACAGATCACTTTTCTCTGTTATGGCTTAATAATATACAAAACCCAACCGGAAAATTAGCTAGATGGGCTGTCCGTTTACGACAGCATACTTTTGAGTTGGTTCATCGAAAAGGGAAGTTTAATGTAGTTCCAGATTGTCTTAGTTGCGCAGTTCCAGTCGTGAGTCATGTTGATAATTTAGTTGAGATCAAGTTAGATAATGTGGATCCCTGGTATGTGTCTCTTCGAGAAAAATTTTAGCTTCACCTGATGATTACCCACAATGGAAGGTAGAAGATAATTATGTATTTAAATTTCTTTCATCAAATTTACCACTCTCGTCGAATGTAAGGAATGGAAATATTTAGTCCCTAGATCACAGAAGGAAGAGGTTATTCGGATAAATCATGACCCTTCAGTGGCCGGTCATTTCGGTTTTTAAAACAATGGCACGCATACAAGAGAGTTTTATTGGCCAAAATGCGTATTGATGTGTTGAAATTTTGTAAAATTGTTTAACGTGTGGTGCACAGAAGGCATCGAATAGAGGACCCCTTGGTTTAATGGGAAAGGAAAAGAAGTGAAGTTCCCTTTCAGATTATCGCTATAGACCTTATGGGCCCATTTCCACGGTCCAAGGTTGGACACAAATGGTTATTAGTTATTGGTGATTGGTTCTCAAAATTCACGTTAATGTTTCCGTTACGTAGTGCAAAAGCGCATATAATAGAACGTGTATTGGAGGAAAAAGTTTTTTTAGTTTATGGCGTTCCCAAATTTATTATTTGTGACAATGGCTCACAATTTAGTGGTAGAAATTTCAAGGCAGTATGTAAAAAATATGACGTTCAAAAAATTTGGTTTAATGCAGTTTACTCTCCCCAATGTAATTTTGTAGAGAGGATAAATAGAACAGTCGGAACAGCTATACGTTCGTATATTAAAGAACATGATACTTGGGACATAGAGTTACCCCAAATTCAGTATGCGATTAATTCTGCAAAACATCATGCCACTGGTTATTCGCCAAATTTCTTAGTTTTTGGTAGACATGTTCCTGTGTCTGGAAGATTTTATGGTCTTGATGTGGAACCCTCAGTTGATATAGATTTTATTTCTAGTGATAGACCTTCGTATGTGTCAGATCATCAAGGACTATTTGATATTTTTATAGACGTACAGAAAAGGTTACATTTAGCTTACATGCAGTCTAGTGATTCATATAATTTAAGGAGACGTAACATTTCTTTCGAAGTAGGTGACAAAGTTTGGAGGTCAAATAAAGTTCTTTCGAAAGCAAGTGATAAGTTCACAGCTAAGCTTGCGCCAAAATATGTTTTGAGTATTGTTAAAAAGAAGGTATCGAATTTAATTTATGAATTGATTAATGAAAATGGTTCAAGGGCAGGCAGATGGCATGTTAAGGACTTAAAACCTTATTCAGAGTTCAGTGGTGATATTGAAAAAGAGAACGTTCTGAACATTAATTAGTGTTGTTGATATATTTAATGGTTGATAGTAGGAATTATTTCTGTCTTATCTTTTAGTAAAGGATTTAATTATTGTATTGCAATACTGTTTGGTAGTCTAAAATTTAGACGTTGGATAAGAAGTATAAAAAGAATTTTTGTAGTGCAGTAAGGTTGATACTAGACTGTGCTGATATTGTTAGTTGCAAGTTATTCATTTGAGTCAAGATAAAAAGTTACATGTTTCCGTTTGTCAAATGATTTCATTTGTCGTATGATTCTCTAGTTCAAGGTTATAAAGGAATATATAGGTATTCTTATGATTAAAGTGTTTGATAAATAAAGTTGTATATATTTGGTTATTATTTTCTTTTGGATTTATGATTAAAGTGTTTGATAATTATATTGGGAATCAAGTAGTTTGAGTCCATATTAAATATTGGTTGGAGGTCAATATTGTTAGTAACTATGATAGTTATGTTTAGTTTGAATATTGTGTAAGCTGACAATGTTCTATGTTTAGTATGAATATTGCGTGAGATAGCAATGTTCTATTTTGTTCATTCATGCGTGAGTGAGATTTTTGAGGAGTAAGACGTGGTGGTGTTTTACTTGTCTCTTCAGAGATAGAGATGTTTCTACATTTTGGTTGCATATACATGCGGTAGATTGTTGAACGTTAGTGATTTCAAGACATGTTTGCTGTTTTGAAGTTATGTTTGGAGTGGATCTCAAAGATAGTGAGAGTCCTTTTCTTCTTTTGTAAATATGTAAATTAAGGTTAATAAAGTAAAAATATGTTTGTCATGATAATTTGATATTTTTATTAAAGAATCGTAATACGGCAGTATTATATATTTTGTTGCTTAAGTTTCGAGTATAAATGAGTGATATAATAACCCCGAATATGTATTAAATAAAAATGAAACCCTACCGATTAAGACTTCCCGAATTTGTCCCCTTGTGGCGTATAGTACGCGTAGTTACTCGTCACTCATTTTCAGTTATGTTGTATCTTAAGTGGTAATTTTTGTTTTAGTTTGTAAAAATTAATAATAATAAGTTGTGAATATGTAACAATAAATTCAAAAAAAAAAAAATTCTTTGCATTTATTCCAGAATTTTTTCTCTTAGAAAGAGGCAGTGTAGCAATTTTATTTTCCACCTAATATATATATATATATCTGTATAATCAATCCTTTTATTAAATATTAAATAATATAATACATTATAATGTTATCCAATCCACTTAATTTAATAACATCTATTGTCCAATAAAGAACTAGTATTTAGTTCATGTTAAAAGTTAAATTCTACGGTGACAATATATAAGCTCTTGTTTGGTATCCTTCCTAAAGCCCCCTCTACTCAGGAACCGCAAGGTAACGCTGTTACCGGGCAGCGACAAGCTCGGCCCGCACTTCTAACACAGCTGGGGTTAAAGCAGGTCGAACGTTGTTCTTAGGAGCGATGTCCTTTATTGATTTTTGGTGTTGGAAGCATGCACGATGGAAGATTGCAAGTGTAAGCCATCTTCAAAAATTGTTTTGGATGGTCCATTTTTTTGTTGAAACCAGTCGTGGAGAACGATGAAGTTTTTGTTAAAAGACCGTTAGGAACATGTAACTTTGGGAATAATTTAATTTAAATTATATTGCAACGTAAATTATAAATAAGCAACTTTTCTGAATGGTATTCATGCGAAATTGATGAAAACAATTCTATTCTTGTATAATATGGAATCACATATATAATTTATTCAAGTTAATTACAAACAACATTTGCTTTCTTGTGGTGTGAATTACTCCTGGAACATCTGTAAATTGAAACGCAGATAATGGAGGCCAAGTGACGTGTTCTTCAGAATGCAGCACAACTATTTGTTTAAAATGGAATATTGCGTTGTCAATACATACGTCAGCTTTCAAGCAGGTATTTAGGTGCAATTTGGAGTTCTGGTATGTACAAAAAATTATGTTCGTATGTTGTTTGAACTGTCGACGTAGAAACGAGATAAATTTTACTTTAACCGACTTGTGTTAACTTTGAACAGGTCAAGGACAGACCTCAATTATATTTTCGTTGTTATACGATATGAATCTGTAATTTGTTCCTACATAATTCTTTAATTAACTCAATGAAACATCAGAAGATGTCACTACTAATTAGATAAAGTAAATTCTTATAACTTTGAACCTTTAGAAATTAAATTTCTACATTTGATATTTTATGAACAATTATCTGTAATATCTACTGTAAAATTAAGGTAGATCTACCATAATTAACTCTTTCTATAAATAAGCAATTTTATGCTTTGTCAATTTGTTATATAAACCTCATTAAATAGTAATTGGTACGGATATATTCAGTACCATTGTAATTAACTCTTTCTAATTTAAATTAACTTATAAAGGAAGACATATTTTTTGTAGAAAATTACTTTATTGGATACCAAAAAGAATAGATTCTTATTTTCGGACTAAAGACTATCTTTTATTTAAGAGGAATGAAAGTCGATTCTGATTGCATTTAATTATTTTTGAGTTTGAATGCACAAACAGTGCTTTTCTTTGTTTAATTTGTTCACAGGTGCAATGGAGGATTGCTAAGGTCAAAGTCGAGCCATAAGGTAAGATACTTCAAAGATTAGGTGGTATTTAAAAATTATATAGCGGTTATAGGAGAAAGGTTTCCGCATTAGCCTTGTACAAGGGACTTGTATTAGGTCTCCCCAGTATAAAAAAATACGGTGGCGCCTTATTCTTATTACTAGTGGTCGCAATTACACCCCGACCCACAGCTCATTCTCTACCCAGAGCATATAGTTCGACTAGCCGCTATACCTTCGAGATTTCCTCAACATAGAGCCACCTTCCATCCGAACTTGCCGTGGGCTCCTTTTTAATTATCGGAAATTCTCTTTAAACTAAGTTTAAATATTTCGAGAAGGTTATAACTGGTCATGGCAAATTCCGTCCCAAACTACATTCCCTCCATTTAATCCCCTCACCACTATGTCCGTGCAACTATCTCGATTCCCCAGAAATTCCTGACCATCTCCTGTACCATTGCCCTGCCCTTACTCCCATTTGAAACAATTTTAAGCAATTCATACAACTAGACCTATGCTCTCCACTACCTGATTAAAAATTCCTAGTCACTCATTTTCCCCTCTCTTTACACGATTTTCTACAAAAAATCCTAGACAACATACCTCCTATACCCCCATCTTAACCCCTAACCTGCGATCAAAACAACAAAGTGGAGACTGTATCGAATTTCAAACAATTCCATCCACCCCGCCCTGGATCATCTTTTTGACGCCAGCCGAAGTGTCATAAGCGATTTAAATAGAAGAACTCCTGCAACCCAATTTAATTTCATTTTGTTTTTTATTTAACTTTCTTAGATTGTACAAGTTAGGGTGGGCCAATGGTCTGAGCATGGCTTATAATAAAGATAATTCTCATTCAGTCTCAATGATAGTTTCATTCAAATCGAAACTTTTCTCGAACACATCTATTTGTATATAATCAATCACATGAATAGTGTTTTACTCAAAACATCCACCTGTTCATAAGATAACCAGAAAACGAATTGTATTAAACGCGTTTGCGGAACTACCTTCAGTCACCTCGTACATCAAAACTCATTACACCATTATAACAAGCGACCCTACGACCAACAAAATGGCTACCGGTTCTATTGTTTTAAACTACACGTGTCTACATACGAAATAAGAAATATATACAACCAACCTCTTAAAATTATAAAGACGCGTAGGATGAGTTTCCTAACCTCTCGTTTTGAAACTATAGAAACATACATAAGCTCAATGTAAATATTTAAGAAAACAAACGCTGTTGATGTCACAACAAAACAGGATAGATTTGTGTTATAAATTATAATTTAAAGTAAATAAATAGCAACCGTTTAAACTGAAAGGGCAGGAACTGCACGTAACGAGTTTGAAATATTCAAAATCGATCTTATTTGCTTTATAAGAATAGGCATCATTTCAGCTTTCAGTTTAAAAACAGCCGTAAGTATGAAGTCGAGGGGGCGTATTTTGTTGTACTAAATAAAGTAGAATGAAAGTAAATTAATGAAGAAATATTTAAATAAATTTGTAACTACTGTAAATAAATTGAATTGATACTATAGTTTGTGATAGCAGTTGCGTTTCAGGATTGTATTTTAAGTAGATTTCAAATATTATTGTTTAACGATAAATAGCAAAACGTTCTCTACAAAAGTACAGGTTCTTTGATTGTATCCCGTAAATGTTATTAATATAAAGATTAACTATTGTTTAACAGAACATTAATAAATGATTTAACTGTCTTGCCTCCCCAGACTTTTAAATTATATAATATACAGAAAAAACATTTTCCTCCTGTGAAGGTATAGATTATAATCGGAGCCAAGTTAAATATATAAATTTGTTTCTAGACAAATATATAAATCATTTACGTATTTTTCCCGAAATACCTACTTTTCAGCATATAAAATGGATATGTTCCAACGCATTTAAGCGTATGGGTCTTATATAAAAGTCAGCTGATTCTGGAATACAAGGACGATTATAAGATTGTTCGTGGTGCTTTTAAAATAATTGGAATGGTCTAGTTTATAATTTTTGTTGATTTATAAAGTATTCTATATTTGTTCGCCTATATCTTTATAGTAGATCAACATTATACAAAATATAACACTAAAACAACGTTTATTCTTAGACTGTTTTGTATATTTTTAAAGACATCTGGATTCATAAATACATTATGAAAAGCAGAAAAGCTTTGAGATTCAATCCTTTCAAATAGCAACTAAATTTATTGTTATGGATAAAATAATTTTTATTTCTTAATTATAAGTGACTCTTAAGTTGGGTTTTCAACAATGCATTTCTGTTTTTTGCAAAACGTTTCTAATTTGTTAATTTTATAATTTATGGTAAAATTGGGTCTATACACCCTAAAGTATTAAAATTTGACGTTTAACTCATATTTTAAACGTAAAATAATTTTCCAATCTTATAATTATGTTAAAGGTAAATTAATACTCAATCAGTTTTTACTAACTAGGTTTGAGATTCGATGATATTTTTATATAGTTATTTTATTTTTGCTTGCAAGAAAGCGTATTTACCCCACATAATAAGGGTACATCCATATTTGGACACAGAAATAAACAGGAAAGTATCTAATGTTTGTTAAATACAACCAGAAATAAATATCGGCCCTTTACACTCTTCGTATTAATTTAGAAAAATGCAGACATTTCGGTAAATAGTCAGCTTAGCTTAAGATAGTGTATTCGTAAACATTCACACGAGTTCCAAAAACAAATTATTCAATAATGACATTGGACCGATACGTCCTTATAACACCAATAGTCATACAACATACCATAAAAATTAAATCGTTGTTTAGAGTTTGTAAATAATTAATTTAGGGTATGTTGTGTTGGGAAAAAAATGACACTGTTGAAATAGACTTACATTTATTGCTTCTGGTTTGTTAAGGTTTTCCGTGCGGTCAAAAAAGAAAAGTAAAGTAAGCAAAGAAAATAGCCCGCATCAAGTACCGCAACAAAGAAAGGAACACCCAAAGAATTCCGTGCTAGCTAAAAGTCGTAAAGCGGATATATATTGCTGTGAATTGTAAGCTTAAAGCTGCCCAAACGTTGGGAGCCAATAAAGGAAAACAAAATTGATCTATGTGAATTATTGCCTGAAGATGCCCGTACTACTAGCTCAGATGGAATGAAACAACGAAATTTCAACATATAAATATTTGTAAACATGCTGGAATAAACCCCATAATTATTATTTTTTGTGTTATTAGTGACTGTTGTATTTTATTGTATTGGATAGATTAGAATTCTTTCGCTATGTATATGCTGTGTATCTACTAATCATTTTTTCAGAGCGAATTGGATTGTGTGCTTTTTTTTCGTTGTTTAGATCCCTCCAATCTCCCACTGTGTTAACGTGAGAATCGTTCTCTTCCTTACTCCTCTCTGTTATCGTAATTCTGGTGGATGTTCCGTTACTGATTTCCTGGCTCGCGCATCTTACGTGCAACAAAAGTGGAGTTTTTCTGCGATTAAACTTTATTCCGAATGGTCAACTCTATCTCCTTCTTGAATCTGTAATCCAGTACTATTGACGAATGTAATTTCGATAGAAATAGATGTTTTTTTGAAGTTCTCTGCTGCTGCCGCTTGTTGCAAAACACCAAGTTGTTCTAGATTCTACTCATTTT
Source organism: Platerodrilus igneus (assembly GCA_036346225.1). Taxonomy (NCBI): domain Eukaryota; kingdom Metazoa; phylum Arthropoda; class Insecta; order Coleoptera; family Lycidae; genus Platerodrilus; species Platerodrilus igneus. The sequence continues at coordinate 1,431,262 of JARFIW010000691.1, read as the reverse complement.
CACCGTGTGAAAATTGCTGTATGAACGATGAGAAAAGTTCGACCATAGCTGATCAACCGAACATCGCTTCATATTATAGCGTACAACAGCCTCCCGATAAAACCCCGCGTAAATATTTAAAGTTAAATTACTTACCCCGTTATTTTATTGGACACAGCCGTCTTCTTTAGGGTGTTCAGCTGAGTCCGCCTTGTTGTTGGTAGTTGCTTTTGCAGGTGTTTTTGCTGGTGTCTCGCTGCACATTGCGGTACTTTCTAGTTACCGCTTGAAGCGAGCGGACGTGTTTTTCAGTGCTCCCGCTTCTGCAGTAAACAAGTAAGTTTTTTGATATTTATTATTGTTTTATTATAGTTTAAGCCTTGCTTTTTATTGTATTTTGTTTTTTATTATTGTGTGCCGTTAATTTTTAATATACAGGGCATTAAATAAAACTAAAAAATAATTTAATCCGTTAAATACCAAATAAACCGCGTTTTAACTCAAATTTTAACTAAAATTCGCGTTTTAAAATAAACCAAATCAAATTTCGGGTTAATAAATCAAAAATCAATAACCAAGCACCCCAAATAATTTCAAAATAATTTAAAAAGGCGTTTTTAATAAATTTATTGGGAAATCTAGTAAATCGGGATAAAAAACCGCGTAAAACAAGCAAATAAATTCGGGAAAATTATATAACGTGCGTGTAATAAAATAACAATTTAAAAACGAAAATCTAGCCTCTTTTAAATCAAACAAATAATAAAAACCGCAAATTTTAAAATAATTTGAATATAAATTTTTCATTTTTTAAGTACACGTGTACTTTAAGATTCCTTAAAGTCGATCTTTGGATTTAATTAGTGGTGTAACATTTCAAGGTCGAGTAAACACCCAGTACACAAACGGTAAGTGCTTTCGGTACTGCATTCCAATAACGCGTGTTTCCATTAGTTTGTTTCTAAATTTAAATTTAGAGTCCGGTATTTTATAGATTTGTTTTTGAAGTAACTAGCTAGTTTGAATTTTAAATAAATAAATACAGTTTTGTTTACGGTACATTTTTAATCGAGGTATATTTATTGGGTTTGTGATTCTATTTTGTCTTCGTTGTTATTTTGACTTTAGTGTTTGTTTTATCTTTGATAAATTTGAAACTTCATTTGCTGGTTTGAAAATTTGAATAAATAAATAAATTTAAATAAATAAATACCGGGAAGTTTACGGTTCATTTTAAATCTAGCTATTTTATTGAAGCAGTGCTTTGTTTTGTACTTGCTGTTGTTTTGTTGTATAGCTGATCGTCTTAATTTCGTCTGAACTTTGAGTATTTAGCTTCAAAACGGTCAGGGCGTTTTTGATCTGGGTTTTTTATTTCTGGGTGTTGTTTGTTTGGTTAATTTTTCAGCATGGTTGTCCACCGAGATGAGGAGCCGCTGCCGAGGAAGAAAAGGGGTAATCGGTCGGAGTCGGTCAGGGGTGAGCAGTCTGAAGCAGGGGCGGTTGCGAAAGTCGCAGTGAAGGAGTTTGCTGTAGTCCTTGAGAAGCTGGTTGTGCAGCCCGACGGGGAGGTAGTCGTGTTGCAGGTGGAGCCTGGGTCTGCGGTGGTGGAGTCGGAGAGGCCGGCGCCCTTTGTGGGAGGGGTCGGGTCTGAGTCGCCCTCAACATCGAGAGGCCAGCGTCGCGGATCGACTAGTAGCAACGTAAGCGTTGCGGCTAGCGATCTAGACGAGCTGGACCTCCTTATGTTCAGGGCGAGGAAGGCATACGGCCTCATCCAGAAGCGGGTCCCTGCAACTTCGGCGACGATCACCGTCGATGACAGGAGGGTGGTTCGCAACGCCGCGGACGAGCTCCGAGACGTTTCGAACCAGCTTTTGGGATGGTTAGGGGTCTGAGGATGGTGCGAGGTGAGGTGAAGGAGGCTGTTGCGGAGGTAGCAGTTGCAGCGGCAAGGACGGAGCAGGTCGTTGTAGGGCAGGGGCAACAGTAGGGTGGTTTCGTGCGCCGGAGCAGTGGTTAAGAAAGCAGCGTCGACGGTCGCGGTCCGTGTCGACGCCAATCCAGGGATCAAAGAAGACGTCATGGTGACGTTAAAGAAAAGGGTTGATCCTGCCAAGGATGGTTTTGTTGTTGTCGGAGCACGTCAGACGCGTAGGGGTGGCGTTGTCGTCGAGTGTGCAGGTCGAGAGGACGCTTGTAGGTTGCAGTCGACGGTAGGTGGGGCTTGTCAGGGTCTGAGGGCAAGGACCATCGAGAAAAGGAGGCCCCGCATCGTGCTCTCTGGGGTAGAGAGGGAGATGAAGAAGGAAGAGCTCCAGTAGAGGTTGCTTGCTCAGAACCCCCGCTTCAGGGGGCTTAGGTTCGAGGACGAGGTTAGAGAGAAGTTTAGGTTTGGCGGCAGGGGACCCAGGGATCTGTTGGCCAGCGTTGTGTTCGAGGTGTCGCCGGAGGCTAGAAGGTGTTTTTTGGCGGATTCGGTCAGTCTAGGTTGGTGTAGGGTCTGGGCTCGGGATCATTTTTCAATGATCCAGTGTTTCCGTTGCTACGAGTTCGGCCACAGGTCACCGGAGTGCAAGGAGCGCATGCAGTTTTGCGGTAACTGCGCCGAGATTGGGCATGAGTTCAAGAACTGTAGGCAGGCAGTTTCTTGTTGTGTGGTCTGTGCGAGGTCGAAGGACAGGGTTGGTAGTGTCAGGGTCGATACTCGTCACGATGCCAAGTCCAGCCAGTGCCCCACGAAGCAGCGTTTGAAGGCAGTCATCACCAGGAACATCGACTATGGATCCTAGGCCATTAGATGATGTTCAGAGGAGGTCGTTAATTAAATGTGCGCAAATTAATTTAGGTAGAGGCAAAAGGGCTACAAATAGTTTCGTTAAAATAATGAACGAAAATAAAATCGACATCGGGCTCATACAGGAACCGCACCTGTATGGCCACAAAATAACAGGTTTTGGGAGGGGGTTACCGTTTTAAATACGAATAGCGAGCGACCGCGTAGCGGAATAATAATAAATAATGGGACGTGCGCCGGAATAATCCTAAACAATCTGTCGAATGAGTTCATAACCACCGCAGAAATAAAAACGGGATTCCATACGTTTTACGTGATAAGCACTTACCTTCCGCCGGTCGATTCCCGGCGGGAGAATCCTCAAACATAGGACTTAATAAATCAAATTGAAGGAATCCTTCGTAAAATCGGTAGAAATAGAAATCTAATTATCGCGAGAGACTTTAATGCTAAGTCGCCATTATGGGGCAGCTTTATCGAAGACGATAGAGGCTCGCAGGTTGCTGATCTTTTTACGGAATGGGATCTTAGTGTGATAAACACTAATGATTCACCTACGCATAGAGGCAGCAGTTTTGTAGATATTACTGCAGTCTCGCACGAAATGTTAGAAACGATTTGTAATTGGAAATTAAGGTCGGACGAGGAAACGCTCTCTGACCATAAATTAATAACATGGGACGTTGAAACCAAAACAAGCGCAAACGAGCAGCTAACTATATTTCCGCGGTTCTGGAATAAAAAAGCAAATTGGGAGCGGTTTAAAGAAAAATTTGGCGAAAGTATACCTGCGCTCGAAAATGAGCTATTTAACTGCCGAGAGATAGACGAAGTAGAAACACTCGCGAAAAAACTAAACGACGCGGTGGTAGACGCGTCGTCGTATTCTATGCCGTAAAAGAAAACATTTAAAGACAGCGTACCCTGGTGGACCCGGGAACTAACCACCAAGCGGTCAGAAACGCGTAACCTAAGGCGCCGCTATCAACGCGCCTCGGGAGATATAAGAGAACAACGGAGAACAGAATATAATCAAAGTTACCGAGAATATAAAATATTAATAGAAGAAACGCGAACGAATAAATTTAAAGAATTCTGCACGCGAAACTCAGAGAAAGAACCCTGGGGAACCGCATACCGCGTAATTAGAGGAATACAACAAAAAATCGCGCTCAGTAATATAAAGAAAACAAATGGCGAATACACGGAAGGTTTTAAAACCACAGCGGAATATTTACTAGAGAAATTTTTCCCATCGGATAATCTCGAGGAAGATGAAGAGTCGCACGATTTAGTACGTCGCGAAGCTGCAGAGGCGCAAGGAACAGGTGCCGATAAGGCAATCCTAGTTCACGAGGTCGTGAGGGCTCTTAGGAGGATGAACCCTAAGAAGGCATCGGGGCATGATGGAATCACTTCAGACGCAGCTCTGGAGGCGTGCCTGTTAGCCCCGTGTGTCTTTGTCGGGTTGTTTAATCTTTGTTTAGAAAGAGGCGTTTTTCCGCGGTGCTGGAAAATCCAGAAAGTGAGATTTATACCCAAACCTAAAAAGGCGGATGCGTCAGATCCGGGCAGCTATCGTTCAATTAGCTTGCTACCCGTGCTGGGGAAGGTTTTAGATCGCGTTATGACTAAGCGTGTTGAGCACCTAGTGCGAGACAGCGGCGGTTTTAATAACCGACAGTTTGGTTTCGTGGAGGGCAAGTCGACTATCGACGCGTTAGAGTTTCGTTGTCGGGGAAATTAAGCAGGCGAGACATGCTAAAGAGTACTGTGTCGTTGTTGCTTTGGACATTTCAGGAGCGTTTGATGCTGCCTGGTGGCCATTAATCGTTTGCGAGTTAGATCGTAGGGGTTGTCCGCGAAACTTGATGTCTTTGATCAAGAGTTATTTCTCGGGGCGATTGGCACAGGTTGAATTTTCGGGTGAAGTTCTGTCGCGTGAGGTGGAAAGGGGATGCCCACAGGGGTCATGTTCTGGTCCCACATTTTGGAAGTTGTTGTATGAGAGCATCTTTAGGGTCAAGATGCCCGCAGGATGCTCAATCGTTGGGTTTGCGGATGACACGCTTTTAATTGTAAGATCGAGATTGTTAATGAATCTGGGGCACGAACACTAGATAGTGGGCTTAAGGCGTTTACGCCGCCAGATGGAAAATTAAACGAGATCATAGACATTAGAACTTCGCCGACATACATCTTCCGGTTCGGAAGGAGTGTAGAATAATGTCTGCCTCTGTTGGGTAGTTTTCTGCCACACAGGAACAGCAGGGGAATAAGAGTTGTAGCACGCGATATAGGAGGTGGCTAGGGTAGTTTAGAAAACTCGAAACGAGTTAAGGAAGAAAGTTGGTTGTTGTTAGGATTGGAGGTAAGAAATTTAACGGTAGAAAAGGAAAAAGCAGGAGCAGTACGAGAATCAACCTTACGAAAAGAAACACAAGCAGAGAACACTTCAGTTACGTTAACTAGAGTGACAGAAGTAGATAAAATTGCAACGACGTTAGATAGAGGACTAGAACTATCACAGTTAGAAAAGAAAACAGCATTGACTGTAGGCATATCAATCCTAGGAATAGGAGCAGAATCCGCTAAAACTTCAGTAACATTACATAAAGGAACGGAATCAGGTAAAATTTCGTCAACCGTACAAGAACAGGCAGCATCAGGAACAACTTTATCCATGATAGATAAGGAAGTAGAATCAGGTTGACCTTCGTCAACATTAGATAACAGGACCTCGGCTAAGATTTCGTCAACCTTAGTTAAAAGAACAGAAGCAAATAGCATTTTGTCTACATGAGAAAAGTGAGTAGGAGTAGGTAACGTTTCATCAACGTCCGATAAAGGAGTAAAATCAAGTAAGCTTTCATTAATGTTAGACGACGGAGTAGGAACAGACAAAACTTCAGCCACAATAGGAACTGATTCCTTAACTATAGTAGATACCAAAACAGGATCAGGTAAAACTTTCACGATGACAGCAACAGGCATCACAGCTACGAGTTCACTAACTTCCACAGGACCTTCTCTATCCGTATTAGAGATTATCGTCAGTTCAGCTACAGCTGTTATTGCACGTACGACAGCAATTTCTTGAATAGAAGCATTTAAGAAAGCAGGAGCAGGTAAAATTTTGACAAAAACGGGAAGAGGCATTAACGATACAGATTCATGAACTTCAACAGGACCTTCGCTTACTAAATTAGAAGTTATCGTCACTTTAGCGACATGGGTGCTTGCAGACACGACTGGAATTTCTTGGGTAGAATCATTTGAGAAAGTGGTAACAAACTCTTGAGAAGCTATCTGCAGCTTGCCGCAGTCACTAAGTCGAAGTATGGGTTGCGATGGTGGTGAAGACACAGTTTGAGGTGAGAGTGAATAAGTAGGTCGAGCAGAAGAAGGAGTAGAATAGGAGGTAGAACTAGAAACGGAAGAAATTTTGTTCGAAGTTATATTTGCCGGAGAAGGGTATGTTTTGATAGTAGGAGCCGGATGACCTAGATGAGTTACAGAAAAGAACGTGGAATTAGGAGCAGAAGAAGTTTGGCCTTTACAGCTGAGAACAGAATTGAAATTATGATTTGAAAACCTATTAGTAGTAGAATGACAGTGTGGACAGTTGCTGCGAGAAACTCCCTTATATCCGCAACCATAACAGTGGAGTACTTAAGGACGAGTACAACATGTCGAAACATGACCAGGTTTGTCGCAATTAAAATATATGATCTGACGAGTAGAAGCAGAACTAGGAAGAAAAAAGTAGAACGTACGGAAGAAGTATTGGATCTACGCTAGGCGTAGGAGAAATCTTAACAACTCGGTCATGTGAAGCAAAAGTATTTTTCTCAATAGTAGCAAACTTATAAGCAAAATCCGGGGGTTCAAAATGTTGAATCAGTAAATTGGACAACGACTTCCAGTCAGAAAATCTGTGCCGATAACCACGATACCAAAGTAACGCTTTCGACTCAAACAAATCCACTGCAGACTCAAATAATTGCAATTCTGGCACATGGTGAGTTCGTCGAAGTTTTTCAACCAATTTCAAAAAATCATGTACGGTAAGAGTGTTCGGGGCACCGGAAAATTTTAAATTCCACTCCCACACTGGAAGACCTTGGTAAAAAGCCGAAAAGGAAGTCATTTTGAATACGAACAAGAAAGAAATTGATAGAAAGTAACTAAATAAAGGCTAACCGCAAACGCCAAAAGCCAAAAAAATATTGTGAATACAGGACAATCTAAAACATCAAAATCAAAAACAACAAAATAGAATAGGGCTGTAGAATAAAAGAAAAAAATCGGAGGAAAAAAACTAACTCTAGACTTGATGGGAAGAACAAAATATACAGAGAAGGAAGGAAAGAAAAAAAATTTGGGCGCCAGCGTTTTCAATAGACTAGGATTATTGGCGGAATCACAAGTCCAATAATCTGAAATTAACCCACCAATTATATTGAGAGTAAGGGACGAAACATAAGTAGTATTAGGCCGAGAAAATGCGGTTCATGTAGGAACTTAGGCACTAACAATACAAAAAAATTGGAGCAAAAATTAACTAAAACAAACTCAGAGCAGAAATTAATAACAAAAACAAATCGCGGCCCCACTCCAGGGCGTCAGAATTTATGCTACGTACCATGACGTAGCCGGAAGAAAACGTAAATATACCAAGCTAACTAACAATGCGGAGAGGGGAGGGGTTTCTAGCAACACAAAAATAATACATCGCCAATGATTTTCTATTTACAATAAAAAAAGCACAATTATAGAAATTTCTATCAAAACAGCAAAACAAAATTAACTAAGGTTACTATTTAATAAACAATTTTACTCTATGGACAAATTCACTAATTGTTCCACGAAGTGCTCAATTCGTAGCTAACATGCAATAAATCTAATCAGTGCCAAAAAGAATAACGCTGATACTTTCGTTTAAGCGGATAGGTTAAATAAAACAAAAACATTAAATTTAGAAATCTTTCTAGTAAGGATTTTACCATACGAAGCATTTGTTATAACTCTAATCAGTAAAAAAAGAATACTGCTGATACTTTCGTATGAGCAGATGGGTTAAGTACAAAAGCAAAAGCATTAAAGTTCGAAACTTTTCTAGTAAGGATTTTACCAGAACAAACATTAGGGTATCTAATTTCAAATTGAGTTTATCTCTGGGTATGTTAGAAAAGGAAACATGTCACATACATGTGTCGGGATACTTATCTTGACAGCCCTCGGAAGCGAATTGACACAGCATCGCTGCGGTAGTCAGATGCTACAACCGTAATTGCAACAGCGGTCTACGTGCAAGAGCAGTTGATCTACATCAAGGAATAATTGGACTACGCAACAAGCAATTTAACCTCCAGCTAAGAACTAAAAAAAGGAAAATCTTACTAATATTAACAACTCAGGAGCGGTTACCGATCCACACCAAATCTACACATTGGATAGAGAAGAAACGTGCATCGCTCTTGGAGTAACAGAACGAGTAGTTTTTACAAGTGCATCGACGCACAAACTGCAGAATCAAAGTTTAAAAAGAGTTCAAAATAACACGAACTCGAAAAGCAAACATCCGCGTTATCGAAATGCGATTGAAACTTGAAAACACCGTTTTAACGGAGAATAGTAGAATATATTATTTCGACAAATCTTTAGATGGGAAACCCACTAGAACGCAATTATACGTTATCGGAAAGCATAACGCGTTCACGGATACCTAAACAGGATGTTGTTTAAATTTTATCATAAACTTGTCGTTTCCAAGCAAATAGATTTAATTTGAAAAATTATTTGAAAGCGTACTTATTGCAGAAAAATAAAATATACAGGATGTAAATTATTTAATTGTAGCACAAACTTGTCGTTTTTAAAGCAAACGGGATTTGAGTTGAAAAGTATTAAACAGCGTATTTATTATTAATTAAGTTGACGGATGTGAGAATAGCAACGTAGTTGATTTAACAAAATTATCGTAAAGCGGACTTATGAATTAACAAGTGAAATTTTAAAAGCGACAAACAAAGCTTTTTGAACAAATTATAATATCCATAAATCAAAACTCGATTATTTATAAAGCTCGCGTTCATTCAATGAAGAAAAATAGTCAGACTGACAGCTTTTAAAATCTCTTAAAAAATTGTATTAAAAATTACAATATGATGCCCGCGCTACATGCTCGTTTGCACCACATTACAATTTTGCCACCATATAAGCGCATGTTTATTTATTTTGTTCATTGTACTGATAACAGATAACGTGTTTACGTTTTAATCGACTACTTGCATGTCCTGCTAGTAACAGTGTGTGCTACATTGCACAATGCATAGATACGCTATGTAATAAAATTTTCCAAACATTATTCGTGATATGGAGTCGAATGAACATCAAAACTTGTACTTACGTTAAATTAAGCGCTTTGTACCTAGGTACACCTGTGTATATCACACAGATACAGAGAATATTAGTAAGTTTAATAACGAGACTGATTACGTGCACTAGTCTTGCTCAGCTGAAGCCCATAATCGAATAATGTGTAACTTATTTCAAATTGTAAATCTCTGTTGAAAAATAAACATTAAGATACACTATAAAAACATGTGAATAACAATATTATTACTTCCAAACAATTTCCTTATCTACCGCCTGATAGTTTTAGATTTCAATAAATAACAATAGGCTCTGACGTGCACTAACTTCACTATACACATAACTAAAACCCTAGTAGCCCAGTAAAATGACTCGAAACTTGTCGATTTTGAGGAAATAATATTGACTGGGCTGAAACTTTGTAAACAGGCTTGTTTTAGGGTACTATTCACATATTAAAAGTCCCCACGTGTAGACGCTACGTTGCGGTCAGGGGAGGGTCTAAAAAGTCCAAACAATTAGTTTTTCGCAAATAACTCGGAAAATATTAACTTTACGGAAATTTATGTACATATCAAAATTGTAGCTTACAAAATCTCGCATAATTTTATTTTTTATTCAAGTTTGTACGACCAAATAGAGCAGAGATATAATTTTTTTAAACAGTAGTTTTGCGACGCAACGAAATCGCGTACGCGCGTGGCGCATTTTTCGCTAATATCTCGAAAATGGACTTTCGAATCGAGAAATGTTTTAAATAAAAGTTGTAGAGAAATCTAATTACGAACAATTTCGTTTTTTATTCATTTCTGTACGACCCAAATTCGCCGAGTTATTAATTAAAAGACAATTTTCTTTTATGTTGATAGTGGATGTTTTACATGTTAAAATCAGCATTAATTCTTAAAGTATAGGTCGTACATATATAGTCTAAAATGAACTCTCGAATTGAAAAATGTTCGAAATAAAAGTTTTATAGAATGTAATTACGAAATTAGTTGTTAGTCTTCTTCTTCTTCTTCATTTGCACTATTTGAATAGTTTTCATCTGATTCGGAATCGCTAATTTTATTAACCAATTGCGATTTTATTGCTTCGGACTCTTCTGAATCTTTAGTACCTACGTACGTACTATAGGTCCTAAAAATATCGGCCTAGTACCAAAGGATTCAGAAAGACCCCAAGAATAACTTCTGACACTTCCATAAGTACAGAAAAATGGCTAAGGACACGTTTTTTTATCTTTTCGGGCGACTCATAGTGATGATCTGCTACATACGTAAACTTACCTATCTTTTGAAACGCCAGTTTCCCATCAAGATGCATTCCAAATTACATGCGACAAACTTTTTTTTATAGGAAATTTTATCAGCTTTAATTTCGGTCTCTTGAAGTTTTTTCGTAAAACTAATAGAAACGAAGATATTTCCAAAAAAACTAATGCTAATGCAATTTTTCCATACAGCAATATTCATCAATTTTTAAAAAAAAACATACTTTGCGAAGGACCTATACGACTCCAGCACGTTCATATATATATATATATATATATATATATATATATATATATATATATATATATACAAAATAAAGTTAATTGTAGCCTTAATAAACAAAACCACTTAATTTATACTAAAATTAAAACTGTTTTAGCGGAACCAAAGTTAATCATGCGATCCCATTGGTTGTTAAGCTAATAGAGAAAGCAATCCAGATGACGCTATTAGACCCTTGTCAGTATTTAAGAGGGGTCCTTTGTGTGTAACTATTTGATTGATTCATACGCATTTAGGGAGGGAATACTTTTTCACCGCCTTCAACAGTCTGACGTCCTCTAGTTTAAACGGGTGGCTGGTTTCAAAAATATGTTTGGCGACTTAAGATTTTTTATATTTACCATATTTGAAATAAGCAATGTGTTTTTTAAATCTAGTTATAACATTTCTTTTAGTCTGACCAATATATTTTTGAGAACATCCAGGTCCTAAACAGCTAATCTCATAAATCTCTGACTTTTGCAACTTATTCACTTTGACATTTAGATCACCTAACATCTCTAATTTTATTAGTATTATTATAAGCAACTTTGAAATTGAATTGTTTAAATATTTTATTATGACCCTTAGCCGTGTTGTGAAAAGGAAATTTGACAAATTTGACTAATTCATTATTGGTGTTAGGTTGCAAAGTCATTGATTTACGGATGTTATTTCTATTCTTACATTTTCTTAGAATATTATCTACAATAACCGCAGAGAAACCATTGTGTATCGCTATTTGTTTAATAAGTCAGCTTATTATTCCCTAGTGTTTCTATACCACGTACTTTCACATATTTAATGGTGTTACGTTTATTTTCAACATAATTAATAATAAACACACTCTCAAATAAATTCCTCAATTCAAATCCTTTTGCAATTAAATAGTTATATCCTATTTTACTCGTTGTCTTGGTATACCTTACGACCGCCGTATAATAGTTTTCTCTATTGTTCCAATGTAACGACTTGTTGAAATAAGGTCGCGCATTATCCGATATAAGCCAGGTTTTCCGTTTTAACCGCGCTTCGATAAGCGAGGATGTGCAGTTCGACTCCGTGTTGTTTGAACCATTTGTTGAATGTGATTCTACAGCTTGTACGTCAAAATATTTTCTACATTTATTCGTCACCGTATTTCAAAAGCGATGCACGTTTTTCTGTTCGACAACTATAAAGTATCTTGCGTGTTTTCGCTTTTTTTAACTGGAGGTCAAATGGGTTCTTTCTTTGTGTAGGCCCATCTGTTAGTTGCCGTGGACCAGCTGCCTTTTGGCTTTGGGTCGCTGCTATAAATTACGATAGCAGGGTAAATGAACCCTGCAACCATGGCGTTTCTATTCTGACTCACTCCCGGCGGCTTGCAAGATACGCATCCTGACGCATAGAGATATGTGACTCGTTTTCTTTTACGTATATCGAGGATCCTTATTTATCAGCGGTTGATGTTGTGAAACCAGTTCACCATCCATGTTTAGAAGCTAGTTTCGCTAGTGTTTCTGGTTATCTTTCTTTAATTCTTACTACACGTTGGTCTACATTTAATACTTTAATTTAATCCACTTGCATTGGAGAAAACCTACCTTTAATACTTTAATTTAACGCACGTACTATTAAGAAAACCTACATTGAATAGTTTAATTTAACACACTTGCTCTCCGCGGTTGGTAGTTAGCTTGGTATTTACTTTTCTTCCGGCTCCGTCTAGGTACGTAGCAAAGGATGCTCTAACAGATAATAACGTTCATGAAAATAAAATTGAAGAATATATCAAGCTTGTTTCACATTGCATGTCCCAGAACTGTTTTCAATTTAACAACAAATTGTTCGAACAACATGAAGGGACAGCAATGGGAAACAGCCTTTCACCATTCATTCATCATTCATTATTCATTCACTATACTCAGATTTGGCCTAGTACAACCTTGTTCTAGGCTACTTTCTTACGCTCCTATTTTTTTTATCGCACACCGAAAGAAATGGGATGCAAGCTTAAAATTTTGTTAGTAGTTAGGGAATAATATCAGCTGCTTACTGTAAAACGCGTAATTGTTTCGGCGATGTTCAAGAGCATTTGATGATACCTCCATAGCGAAGAAATTGAGCGAGAACTCAAAGTTTGGTCTGTAGTTAGGAAATGGTAATGTTACTTACCTAAAACTCGCATTCGTTCCGGCGTCGTCTTAGGGTACTTTATACATTCTTATTTTGGTTTATTGTACAAAAAAAAATAGAGCGAACTTACTAGAAAACACGCATCCCGTTCTGTTCGATTGTACGTTATGGTACGAATTAATTTTTTTTTTTACTTTTGTTTCATTATCTGTTCTGTAGATATCCCGTAAAAACTAAGTAGCAGATTGGGTGGGATATATAATCTTACTTGTAAGAAGGTCCCTTTTGTCTGGACTTCCGATTGTCAGTCCGCTTTCCTCTCTCTTAAACAGCATTTATTTCTGCTCCCATACCTTTCTGTCCTGCCTTTACATTGCCCTTTTACTATTCAGACCAATGCCTCTCATTTTGGACTAGATGCTATTCTGAGCCAGAACTCCTCCGATGTCAAAAATGTTGTCAGTTTAATTAGTCGCTCCCTTTCCGAATCAAAGCATAATTATTTCGTTACTGAAGAGTGTTTGGCAGTTTTGTGTGCAATTGAGGCGTTCCACCCGTATATCAAAGGCACACACTTTACTGTTATTACTGATCACCATTCCCTCATATGGTTAAATAAACTCTATGGTCTGTATAGATTCTTAGCTCGCTGGTCTCTTCGCCTCCAGCAATACAGTTTTTGCATTTTCACATTAAAGGCAAAGGTCATGTCGTTCTATTCATGTTCTCGACACTTTCTATTTTAGCAATTAATTTCCTTGAGATCACCGGCCCTACTCCTAATCCCTGGTGCAATTACATGAACCTAAAGGTTTCCTAATTTCCTAGACGTTATCCTTCCTGATCCGTGTACACGACATCTACGTCCAAGGTACCGGGTTCGAATCCCAACACGGTCCGCTTGAAAAATGTTAGGCGAGCATTTTTCACAAAAATACACCCTCGTTCGAATAAAAGATAAAATGGAGATCCCGTGTGTGAGTATTATCACGCACGTTAAAGATCCCTACCTTGCTTGTAACAGCAAGGGTTCGGCAAAATTCCAAATTTTCTAGGTAAAAAAAACTGGTTTCCTGGCCAATGTAGTACCTTCGGGTGGAGCATTGGAAAATCACATGTAAGGTAAACGACATCAGGCGGCTCCGTGGCGTAGTTAGTATGCGTGTAACTGCTACGCCCAAGGTCCAGGGTTGGAATCCCGACACGGTCCGCTTGAAAAATGTTAGGCGAGAATTTTTCACAAAAATAAACTCTCGTTCGGATGAGATGTAAAATGGATGTCCCGTGTGTGTGTGTGTGTGTGTGTGTGTGTGTGTGTGTGTGTTGTCACGCACGTTAAAGATCCCTACCTTGCTTGGAACAGCAAGGGTTTGGCAAAATTCCAAATTTTCCAGGTAAAAAAAACTCGTTGCCTGGCCAATGTAGTATCTTCGGGTGGAGCATTAGAAAATCACATTTAAGTTAAACGGCTCCGTGGCGTAGTTTATATATATATGTGTGTGTGTGTGTGTGTGTGTGTGAGTGTGTGTGTGTGTGTGGGTGTGTGTGTGCGCGCGCGTGTTGTGTGCGTGTGTGCATGTGTGCGTATGTGCGTGTGTGCGTGTGTGCGTGCGCGTGTGCGCGTGTGTGCGTGCACGCGTGCGTGTGCGTGTGAGTGTGCGTGTGCGTATGCGCGTGCGTGCGTGCGTGCTTGCGTGCGTGCGTGCGTGCGTGCGTGCGTGTGTGTGTGACTGCTACGCATAAGGTCCCGGATTCTAATCCCGACACAGTCCGCTTGAAAAATGTTAGGCGAGCATTTTTCACAAAAATACGCCCTTGTCGGTTTGAGAGGTAAAATGGAGGCCCCGTGTGTGAGTGTTGTCACGCACGTTAAAGATCCATACCTTGCTTGGAACAGTAAGGGTTTGGCAAAATTCAAAATTGTTCAGGTAAAAAAAATCGCGTCCTGGCCAATGTAGTACCTTCGGGTGGAGCATTGGAAAATCACATGTAGGTGGTGATTCGCTAGCCGGGGGCTCCGTGGTGTACTATGCTCCAGGTTCCGGGTTCAAATTCCAACACGATCCGTTTGAAAAATGTTAAGCGAGCATTTTTCACAAAAATACGCCCTCGTTCGGATGAGAGGTAAAATGGAGGTGTTGTGTGTGCGTGTTGCCACGCACGTTAATGATCAATACCTTACTTGCAACAACAAGGGTTTGGCAAAATTCAGAATTTTCAGATAAAAAAAAACTAGCTTTCTGGCCAATGTAGTACCTTTGTTGCGCGTAAGAATGCGTGGAGAGATGTCACAGTTATGTACATTAAGAGTTCATCATTATTATTAGGTCCTTAGTACTAGAACTGGTTAGACGTGTACCCTCATTGTTTCCTATTCTGAACTAACCTACACATTTGCACAGTCTGCACCTATCACTATCTGCGTGTGATAGTCTAATCTAGGTCTACCTTTACCTCATTTTTCCTACCTTTGCTTGTAATATATCCCGTACTATTCCCTAAAAATGCCTTAGAACGTTCCCTGCCCCTCTATTTCTCTTATTTTTTTTTGTTTTTCACAGATATCTTTATTCCCCTACTATTTCTATAATCTATTTTTTATTAACTTTGTTTGTCCATGCTATCATCCTCATACATCTGAAGCACAACATTCTAGGAAGCTTCTACCTTTTTCTGTCTGCTTTTCCTACTGCCTATATTCTATAGACGTACTGTACTGTGCTACACACATATGCTTTCAACAGTTTTCTTCTTGTTTCTATGTTTGTTGTTTTTGAACATAGCTATTATTCTTTTTTGTTAGATGTAGTTCGGTCCCCTTCTAATGTTTTACAATTATATACCTTATTTCCCCAATATTCAGTGGTATGTGAAGGGGAAATGTAGTACCTTTGGGTGGAGCATTGGAAAATCACATGTAACGTAAACGACATCCGGTAGCTCAGTGGTGTAGTTGTTATGCGTGTGACTACTATGCCCAAGGTCCCGGGTTCAAATCCTGACACGGCCCGCTTGAAAAATGTTAGGCGAGCATTTTTCACAAAAATGTGTGTGTTTTCACGCACGTTAAAGACCCTACCTTGCTTGCAACAGCAAGGGTTCGGCAAAATTCAAAATTTCCAGGTAAGAAAACTCGCTTCCTAGCCAATGTGGTATCTTCGGGTGGAGCAGTGGAAAAATCAAATGTAGGGGGTAAACGACATCCTTTTCCGTCGTCATAAGCCTCTATCGCTGCCTATTCTTTCTTACCTTTTAAGCAGCCTAAACTATTGATCGTTCTCCACGATCCTCTCACTTGTGATCATTGTGGTGTGACCAAAACTTTCACTCAACTTCTCTGCATCTACTATTGGTCTTTTCTCTGAGCTAATGTCGCTCGCTACATCCAATGTTGTCCTGTCTAGGCTGTCCATAAGGTGAGTAGTTATCTTCTCCGGGTTTCTTTGCTCCTAGAACTAAACCTTCCTATCCTTTACAAGTTATTTCCTGTGATGTTGTTGGTATTTTTCCCCGTTCTACCAAAGGTTATTCGTATTTCTTTGTAGAGGTTGATTACTTTACTAAATTTGCTCTTTTCTTTACTTTGTGCAGAGCTTGAAAAGCAAGTCTTCCTGCTTTTTGTTGTTCCTTAACACCTGGTCACTGATAACGGTACATAGTTTTAGAGTCATTAATTCACCTCCTTGTGTACCCGTAATCATTCCAAAATTATTTTCACCGCCCATAATCAACTTCAACTCAATCCTGCAGAACGCGCAAACCATCCTATAAAAACCGTGATTGTTCGTGGCAACCATCGAGGTTAAGATGTCGATCTTTCACAACTTGCTTATGCCATTCGCGTGTTCAACATGAAATCATTAGTTGTACTCCGTTCCTTAAGTTGTTTGGTAAAAAACATGTTCCTTCTGGCGATTACTTCGGCCAACTGTCAGAATTTAAGAATATGTATACATCGAATCCTGATCTTCTACGCCTAAACCCGAACATTTCAACATAATTCGTTCCCATGTTCTAAAGAAACTGTATGTTGCGTACCGTAATACCCATAATTGTTATAATCTTTGACTTCGTCCTGTTAAATTTCAATTAGAAGTTTCTGGTTGTCGCCGTAATTTTACTTTGTATGACGCTTTACGCCACCTTAACGCCAAACTTGCCCCTAAATTTCTTAGTTCTTTCTCTATTAGTAAAGATATTTCTCTTTGGACCTACTTTCGGTACCAAAAGCACCTGATACATCAAAGATCTTAAACCTGCCGATCCTGTTGATCTAATGTCCCTGATATTATATTACTGTTATTTTGATGCCACACTCGTCGAAAACCTCATTATTTGTCCTCCCGTCCCAATTTGTCATGCTTACTTTATGGTATTTCAGTATTTCTTCTTTTGGAGTCTTTGTTTTTAGTTTCTTATTTCTTATCCTAAACTCCACTTCCCTTTTTCTTTGGCTGATTTATTTGTTATCGGTTCACGTACTGACTTACTTTAATTTTGTACTCGTTTCCTGTTGTATGCTGTTTATACCTTTCTTCTTTTTTTCTGTTACTGCGACTTAGTTGACTTTTCGGGTTTAATAGCGATTCTTTTCTTGATTGTTTGAGACCGTTTCTTGTTACCATAGATTGAAGTGCTTTGTTTTTCTCATCCTTTTCGTTGTTTCCTATCATATTTGAGGATTGACTGTTTTGTTTTATTTAGCAGTAACTGCTGGTTTTCTTCTTCGTTTCTTTTCTTCCTTTTTGGTTTTTTCGAGAAACTAATTTTTTTGAGGTTTGAAAACTTTACTGTCTCTTAATTAGAGACATCCGTTTACTAACAATTTTTGCAGCGTTATTGTTGTTCCATCTCAATCCTCGTTAATTGCTCATTTTATTCAATATCTCTCTTTCTCTTTCCTTGGCTTTTCTTTTTTTTTGTTTTCACATCAGATAGTGTTCTGTCCGATTTTCTCTTGTAGGCCTAAAGCTCTTAGTGTTGGTTCTTCGAGCCAAACGACTTTTTTTGGTTTTCTTTCGGTTCGTGTTGTTGTTTAACGCCTGCTCACTTTTACATAATGTAAGAAATGTTCTGAATACCCACTTTGACGATCGCTGGATTAGCAGATGCGGTCCGTACCCTGGCTACCGAGATCGCCGGATTTCATTCCGCTAGATTGTATATTTGGGAATAAATGACATCGTTGGTCTATGCTACGAAAGTGGACACAAGAGGTGAACTACTAGATCGCATTCTTATTGCTGCAGGGTTCATTAAAGTAAATAATCGTTCACTAAAACTCGCTACTAGCTCAATTTATAAACGCGCAAGTAAGTGTATCAAAGTGGGCGGTAGTGCAATTAATCAAAGTATTTTTGAAACAAATTAAAATTGGACTCGAACATGTGAGCTTATTTTACATATTTTAGCTTCCTAAACATGTTCTTAAAATACTTACATTTTCTTCCGAAACATAAAACGACAAAGGTGCAATTGGAATAGGTTTAAGATTTCGGGTTTTTTAAAGGTGTTGTGTTTGTATTTTAAATTAATAGCAAAACGGCGTAGGAGTATGCAGCCAGCCATACTCTTAGCTAATTAACCAATAAGCACGCAGTATGCAATTAAAAAGCATGCACGATTAAAATACCCTATTAATTAATTTATATTAATTATATATTAATATATTAATTAATTAATACCCTAATAATGAACTCGTCCAGAACCCCTCGCGAATAGAACCTTTAAAATGTACAATACAAACAAACCTCGGTATAAAAAGAGTTCGAAACGCTTGAGGAAATAATTTTTTGTTGATCTCTCTTTAAGAAAGACACCAAACTTCTTGGAAAAAACTTAAGATTAGTACAAGACGTAAGTCACCAAGCTCTACATGCACTAAAGATGTTCCCTCAAATTGCTACGTACATCGACGTAACTAGACGGACAAAACTTCAGCCACAATAGGAACTTATTTCTTGACAATAGAAGATAAAGAAACAGGATCAGGTAAAACTTTGAAGACCACAGCGACAGGCAGTATAGCTACGGGTTCACTAACTTCAACAGGACTTTCTCTATCTGTATTAGGAGTTATCGTCACTTTATCTACAGCTGTTATTGTAGACACGACAGACATTTCTTTAGTATAATTATTTACGAAAGCAGGAATAAACTCTTGAGAAGCTAGCTGTAAATCACTAATTCGAAGTTTGGGATGCAATGGTGGTCGAGGCAGAACCTGCGGTGAGAGTGGATGCGTAGGATCCCTTTGATCATAGTTTAAATCGCAAAAGACGGAGGAAATTTTGTTCTTGTTAGTATAGGTCCGGTGAGTAGGGGCGTGATAGCCGTAGAAGTCTATATTATAGTTCAAAGGCTCATATGGCTGAAAAGGGTATGAGGTAATGGTATAGGGCGAGCAGAAGGAGGTGTCGAAAAGGATGTAGAACTAGAGACGGAAGAAATTTGGTACGAAGCTATATTTGCGAAGAAGGGTATGTTTGGATAGCAGGAGCAGGATGACCTGGATGAGGTACAGGAGAGAACGTAGAGTTAGCAGAAGAAGAAATTTATCTCCTAGAGCTGAGAACAGAAGTTGAAGTATGATTTGAAGACCTATTAGTAGTAAGATGACAGTTGGGATAATTGTGGCGAGTAACTTCCTTATGCCCGCAACCATAGCAATCGAGTACTTGAGGACGGGTACAAGGTGTCGAAACATGACCACGTTTGTCGCAATTAAAACATACGACCTGACGAGTAGAAGCAGAACTAGGAAGAAGAACAGTAGAATGTATGGGAGAAGTATCGCATCTACTCGTAGACGTAGGAGAAACCTTAACAACTCGGTCATGTGAAGTAAAAGTATTTTTCTCAATAGTAGTTGCATTATAAACAAACTCCATGTGTTCAAAATGATGAATCAGTAAATTAGACAACGACTTCCAGTCAGAAAACCTATACCAAAAACCACGATACCAAAGTAAAGCATGTGAAGTAAAAGTATTTTCCTCAATAGTAGCAGACTTATAAGCAAATTCCGTTTCAGCAGTAACAGTATGTTGGTCTTGGCTAGATGATACGACATTATCGGCCAGAATCTTTTCCGGTTCTAACTTCAGACATTCGTCCTTTAACTATTGTAAGGAGCGGACGGTAGACAAATGGGCTCGATAGACTGGAGCGAGGTTACAAAGCACAATCGACAATTTATTATCCTTTTTGAAAGATCCATACCACTGAAACAGAGCCGTCAGTAATGCTTTCTGAGGACTCCTGCTGTCTATTGCAGGTACCATCAAACAGTCTTGTTCCCATATCAGTCCTTTTGAATACGAATAAAAAAAAATTGGGAGAAGGTAACTAAATAAAGACTAACCGTAATTCGATAAAAGCTCCAAAAAAGAATTATTGCAAATCCAGAACAATTTAAAACATATCCGTCGGATAAACTTCGGGAACACCAATAGGAGCGAAACAACAGTGCGTCAGCATTTTCAACGGACTAGAATTATCGGCTAAAACACATTCCGATAACCTAAAATAAAGCATATCAATCCCCATGTGAGGAACATCAAAGAGCCGAAAGAAAAAAATAAATAATAGTTTCAACGTAAAGAGAAAAAAAATTAGTAGCATTAAGCCGAGAACTGCAGGTAATGTAGGAAATTAGGCAGTAACAACAAAAAAAAACCGGACCAGAAATTAAGCAAAATAAAATCAAAGTAAACGTTACCCAAAACCAAATCGCAGCCAACGTTAACCAAAACCAAAATCAAAGTAGAAGTTAGGCCAAACAAAATCGGAGTAAACGTTACCCAAAACAAAATCAGGACCCCACGCCAGGGCGTCAAAATTTATGCTATGTACATCAACGTAACTGGACGGACAATACAAGAATGCTCGGGTTCAATCTGTGAGTAGACGGGGTTTACCAATTAAAATAACGGAAAGACCTGAAAATAAAAATAAACATGTTCATTTGTAACACGCAAGAAAAAAAAAACATAAAAACCTCTAATTAGAAAATATGTTACACAAAAAAAAGGAAATTCCTCCTAAAAAAACATTACATATTTTCTTTTTCAATTTCTTCAAAAGAATTTTTATAGTAAAAAAAGACATGAAGGCAAAAATACTTAATACCTTCCTATTCCTTACAAATAATTTAGATGGTAACGTCTCCCATGCATATTAAACAAGAAAAATTTACCCACAAACTAACTAGAATAGACTGCTTTCAGTCTTGCTACATTTGCAAATTTTAAATCTTGGGATATTACATTAATTTAATTGTCAATAGGTAAGAAAAAGGTTTGCTTACATATGTATCGCAAATTCCTGTAATCCTCTGCCGTTAGGATGCAACCTCATACTCTACATGTGATTTTCCAATGCTCCGCCCGAAGGTACTACATTGGCCAGCAAGCGAGTTTTTCTTTACCTGGAAAATTTGTAATTTTGCCAAACCCTAGGCTGTTGCAAGCAAGGTAGTTATCTTTAACGTGCGTGATAACACTCACACACGGGACCTCCATTTTACCTCTCATCCGAACGAGGGCGTATTTTTGTGAAAAATGCTCGCCTAACATTTTTCAAGCGGACCGTGTCGGGAATCAAACCCGAGACTTTGGGCGTAGTAGTCACACGCATACCAACTATGCCACGAAGCCGCTTGATGCATCCTTACAGCGGAGCTAAATAACAATATTATGCCGCAACCGTATGGTATCACTAAAACAAAATATATAAGACTAGGAAAGGTTATAGGTCGTGAGGATTAAAAGTAAATGTTATACGCAAAATGTGTCAAATGTGTCTTCCGGCGAGCTGGAACGAAGTGGATTTCTTTTCCAATACCAAAAACTAGGACAAGGAAAGAAAAAGATCCATCTTGCCGGTGAAGTTATCGACCGCGGTCATGGGTTTCACAACGGGAGTTGACAGTTCGTCTCTCCTGACACCATAGTAACAGTAATTTTTCCGCTTAAAAGTTTCTTAGTTGCTTCAATTTCGCAATTCTGTATTGCAGATGTAAATAAGTCAGGTTCAATACAGGGGGCGGTCCTGTCCACCGGAGGAAGCTATAATAAGTGCAGTTACAGATCAGACCCTTCACGAAAAAAAGTACATGTTTTAACAATAAAAGTACTTACCACACAGTGTGTGCACGATAATTTCGTAGATAACGAAAAATGCAACCAATACTCGCCGTCGTATAGTTGCAGGAAGAATCAAGTATAAATGGATTCGTTTAATAACAAAAATTAACATTCATGCTGGCGTTATCAAAATAATGTAAGAAAAGGGTAGGTTTTAATTTACTGTCGTAAAATGAACTTAACAAATTTCCCCCCAGCAAAATTAACAGTTCGGGGTAGGAAAACAAAAGTAATGTAGCGGATAGGACAGTACTCAGTATAAAAAACAAAAAAAAAGCTAAATAAATTTTAAAAAAACCCAAACAAAAAATTAACTAATAGTCCAACATACAATAATAGATCGAAACCAACTAAAAAACAATTTGTTTAACGAGAAAAAACAAAAGAAAACACTCCAGATCCAAAAAAAGAATTTCCATCTGGCTCGAACAAATTCCCTCCCAGCAAAATTAACAGGTTGGGATAGGAAAACAAAGGTAATGCAGCGGATAGGACAGTCCTCAGTATAAAAAACAAAAAACAATTCCCTTAATAAATTTTTAAAAACCCAAAAAATATCAACTGATAGGCCAACATACAATAATAGATAGAACCAACTAAAAAAAATTTGTTTAACGAGAAAAAAACAAAAGAAAACACTCCAAAACCAAAAAAAGAATTCCCATCCGGCTCGAAGTACAAGTATACCTGACTAAATCAAGAAGTTTAAAGGACAAAGACGAAATGGCCTAACACTGAATAAAAGTCGTCGGAGGACAGATATCTCTAGTAAAGAAACAGTAAAGTCTTAAACCTCAAGAATAGAAATTGGTATTTAGCAAAAAAAACCCAAAGTAAGAAAAGGGACGAGAAATAAAACCAACCGTATAAGCCAAAACGAGACAATAACTGTCAAGCCTCAAAGTAAACCAAGGAGCAACAAGAATGCTGGATCAAGAAAAAAAATCAAAACACTTCAAGCTGTGGTTCACAAGAATCGCAGCAAACGAAAAACCTAAGAAAAGAACTGCTAACTAGGCCTAAAGTCGACTAGTCGTGGTTTCCGAAGAAAAGAAAAAATGGTCTAGAAGCACATATCACAGGAAGTGGATCGAAAAGAAATTTTATCAGGTCAGTACGAAGACCGACAAAAAACAACACCAGCCTCAGGAAAAAGGAGAGGAATGTGGAATGAAAAGACCCAGGAAAGAGAAACGTACTTATTGTAGGAAGGTAAAATATACGGGATGATGGTTGCGTATTGAAGCGGAATCTATGTGCATAAATAATGTAAGAAAAGGATAGGTTTTAATTTACTGTCGTAAAATGAACTTAACAAATCCCCCCAGCAAAAATAAACAGGTCGGGGTATGAAAACAAAAGTAATGCGGCGGATAGGACAGTACTCCGTACAGAAACAAAAAAAATCGCTTAATAAATTTAAAAAAAAACACAAGAAAATCAACTGATAGACCAACATACAATAATAGATCGAACCAACTAAAAAAATTTGTTTAACGAGTAAAAAACAAAAGAAAACACTCCAAAACCAAAAAAAGAATTCCCATCCGGCTCGAAGTACAAGTATACCGAACTAAATCAACAAGTTTAGAGGATATAGGAAAAAGAAAAGTAGAAGGTAGCAATCATCGAGGACAAAAATTAAATGACTAACACCGAAGAAAAGTCGTTGGAGGACGGATATCTCTAGTAAAGAAACAGCAAAGTTTTCAACCTCAAGAAAAGAAATTGGTTTCTAGCGAAAAAACCCAAAGTAAGAAAAGGGACAAGAAAGAAAACCAACAGTATAAGCCAAAACGAGACAATAACTGTCAAGCTTCAAAGTAAACCAAGGGACAACAAGAATGCTGGATCGAGAAAAAAAATCAAAATACTTCAAGCTGTGGTGCACAAGAATCGCAACTAACGAAAAACGGAAGAAATAAACTGCTAACTAGGCCTAAAGTCAACTAAGTCGTGGTTTCCGAAGAAAAAAAATGGTCTAGAAGCACATACCACAGGAAGTGGATCGAAAAGAAATTTTATCAAGTCAGTACGAAGACCGACAGAAAGTAAGACCAGCCACAGGAAAAAGGAGAGGAATGTGGAATGAAAGGAACGATGAAAAGAAGAAAAAACCCAAAAAGAATAACACCAAGCAACAAGTACAAGAACCACAAAAAACCCCAAGAATCGTACAAAAGAAAATAAAACAGATTCCTAGTGTAGTTATGTATGAGTATGTGTGTGTGTGTGCGTGCGTGTGTGTGTATGTTGATGTATAAGTATGTGAGGATGTGCGTGTGTGTGTGCGTGTGTGTGTGGGTGTGTGTAAGAAATGTGTGTATGTGTTGGTCTGCTTTAGCCGACTCTTACGAGAGGCAGGTCGTCCCATGGGGTTATTCTATTCCCAGACCCACACAGGTGGGGTACATGGAAAGAATGAAAGAAGAAAGGACCAAGCAGAAATGGGTGTGTTTATGAAGTGTGTGAAGTGTGTGTGTGTGGGTGTGTGTGTGTGTGTGTGTGTGTGTGAAGTGTGTGTGTATGTGTTGGTTCGCTTTAGTTGCCTCTTACGACAGGCAGATCATACCATGGGGCTATTCTATTCCCGGACCCACACAAGTGGGTAACAAGGAGAGAATGAAAGAAGAAAGAACCAAGCAGAAATGGGTGTGTTTGTAAAGTGTGTGTGTGTGTGTGTGTGTGTGTGTGTGTGTGGTGTGTGTCTGTGTTGGACCGCTTTAGTTGGCTCTTACGACAGGAAGGTCGTACCATGGGGCTATTCTATTCTCGGACCCTCACGGGTGGAGTACAAGGAGAGAATAAAAGAAGAAAGAACCAAGCAGAAATGGGTGTGTTTGTGAAGTGTGTGTATGTGTGTATGAAGTGTGTGTGTGTATGTTTTAGACCGCTTTAGTCGCCTCTTACGAAAAGTAAGTCGTACCCTGGGGTTTTCTATTCCCGGATCCACACGGATGAAAGGAGAGAACGAAAAAAGGGAGAACCAAACAGAAATGTGTGAAGTGTGTGTGTGTGTGTGTTTGTGAAGTGTGTGTATGTGTGTATGAAGTGTGTGTGTATGTGTTCGACCGCTTTAGTCGCCTCTTACGACAGGCAAGTCGTACCATGGGGCTATTCTATTCCCGGACCCACACGGGTGAAAGGAGAGAACGAAAGAATGAAGAACCAAACAGAAATGTGAGTGTTTATGAATTGTGTGAAGTGTGTGTCTGTGTGTGTGTGTGTGTGTGTGTGTGTGAAGTGTGTGTGTGTGTGAAGTGTGTGTGTGTGTATGTGCTGGACCGCTTTAGTTGACTCTTACGACAGGCAGGTCGTACCATGGGGCTATTCTATTCCCGGATTCACACGGGTGGGGTACAAGGAGAAATGAAAGAAGAAAGAACCAGGCAGAAGTGGGTGTGTTTATGAAGTGGGTGAAGCGTGTGTGTTGCGTGAATGTGTGTGTGTGTGTATGTGTGTGTGTGTGTGTTTTGGACCGCTTTAGTTAGCTCTTACGACAGGCAGGTCGTACCACGGGACTATTCTATTCCCGGACCCACACGGGTTAAAGAAAATGAAAGAAAACCCAGTCCTAAGGAGAGCAAAGTCGGCATAAGAATCTGGGGTGCGAGGACTAGGTATTGGACTTAAGACATTTGCGCTCCCAGCAAGAAAATGAAACGAGATCAAGGACTTTAGGATTTTGCCGATCTATATTTTCAGGTTCGGAATCTACACAGACTAATTTATGTTTCTTTTGGGCAGTTTTCTGCTAAACAGGAACAGCAGGGAGTGTAGCAGTTGTAGCACGCGGTTTAGGAGGTGGCGAGGGTGGAGGTAGTAGTGGTTGTCGTAATTTGTGAAACTCAGAACGCGTTATGGAAGAAAGTTGTCTCTTGTTAGGATTGGTGGTAAGAAAGTCAACGGTAGAAAAGGAAACATCATAGGTTGTCATATCAACGATAGAAAAAGAAAAAGTATTGGGTGTAAGAGAATCAACCTTACGAAAAGAAACACAAGCAGAGCACACTTCAGTTACGTTAGATAAAGGGACAGAAACAGATACAATTTTATCGATGTTAGATAAAGGACTAGCAGTATCACAGTTAGAACAGAAAACAGCATTGACTGTAGGAGTATCAACCTTAGGAAAAGGAGTAAAATCCGAAAACACTTCAGCATCAGTACCTAAAGGAACAGAATCAGGTAGAATTTCATCCACCTTACAATAACAAACAGTATCCAGTAGAACTTCGGCAATGTTAGATAAAGGAGTAGAATGAAGTTTATCAACATTAAAGAAAGGAGCAGAACCAGGGAGGATTGCATCAACCTTACAAAAACAAACAGCATCAGGAAGAACTTCATCAATATTAGAAAAACAGACACCAGCTAGAACTTCCCCAATCTTAGCTTGTAAATAAATGTTATCTCTGTTACTATGAAGCATTGAAAAGGCGACCCCAAACAACCAGAACACCACAACAGCATTGGAAGGATTGAATATTATTAAACTCTGTATTTGTATTTTTATGGTGAATACGCTCATGTACATTCGGGCAATTTTGATAAAGTGGCTGCCACGTTGTGGCTGTTAACTTCATACCGGTGTAGATTAAGACTTCTACAGAAAATGTTTTTTTATATGTTGACTTAACTTGAAAAATTCAAATATGTATAGCATGTGGATAAGGTTATTAGTTTGAAACATCTCCAATTTTACAAAATCAAACGTAACGTTAACAGCGTAAAATGTGCGAGTTCCATAAACTACGTCACAAAATATTCACTCACCGAATACTGGCCAATTGGCAATACTCTCTGTGATTGAATACCTATCATTGTTTTTATAGCGCTAGCATTTTAGACACATAAAAGACAAAATAAGCTTATGGCAATTCCTACAAAGACATTGCTCCCTTTATCTTAACATTGTATATAACTTAATTTTAAAAACTCGTGTACCGAGCGCCAGACCTTCTATAGCAACCTGTTGTTTACAAAAAGCAAAGATACAAACCTTTATAGCTATAAACAAGGAAGCTACCTTAATTTATTTTTAAAATAGAATCATTTTACAGGGAAACTATTTTTGCAAACGATATTTTTTCCTTGAAATATTGCTAAAGTGTGCAAATTACTTTGAATGAATCTGTAGGTCACGGGCGTCGCCATTTTGTGTAAATAGAAGGCCACTGGCCGCATCTTAGTGCTCACTATAAATAATCAGTTTCATGCGAATCTCCAAGTATAGCGTGTTGGAGCGATGCCAGAGCAGAGAGTTCTGGACCAAGAATCTTACAAAGAAATTTATTCAAAATACGCAGACCTATTCATGTGCGTGACCTTGAAGATTTCGCGATTATTCTTTGCCAAAACAGAAAGCTTTGTTGGAAAAACATTTCATAAATGAAATAAAAGATTTGATTATAATATAGTTGTGTTTCTTTATGTTTAGATAAATTATTTTTAGTGATATCGGTTTTATTTCAATTCAATCATAAAGCGTAAAACCTTTAGAAATATTTGTATACAGGAAAACCACAAGTTAATCAAACGGCACGTGCCTTAATTTTAATGGCGTTGGTTACGTGTTTGAGCTAAATAAGTTTATTAAAAGCGGAAATAGTAAAATGTTTTGAAAAGAAGGGACTTTACAAAACCATAATATCATTAGTATTTTAAAAGTTGGGCGAATTATTCATTTTCCAGTTTAGTCAACTATGGTATAACTTTCTATTACATTTCTTTAACCAGTTATTCTGCTAGATGTATTTTTCGCCGCCGCTCATTATTGTTACGTACTCTGACAGACGACAATACAAAATCCTCGTTAATACTACAAGAAAACAGCACTTCCTTGACATAATTCACGATCAACACACAAACCCTTGGAGTACATACCGTAAACTGTTCAAACCACCCTCCATACACTTCCTCACAGCCCCTTCCACATTTAAACAAACAATGTTTACCCGCCTAGATACAGCATTACCTTCGGCTCCTCTTGACATAACAACCCAACCCCAACAACGCATAACCGACAACACTCTAACCCAACCAACCACGAACCCAAACACAGACATTCAACTCTCCCTCTTAGATTCTTTTGTTACCAAACTAAACCCCCATAAAGCTCCCGGCCAGAACTCATCACCAACCTGATCCTACGAAAATTCTGGCCTCTCATCACAGAATCCACTCACCTACTATTCCAAAAATGCCTCTCCTCTGGGATTTTTCCTGACCTATTTAAATTTGCTTCCATTTCTCTTATACTCCAACTCAATAAGCCTCCTGAAGACTCCAAATCCTACAGACCTATTGCACTTCTTCCAACACTTGGCAAACTCCTTGAACAAACCATCCTATACAAACTAAACCCACACATAGAACGACATTCCTTACTCTTACCTAACCAACACGGCTTTCGCTCGGGGCATAACGCTGAACGTACAATCCGCTACCTAATCCAAACAGTCCAAACATCCCCTTACACATACGTAGTCACCTTATTCCTCGACTTCCACTCACCCTTCGACCTCCATTGGTGGTCCAATCTTCTTAATCAACTTAAATGAGCCAATTT
The DNA here is from genome assembly GCA_036346225.1 of Platerodrilus igneus. Lineage (NCBI taxonomy): Eukaryota > Metazoa > Arthropoda > Insecta > Coleoptera > Lycidae > Platerodrilus > Platerodrilus igneus. The sequence continues at coordinate 1,402,738 of JARFIW010000691.1, read as the reverse complement.
TACTTGCAACCTCTACCTCTTAATAAAATCTTTCCTTTTATCCAGAACAACCACCCTAACCTCCAATTTCTACTTGGTTACTATACTTCTCATCCAAGGATGTCCACAAGGTTCCCGTTTATCACCTACCCTATGGAACCTCGCAATTAATCCTCTCTTAGACCTAAATATCCCAAACACCTCCACCTTCGCTTACGCCGATGACGTAGCTTTCCTTATCCACGGCAACTCCCATGCCTCTATAGAATTCACCGCTGCCGTCCTAATTAATTTAATTGAATCCTGGTCCTTTTTAAACAGGCAACCACTCTCCCCCATTTAATACAAAAATGCTCTTGCACAAAGGTTATCTCAGCCCAGGCCGAAATTCTAAGACTCACATCCTTAACACACCAATCCCCTCTCAACAGCAGCTCCTTACCTTGAACTCCACATTGACACACGCCTAAAAATGAACTCCCATCTCTCCAAACTTTGAACCAAAACACAAATCATGCTCCATAACCTACTTCACGCTCTCCCAAAGTCAGTCCACCTCACCAATCCAACACGAAGACTAATCATTAACCATATCATAATACCGATCATCAGATACGCACTAGATTCTTGGCTCCCTCTTACACGCCCTTCCTCCAGACGTACACTCAACACCATCATAAGACCTTTCCTACTCAACACCTCAAGAGCGTACAGAACCACCTCCACAGCGTCCTTGTATACCTTACTTCAAATTCCTCCGATCGAAATTCACCTAAACTTCTCACTTCAAATCCAAAACCTCAAACATAACCCACCAATCATCCTACACGACAGAACACTTCACTATAACGAATACTGTACTCTCCCTAAAACTGACATATAATCCCGAATACATAACTCCCTACTCCATTCCTGGAAAGATTTTTGGCCCCACTCCACCACCGGCAGATATGCATTTGATATCTTCCCTGATATCACAAACATCCTTCCACATATTCCTTTCTCTAATCCTCTTACAGTGCAATTTCTGTCCGGCCATGGTAACTTCAGTAATAAACTTCATCAATTCCATTTAACTCCTTCTCATCACTATCCTTGCAACAATCAACCTCTAGAAACCCCGTAACACCTGATATACTCCTGTCCCCTAACCTCTCTACTACAAATCAATTTCAAACAATCTAGAAACTTTGACCCGTTCTCTCCAGTTGCTAACATAAACTTCTTAATCACTAATTACCCTCAAGAATTCAATCATTTCCTAAATGAAATCCTTTTAACCAAACCTACCACCCACAACCAGCGGCACTAACACACTTAATATACATTCTTGTAATACACTTCTACATCACACCTACACTCGCACTATACACACAATCAGCACCACTCCACATGCACAGTCGACGACTAAAATAGGGGCACAAACTATTCTCATCAGAACTTCCAAAACCACAGTTGTCTTTGAATTAATTATTTTAAGTTTTTCAAATAGATGTAAATACTTTTAATGTACGACTAGTAAGGGCTCTGGCCTAGGTATAGTCCACAACAATAAATTAATTTATCTATCAAATTAATTTATCTATCTATCTACTGGGTACCAGGTCACCACGGTGTGCAAGAAACAAGAAAACTGATAAGTTAACTAAGCAGGGACAGGAGCTGAACCGTGGATAGGTTTAACGAATGAAAATTTTGGATGCGGAAGACAATCAAAGATAATGATAGCCGAGTTGGACGAGGAAAACATTTAACCTGCAAGTGAGAATCTTTACTGGCCATTGTAGGTTGTTGCTCTCGGCATAGGGGAGTGCGAGGGGTATATTGTTATGTAATGCTTACACCGGGGCGGTGATGGTATCGGAAAACTCGTGATTACCAGAGGCGGTACACAACGTCAGTCCTGAAGGAACTGAGGATCGAGTGATTATCTCAGATTTTTCGACTCACGAATACCTAACGTAACATTGCAACAATATTAAAAAATAAAAGCACGTTAGATTTATTACAATGATATGTAGGTTTCAATACAGTAAGAGTACAGCGTATTTAATAGGTTAACAAAAGCATTACCTACTTAATATATGGTTAGTTATTAGCTTAACTGGACTTACATTATGGGTGTTTTTAATGCGAACTGGAGACTCTGGTTGGCTTGACACTTCAATGCCGTGAAGGGTTTTATACGAACTCACTAACTATGAACTGACTAACTTAGACCGCCGTCAGGCTGGATATATAGTAGGCTGGGGGTGGTTATGGAAGGTAGCTGTATGGTCCCGGAGCATTATTTTAGGAAGCTCTGTCATTGAGGCGAACCGCATGAAGTTCTGATCACAGATTTCACTAACCAGCGAATACTTAAAGGATCACTGTAAATCGAAGTAAATGTCATGGTTTCCTGGATACCAGTGAAATGTGAAATGCTTACAAAGTAACAAGTGGTCTAGATTAAACGAGTGGTTTGGAGTAAAATATTCTGATGGGAAAATAAGAAAAGGAGATAAAATGGAACAATGTAATAATTACGAAATGCAATATAATACAGTATTGCCCGAAATAAACAGTACTGAAATTGTAATTGTTTTGTATATTTAAAAAATACATATTATTGACACTTTATTATATGTTCTAAATGTGCACCTCCTCGTTCGAGACAGACTTCATAACGATGTTCTAAGTTTCTGGTCATGTTATTGAATAAGGGTTGTCTCAGAGCTGCGAAGAAGACTCTAACGGCATCCTTTAATTCATCGATGGTTTGTGGTGCCCGTTTGAAAACGGCATTTTTAGCCATGCCCCAAATGTATGCGTCTGGAGGTGTGAGGTCTGGAGAATGTGAAGGATAAGGGAAGTCAGTAAATCGTGATATGAATTTGCTTGGAAAATGTTCTTGAAAAAATTGACGAATTGCGGCAGCAGTATGGCAAGTTGCCCCGTCCTGCTGAAAAAATTGGTTTCGAAATGCCAAGTTACGTGCACGACAGAATTGACGTAGATCAGGGATAAATCGTGTTAAAATTTGTCTGTACCTCTGTTGATTAAGTGTGACTTGCCTACCATTCTCTTCGATAAAGTACGGACCAATGATTCCGTGTCCGGAAACAGCACACCAGACACTCACTTTTTCACTATGTAAAGGAACCTCTTGAACCTCATCGGGTCTGGCAAAGCCCAGAAATCGATTTGTGCGACGATTCACATAGCCTGACAAGTGAAAATGTGCTTCGTCTGAAAACCAAACATTTTCAAAAATTCAGGATTTTCATACTGTAACGCGAGAATTCTGGCGCAATATTCCACTCTACTGCGATAATCCCGAGGATGTAGTTGTTGATGTACCTGAATCACATACGAAAATGTACCCAGCTCCTTCAGGATTCTTTGAAAGGAAGTTCTTTTAAATCAAGTTGTAACGCTGTCCTTGCCTGGCTGACTTTCGGATTTTCTAAGATTTGCTCAAAACACGTTCATGGTTATTGTTGTTGTTAACTGTCCTGGGACGCCCTGAGTTTCCTTTTCTTTGGCACAATACACTACCTGTATTTCTAAACTTTTCAATAACCTTCAAAATTACAGCATTACTTGGAGAACGTTTATTAAACCTTTGTGTGAATTGATCAGACACGTATAGCAAACTTGCACCATTACGTCGGCCGATTCCGTATGAACGAAAATAATGCTCTACCAGAAACACTTTCTCCTCTGTACTTAACACCATTTTTAACAATTAGGCCCTACTAATTACTTGTTTGAGGTTTACTTGACAGGTCTATACTAGCTAACTTGAGTGTGACAGCGCACGCATAAAAACACCGCCAACTTAGTTTCAGTACTGTTTATTTCGGGCAATACTGTACTATCTCCAGAGTTAAAAAGTGTTGGACACCATACTTTAAAAGAGAACAAAAATAAGAGTGATTGAAAGTAAGTAAGCATATGTTACAACAATAGAACGCGTATTTAGCAGAAAAATAGGTAATTCGTACATTATGTAAATAGCAAGCATTTAACACTCTGTATTTAGACCGTTATTAATTTTAAGTAATGCCAGTAAGAATATCTTTCAACAATAGAACGCGTATTCAGAAGAAATAATCGTACATGTAATTAATCATTCGTTGAAAAGTGTCTAATTAGTTATAAAATAAATACGCAGTAGAGTAGATAAAACCTACCAAGCTTTATGCAATTACGCTGGAACGATGAGCATTTTGATAAGAAAATGCAGTTTCAAAGACGCATAAATACATGAACGAAAACATTATTAGAGTTACATCATTTATTTTGTACAATTATCCAAAAGGTGATATCTACACAAAACAACGTATGGCAAAGATAACAGATAACAAAGTATCAATAGCACATAAACACCATTACACGAAAATCCGAATTAATTACATAAGAAACCGCTTCAAAATACAGGGAATATTAAAGACAAAACCTGGTTGGTTGAGATAATCTGCAGAACTGCTTGAAAACCCAACCCAGAGGTAGTAGGAAAAAGCTATTTAACACCCATTCTGTGATAAGGCGACTCAGTTCACACTGATGCACGTTGAAGCTGCGACACTGTCAACCAGAAATCCACGCGTAATTTAAATAAAGTATGATAGAATATCAAGTTTATGTCACAGTGAAAATAGTGCAACAATTATGAAGAGTTTTTGTCGTTTTTTATAGAAAATGTAAGTAGAATTTGGGTAATTGATTTAAATTAAATATTTATAATAATAGGGCTTCAAGTCTGTGTCGATAATAATATTTCAAGCCGGTATATTTTTGGACAATTCAAGTTTGTGTCGACAATAACATTTCAAGTCTGTATATTTTTGGACATTTTAAGTCTATGTTGTCCATAATATTTCAAGTCGGTGTCGACAATAATTCTGAACATTTCAAGTCTGCGTCGATAACAATACTTCTGGTGTATTTATGGATAATTCAAAGCTGCGTTGATTCTAAGGGGACAATTCTAATCATATTTTGGTACAATTCTGGTACAATTCTAAGCTGCGTCGAAAGCATTTAAGAGAATAAATTCAAAACATTTGCAGATAAATATAAAATAAAGAAGCACAAGGTAATTTTTGGAAAACAAGGGGTAACTGTACACGAATATTAGTTCAACTAACCAGAACATTGGTATACGAATAAAGAGGCGGTGTTGATCCACAACAGGAACAACATATCAAAAGTCAGATTTATTTAATTTTAAGATATTTTTCAATTTAAATTTTAATACTGAATTTATTAAATTTATCTAAACTTGTAATGAATTTAACAAGAAACGTTGCATACGTTAAACTTACGTAATAAATACTAAAGAGGTCTAGAACGTTCCAGATTTTTTGTAAGGGTGTAGTTTTTGGTGACTTTAAATTGAATTAAAAGGATATAAATTTTGGAATAAACAATACATATGATATTAATTGATTGAAGGGTGTGTTTAAAGAATTTCAAAAATTGTAAATAATATTTCTTTTCATTATATGAAATTAATTGACTTCGTTTTATCAATTCAAACAAATAATCATAAAGAGGTGAAAAAGAGAAAATTGATCATCGTAACGTTGTGCACTCTGTGTAGATTAAAAAGGGCTAGCCGTGGCATAATAATAATAATAAAATTAGTACGGCGTTATCATATCAATATATATTGCTGTGGATCGTCAAAAAAAATCGTTTCTCGCCCCACGGATTGGATGCCATAAAATTGCCGTGTAACCCTGGGACAGTCTCTGGAACACTCGTGCCTTAACCTAAACCATTCAAGCCCCACGAATTGGGCGTCATAAAATTGCCGTGGAACCCACCAAAATTCGTGCCCCTCCTGGGCCAATATAAAAATTTTTCAAAAAAAAATATAAAAAAATTTGCTTACCCTTCTTCTTGGAACGCCTCTTTATTTTTCTGCTCACCCTGGCTAGCTCAGCAATCGGCTTCTTCTTAAATATCTACGATTTTAAATACATACCTCTCGCACCCACATACAGTCAAATGAAACTACCAAAATAATACAACAACCATACAAACTTTTATTTACACATCTTAACAAGTTTCCATTATAAATACAATATTTACACCTTGGTACAACCAGTTTGTTCCAACTGTTACCAGTTCAATTATTAAATATTTTGAAGTCTTTGGTTTTAGTATATTTGCACAAATTCTATATAATATGAGTAGATGGGCCCCACATGCTACCCTAGTTTGACTTTATTCTGGTCTATTGTGAGCTCATTATAACCCAGTTTCTGTGGATGCTTTTTACACCTAGCATTGTATTGAAAACAAATTTAAAAGACCCGTTTACTCCTTACAACAACAATTTATAGCATGAATAAATCTTTATATTATCAATAAACCCTTTTTTAATAATCACAATTAAATATACCTCTTTATACAAGTTTTATGCTAATAAATACGCCACCAATAAGTCAACACATAAACACAAAAAAATATCAACGGAAATGTTTATACAAAAACAGGAATTTAAATTTCGTTACCTGGAGTCGCCTCTATTCTTTGTCACCAGTGAAGATTATTTCCATAAACCCTCGTTGTTGTGCCCATCTACTACGATGATGCCTGGCTTTACAGATTCCCACCATTCAAATCTCTGCTACCACCACTATTAGCTTTGTTTCAAACGTGACATTCCATCTCAAATATACTTCAAGCATACAAGTTTAGGCTTCGCTTACTCAAAATATCATCTCTTTGTTTAATCGCTTCGTTGTAGTAAGGACACCTTTTTACAAGCACCAATTCGTGCAATATTACTTTTATAACACGCTTTACGCTACTACAGCTTTCATCATTTTTAAACAGGATGTATAATGCAGCTTTACTGAACACACAATGATTGGTTACGATAAAGGCATTTACTACTATGTTGTAGATCAAAACCCGTATTCATATCTAAATAGAAAGAAAAAGCTTTAATATCTTGGTTCGTTTATTTATATGATTCCAACACCCCTCCTCCCTCCCCGCAGTGGAACAGGTTTCGCGTGAAAAGCTTGTTTTCGCAGCGGCTTCTTAAAATTTTGAACGTAACCGACTATAATTTCTGAAAAATTTCTCCCGTCCATCGTGCTGTTTACCTAGAATTTCGTTTCCTACCTTAACGTACGTGCACTTCTCGAAAACTGCTCGTCGTCAACCAATGATAGAATTTTCCCCCATTCAGACGCGCCACCTCTCAGCTATTCATCTCCGTTCCACGCATATCTGTTGACCCCTTTCGAACCCCTCTTAAGTTACAGAAAATCGATATTGTGTTTGGCCTTTGCCTTTACACGTGTATATCGTACGTGCCATGTAGCCAACGCTTGCTTTATCTGCTTCTCTATCTGTCTTACATTATCGATCGTTTATTCCACTCCGTCCTTAAGGCATTTGTTACTGTAGCAGCTTATAAACTGACCGTTGCAAAAATTCTATAGAATTCTGTGCTAACGTCTATTTAAAATTCCTTGAACGTGACATTTAACAAGCAGGTGTTTCTTGAAACAACCAACCGTTTATAAAATAACAATTCTTGGTTTCTTCCCTTCTGAGTATTTGTATAACGAACGTTGGCTTTTAAAATGCAAACATTTGCGTTTAGAATTATTGATTTTCTATGCATGCAAGCTCTCTTCTTGCTTCCTTGCGTTTGATTAAATTATTATAATTTCTTATGCGTATCCTTGAGCTGTTTATGTACTCTAAAACTTTTCTTTCCTTATGTAATTTTAACATTCCAATTTAAATATAAAAATACCTTAATTCCCGTCCGTTTTCACAATATAATTTAATTAATTTGGCGCGTAAATAATTTGCTCTTATTTCTATATACACGGTTGCTAAAATTTTTATTGTCTACATCTATTTACCCTTTAAATCTACAACAATATATATATATATATATATAAATATATATAATATATATATATATATATATATATATAACTGATACAAACAAAAGAAATATACAAGAATAAAATATATTAAAATATAAAAAGTGTATTAAATAAATCAGACGAAGCAATGCACACATTGTTCATGTCAATTATAGGTTGCACGTAAGAATGTACAGAGAAATGGCACAGTTATGTTCATTAAGAGTTCATCATCATCATTAGGTCTTCAGTCCTGGAACTGGTTAGACACGTACCATCATTGTTCCCTATTCTGAACTAACCTACAGATTTCCCTGAAATTTGCACATGCTGCATCTATCACTATTTGCGTGCGATAGTCTAATCTAATCTACCTCTACCTTTTTTTTCCTATCTCTACTTGTAATATATCCCGTAATATTCCCCAAAAATGCTTTAAAACGTATCCTGTCCTTCTATTTCTCCAATTTTCTTTGTTTTCCATAGATATCTTTATTCCCTTACTATTTCTATAACCTATTTGTTATTAAGTTTGTCTGTCCATGCTATCATCCTCATACATCCGAAGCACAACATTTCAGAAGGCTTCTGCTTCTTTTTGTCTGCTTTTCCTACTGCCCCTATTTTATAGACGTACTGCGCTGTGCTCCACACATATGCCTTCAACAATTTTTTCTTGTTTCTATGTTTGTTGTCTTTGAACATAGCCACTGTTCTTTCTTGTTATATGTAGTTCGGTCCCCTTCGAATGTTTTACAATTATATACCTTATTTCCTCAATATTCAGTACGGTATGTGAAGGGGAGGCGGCTCCGTGGCGTAGTGGTATGTGTGTGACTACTACGTCCAAGGTCCCGGCATCGAATCCCGACACGGTCGGCTTGAAAAATGTTAGGTGAGCATCTTTCACGAAAATACGCCCTCGTTCGAATGAGAGGTAAAATGGACGTCCCTACCTTGCTTGGAGCCGCAAGAGTTCAGCAAAATTAAAAAATTTTCAGGTAAAAAAAACTCGCTTCCTGGCCAATGTAGTACCTTCAGGTGGAGCATTGCAAAATCACATGTAGGTAAGTGAAGGGGAGTAAGCAGCCTGTGGCTGCCAAGTTCCTCCAACACTTGAAAATTTGGCGAATTAATAGTTCTTCCAATATATCGTTTCGCAATATCAACATTAGTTGAAAGTATTTCACAACCAACATCTGTAATTGTTTATAATAATCATCAGATTTAAGTTCACTTATTTTTTCGTCATTTGGTTTCCGTCTTGAAACTGGTTGGACGCATACCTCCAACTTAAAGGATCACTGTAAATCAAAGGAAATGTTAGACGGTGTTATGTTTGTTACTTTTTAAAATAATATAACTCTTCATCTACAGTCTCTTTGTTACCGCCATGTATTACATACTTCCAAAACACCTGTCAACCTAATACTACTTTCTCAAGGTCTGTTACACCTGACAGATGGCTACAAAATAACAAGCGGTCTAGATTAAACGAGTAGTTTGGCTTAAACTATTCTGTAGGCAAAATAAGAAAAGAAGTTAAAATGGAACTATATAATAATTAGAAAATACAATATGTAACAACATGAGGTTAAGACATAGGTACCTGCGTTCATGCAGCCTGACACAGGAGGACTTGATCTCTTTTCTCTGGCCAGGCATGCTGGCTTTTATTAAAGAAACCGCCAGGTTTGCAACAGCAGGGCAGAATATGTCTGAAATAGACAAACCTGATAGTGAAAATTAAGGGATGGTCGTAGGGGTTAGTAAAAAGGACCAACGGACATATTTGCTGGACTACTTTTGTCCCCCCTCCTTCCTCCAATTTACTACTACTGCTACTGCTGCTGATATACAAATTTTACATGCAAAAAGTACAGTTTTGAATAACTTGTCTAGTGAAGGAAAGGAAAGGAATGGAAGAGAATTCCTTTGCCAAAAGGTGATGGAGAATTTTTTGCAGTCCGCTAATTAAGTAGCACGAAACAGCGAAAACAATCGCAAAAAAGCAGTAGATACGATTTTATATGTATAAGACAGACTAGCAGTAGATGGAATTTTTCAATGTATTTGTTTCTATATGAACTATATGTGAGCGGAAGAAAGGTAAACATACATTAACGTAATTACATCAGCTTGTTTGTCTCGCAAGCCCAGGGGAATTTTTATTAACTTGCTCTTTTAACACGTCAGCCCAGAGTAAGCAATGCTGCGAAATATTTGCACAAACATTTTTTAAATAATCCCATTGAAAATCTTTTTATTTATCCCATTACAAATACACAGACAAATCCTTACAGGATATTAGCACACATGCTTTTCTAATTAACCCCGGAGAACGCAATGTTGCAAAATATTTGCACAAAGTAATATTATAAACCCTTAGTCTATTTATTACCTATATCGAATATAGACTTAGCACATATATTTTTAAATTAACCTTATTGCAAAACCTTTGCTTTCACCATTACTAATACGCAGACAATTTTTTTGCAATATTGATGCATGATTAATCCTAGAGTATGCAGGATCTGCGTACCAAATTTTAGCACATCTAGTATCTTTGGTGTTGTATATTTTACAATTTACCGGTGACAATACAATATCTACAAACTTAGCAAATAAATATTTTGCAATACACAGGTCAATCCTTCCACAAAATTAACACTATTAATTTTTTTAATTAATCCTATTGCAAATTTGTTTCTTCTTTTTATTACAAATACACAGGCAAATCCTTCTACGCTATTATCACAAACCTATTTTTTAGTTGACCCTACTGCAAATTTATTTCTTTCTCCCGTTACAAATACATAAGCAAATCTTTTTACGATATTAGCGCAAAGTAATCTTTTAAAATCTTTGAATGACGTAAACCACTATACATTATTTTTACAAATTAAACGTACGATGTGTTGCCTATAGGAGCTAACATTTCCTATGTTTATATGGTATACTTGTAAATATTTAATTTATGTTTTTTAATTAATCCTAGAATATGCTAGACCTGATTATCAAATTTTAACACATCTAGTATCGTATGTGTTGTATATTTTACAACTTACTGATGACGTCGCCCGTAAATTGCAAAACATTGAACCCAAAATCTTTAAATATAGGCAACACGTCGAACATATGTGTCAAACTTTTAAGCAGGTTTAGCAAAGGAAATAAAGACTTACTGTTTCCAAATAGTTTGGCGTCGCCAGTAAATTGTAAAATATACAACGCCAATGATACTATATGCGCTAAAATTTGGTCATCAGGTATTGCGTGCTTTAGCATTTTTTAAAAAATATAAATTAAATATTAGGAAGTATACCATATAAATACCGGGAATGTTTTCAGCTATAGGCAACATGTCGTACGTCTAATTTGAAAAATAATGTATAGTGGTGTATCCTATTTGAAGAGCTTAAGACTACTTTTTGCTAATATTAAAAAAGGATTTGCCTGTGTATTTGTAATGGAAGGAAGAAAAAGATTTGTGATAGGGTTTATTAAAAAATACGTGCTAATATCATGGCAGACCTTGTCTATGTTTGCAATGGAAGGATTTGCAATAGGATTAATTAAAAGACGTGTGCTAATATTATACAAGGATTTGGCTGTGTATTACAAAATATATGTGTTAAATTTGCTAATATCGTGCCATCACCGGTAAATTGTAAAATATTCAACACCAATGATACTGGATGTCCTAAAATTTGTTAAGCAGGTCTTGCATAATCTAGAATTAATAAAAAATATATGTTTCAATAGTGCAAAATAATTTTTCTGTGTATTAATAATGGGTGGAAAAAAGGATTTGTAATGTATGCTTTATCTCCCGTCTATTCACGTATAGTTCATATAGAAAAACTTGCACTGATAACCCCATCTACCGCTAGACTCTGTCTTATGCATATAAAATCCCAGCTACCGCTTTCTTTGGGGGTTGTAGCCCTACATTTGTAGTACTTAATTAGGTACAAAGTTCTTGTACGTGCATCATTCGTATTAAAGAAATAACTTGCGATAAGTGTAAGATTTTTCTGCCCCAACCATTTCTAATAAGAAATCTAAAATATTGTGTTGTAGAAAGAACTTGCAATAAGTCTAATAGTATTTATTTGCTCCAATTATTTCTGATTATTGGCGAGACTATGACCAGTATTGCCTAGAGAATATAATTACTGATCACTTCCTCAGAATTCGTCAAAGATAAATATCCTTTACTTCTGTATGTGAAGCTTCTATGAAGGCGCAAAACCAAATATAGTTATACGATTTGAATTGACTAATAATGTTTTAATCTCCTATCATAAAATATTGATGGTGGTTCTTTAAATAATTCCGATTTCAATACTACGAAGATGTATAAAAGTATTGGCCATGTTTTCTGCATCTATACAGATGTAAGTATGGTTTATCTTTGACATTAATTTATATAAAGATAACAATCTATGTATTCTGGCCTTTGTTTCCTACTGATATAGTGCGTGCATTAATTTAACGAATATTGAACCATTATATAAACGTATGTATAAGAATAATTGCTCTCTTTTACTATATAATACTCTTGTCTTAGAAAGGTTAATGGAACATTCCTAATGTAGAGCTAATTTTTAATTTTACTATTATAAAAAAAAGGTATAAACATCGAAATAATTATTTGTACTTGATATTAATAATTGTAATACAAAAAAATATATTGTCAGGTAGTATATCGAATCCGTTCTTCAACTTCTATTTATATTTAAAAGAATGTATAGATAAAGTACGATGTATGATATTTGTCAAATATAAGAAATGAACATATTTATATTAATTGTCGTGCTCAATCTTTAATCTAATTTGTATTTAATTTTTTATTAGTAGGAAGTAGTTAGGATAGTTTTGTTAGTTACGTTAATAAACGACTACGTCGGTCATTCTATTTCTATTTAAATCTAAAACGTACAAAATAGGGCGTAATCAGTATTGTTAAATTTTGCAAATTACTCATTTTAATTTGTCTAGCAGGGTGTGAATAATCAATATAAATAAAGTAAGTGGGAGCGGCAAGTACTTATCAAAAATTAAACTATTTAAATAGATTAACAGGTGTTGAACTTTGCCTCATTTTGTTTCAGACTTCCTCAAATACAACGACAACCACCATGACAACACCTGCAAAATTATATGGGAAAGATCTCGGTGAATATGACGAAGTTGATGTTGAGGAATTGTTATCTAAATTAACAGCAGAAGAAATAAGTATCCTTGCTAAAGAAGTTGATCCCGATGTAAGTAGTTAAAGGTTGTTTACATAATAAACCTTGCTATTGTAGGACAGTTTTTTACCCCCTTCACAACGGTGTAATTATGATTGCGATAAGGAATCAACAGGACCTCTTAATCGTAAGCAATTAATTGAACATATTAATAAACAGGCATTGGAAACTCCAGATATCCCTGATTTAAAGCCATATGTTGCTGGAATTATTCGTGGGAAAAAGGTTTAAATATTTATTTAAAAGTAGGTTTTTGCTAAAATGAATTTTTAGTGGATGCCACCTGAGCAAAGTCTACGTGAAAAGAATGCAGGTGAAGAAATTGCAATTGATCTGGGTGATGAATATGAAAGTGCATTGCGTGATGCATCACAGGAAGAGATTATCGACTTAGCTGGTAAATTGTTATGTATTAAAGTTAATAATTATGTATTTTTTTAAATAGCAATTTTGGGTTTCCACTCCATGATGAACCAAGATCAATACCATGCATCGCTTCTCAATAAAAGTCAACCAGTGGGGGTAGGTTGGGACGGAATTACAAAAGCATCAAAACAAAAGATATTTCCTCAAGATCCTCCCAATAATACAGATCCTGAAGAAACTCTTAAGAAAGTTAAAGCAGATGATTCAAAATTAATTGACGTTAATTGGAACAATATAAAGGTTCTTTTAATAATTATATTTGTACATTCTGTACAACATTTATTTGTTTTAGAATATTTCTGATGAGAAATTTGATAATCTCTTTGATGCAGTTGCAAATAATACACATTTGGAAACTTTATCTCTTACAAACGTCGGACTGACTGATAGACACGCCTATAAATTAGCCGATGCACTTGAAAAAAATAATACGCTTAAAGTAGTAAACGTAGAAACTAATTTTATATCGCCCACTGGTATTGTTAGACTTGTGAAATCTCTTTTAAAAACCAAGACGGTAGAAGAATTCCGAGCAACTAACCAGGTAGGTCTTTGTTAATAAATGCTGCTGTGTGTAGAAAAACAAAATCGTTGAACAACTACAGGATGATTCATTAAGGGTGGCGACCGGCCATATCTCGGAAAAAAACGTTTGTCCCAGTACTTGAAGAAGCAATTCTTACAACAAATTTGACCTCAAAAAATGTTTTTAAGTCTGTGGTTTTCCACTAGGTCGTGCAATCTATCACTTAAAATATAATTGTGTTCTTTACAAAACATTCCCTAATTAAAGTTTGTAAAAAATATCAACATTAGAAACGAGTGATGTTAAACAGGTTGGAGATTTTCGAGTTATTCAGTTAGCTTTGGAAATGACGCTATTGTTTTATAATTGTTTACTTTTAAGTTGTTGCTGTCAAGTTGATTTTACATGTTTTCATACTAACTCTTATATGGCTTATTATTCAAATGAAGAAGCTTATGATATGTTTGTGTGTATTTTGAATGTCTACAAAATAAACTGATTGCTAATAGAGAATATGCAGTACGATATCCTGAAAGGCGGCATTATTCTAGGAAAGATTGGCACTAAGATTACGAGAAACAAGCAATGTTCAACCTGCTGCAGTAAGAAATAGGATACATAGAAGTTGCACTGAAGGAAATGTTATTAACGTATTGGCGTACGTAAAAGCTGAACCACATTTAAGTATTCGGGAAATTGCAAGAGATTGAAATGACTAATCGCAAAATTTATTAGATTAAAATGCCACAGCTGCTCGTACAATGAATACATGAAAATCTCGGGGCTAAACACTATTTTACTAAAGCAAACATGAATTCCCATAACAAGTATGAAACTAAATGTAAATACAAGCATTCTACAAAAATTATATCTGTAATCTCTTATTGACATAGTAGAATTAAATTATAATCAAAATTAATAGCAGCTATAAAGGTGGATGCTCTTAACATATGTATGTTGAGTAACAACTCTATGAAATCAGTCTTTCAAACCCTTAAAACACCTGCCTATACAGGGTGTCCCAAATTGAGTAGGATAGCATGGGTATCTTTCTTATTATTAATGATAGAGATTTGCTTAAATGGGCAAAGTTGTGTCATTTGGATAGCTTATTTAAATTCCGCATAGATACATTCAAAATTCCAAACGGTTTAGAAATTATTTAAAAAAAATTGAAAACTGCCAATTTCTTCGAAGTCGAATATTTTGTTATAATAAAAGATACGAAAAATGTTTTTTATAAAAGTTACTTAGTTCAATTGTGTGCACTCAAAAGTGATATTAAAATTAAATTCAAGATGGCGGTTATCGAGATATTAGCATCAACTTTCATATTTTAAATGGACGCCATATTGGATTTTTAGATGGTTAGATAGCATATTTTTTTCTCTTTTCAACGATGTATTACAACATATGTTTAAATGAAAAAATTTACTGAAAATAATAATTTTAATTTTTTATCAAGTAGGCATCAACACAAATCAGTTTTAAAACAAATTAAACGAAAAAAAACATTAGAATAACATTAAACACCAACCAATAAATCATAGCAATTCTTCAAAATATTGACCGTTATTATTTAAACACAATCGGCAACGTTTTAGAACACTTTTTGTTACGCGTCGTAATGTATTCCCATTAAGACCGTTTATTGCCTGCATAACCGCTTCCCGTAGTTCATCTACATTATTGTACTGGAAATTACTTCCATATACATTATCTTTTAAAGTGTCCCATAAATAAAAATCCAGGGCTGTTAAGTCTGCTGATCTAGGCGGCCATTTTACAGGTGTGTGGGTCGTGATTACCCTGCCATCAAAACGGTTACTTAAGTAGGTGATAACATCTCTAGCGTTGTGTGGAGGTGCGCCATCTTGTTGATACCAAATTTGATTATTTTGTGCCAAAGGTAGGTCGTCTAATAAATCTTCTAAAGATGTTTGAAGCATTTCAAATAACGTTGAAAGGTTAAGGTTCCATCGAATATTATAGGACCAAGTAACGGTTTCCCAATATACCACAAAAACATTACATCCAAATCGAATTTGATTGCGGCGTGGAACTGTTATGCGTGGGTTTTCCTGTGCCCAATAGTGTTCATTATGACGATTAAATATTCCACAGTTAGAAAAATAAGACTCATCGGTCCACAAAACGCGATTGATAAAATCATCATTCTCCCTAACTTGATTGATAAACCATCTGCAAAATGTTGATCTGCGGAGATAGTCGTTTGGTTGTAAGTTTTGAGCAATGTGAAATCTGTAAGGGTGATATTTATGCTTTTTTAAAATTCTTAATGCTTGAGACTTGGATACGTTTACTTGGCTTTCTATTTCCAGTCTTGAAATGTTTGGTTTAGCTTCCACATAGGCCAGTGTCAACACCTCATCTGCAATGTCTCCATTTATGTTTCGAGTAGGTTTTTTTAAACATCCATACTGCTGCATATTTGTGTCCAATCTTTGAAAGATTTTAATGTTTGGCTGTCTTTTTCGGGAAAGTTTGTTAAGTATGTTTCGCAGCAAGGCGACTGTTCTTATTACATTTTATGTATGTACAAAACATATGATATTGTTCGCTTGTTGAAAAATTTGCCATTTGAATATTTTATAGAAAAAGTATATCACAACTTATAACTGGGAAAGAGAATACACAAATGCCAATTATTAGTACAACAGATACACTAATTCAACATGACAGTTTGTTATAATTTCATTTGTTTAAGAGAAATCTGATGATGCCTACTTGATAAAAACTAAAATTATCATTTTAGTAAATTTTTCATTTAAACATATGTTGTGATACATCGTTGAAAAGAGAAAAAAATATGCTATCTAACCATCTAAAAATCCAATATGGCGTCCATTTAAAATATGAAAGTTGATGCTAATATCTCGATAACCGCCATCTTGAATTTAATTTTAATATCACTTTTAAGTGCACACAATTGAACTAAGTAACTTTTATAAGAAATATTTTTTCGTATCTTTTATTATAACAAAAATATTCGACTTCGAAGAAATTGGCAGTTTTCAGTTTTTTTTAAATAATTTCTAAACCGTTTGGAATTTTGAATGTATCTTTGCGGAATTTAAATAAGCTATCCAAATGACACAACTTTGCCCATTTAAGCAAATCTCTATCATTAATAATAAGAAAGATACCCATGCTATCCTACTCAATTTGGGACACCCTGTATACTGATGTGCCCATTTCATGGTATGCCGTCCCAAAACTGAAACTAAATTGAAAAGGTTATTTAAGTTATAAAACCTACAAACTATAACCTACCATAAATCTCTGGATATACAGATAAACAAAATCATATTACTGTAGGAAAAAACTTGGTGTACGTACATACTAAAACTAGTATTCTAGTACATTTCACTGGGATAATGCCTTGTAAGGCTTCAGGTTAACAGTGTCGTGTCTGCTTAGCTCATTTTCTTCGTGCTCTATTAAATTGTATGAATTTAGTCCCGCAATTCCCATTGTGCAGAATGGGCCCTCGTAATAAAAAAGTTGCATGGTGTCATTGACCGAAAACTGATTACGTTTTTGCAAAAGTACAAAATCACCAATTTTGAAAATAAACCGGTGATCCCAGCATTATTTCTCGTGTCACTTACGAGCATGGTTTAACATTTTACTACTTACTATTTCCCAACATACTTCAATTGATTGCCCCAACTTCTCCTACTCATTATCATATCTCATATACCGTTTCCAATGAATTATTTAAAACCTCTCCTGTTTGTAAGAACAAAGGTATATACCCAGTACTTTCATGTGTGGGCGGCTTCGTGGCATATTTGATATGCATGTGGCTACTTTACTCAAGGTCCTGAGTTCAAGTCCTGACACGGTTCGCTTGAAAAATGTTAGACGAACATTTTTCACAGAAATACGCTTTTGTTCAAATGACATAAAATGGAGGTCCCATGTGTGATTGTTGTCATGCACGTGAAGGTCCTGGGTTCAACTCCTGACACGGTCCGCTTAAAAAATGTTAGGCGAGCATTTTCACATAACTACGCTTTTGTTCAGATGAGAGGTAAAATGAAGGTTCCTTGTGTGATTGTTGTCATGCACGTGAAGATCCCTACCTTGCTTGGAACAGGAAGTGTTTGGCAAAATTTAAAATTTTCCAGTTGAAAAAGGCTTGCTTCATGGCCAATGTAGTACCGTCGGGTGGAGCATTGCAAAATCGAATGTAGAGTACTTTCATGTTAGACAGTATTAAAACATGTTCCAGCTTTCTCTAACTCATGTGCCCATCTAATATGATATCTAAAACAGTAAACCCTCAACAACAGACCTATTTCCCTGTTGGCTTGTTCTATCATGTTTCTTTTAGGGAAATATAGCGAAATGGTCTTGACCATTATTCCTAAATTACTTAACTCGCTAACCCAAATTTTAGACACAAATTGTGTGCCAAGCTCAAGAGACACTCTGGCGGTTACACATTAAGTATATAATCACCACTTATACGGTTTAAAATTGTAATAATCGTATGAGACGGGCGAGATACCCAAAGATTTCAAACGTAGCATTATAGTAACTATACCTAAAAAGAAAGGTGCGGATAGATGTGAAAATTTTCGAACAATAAGTTTGACAGCACACGTGTCAAAAATATTAACTAAAATTGTGCAAAGACGAATGGAAAAACGGGCAGAAGAAATACTAGGAGAAGACCAATTTGGGTTTAGGCGAAACAGGGGAACACGGGAGGTTATTTTAGCTCTGAGAGTGATAATGGAGAAAACAATAGAAAAAGGAGAAAGCGTGTATATAGGGTTTGTAGATCTGGAAAAAGCATTCGACAATGTAAAATGGAAAAAAATGTTTGAAATACTCAAAAAGATTGGAATGAGTTATAGGGATAGACGAATAGTACATAGTTTATACAAAGAGCAAATAGCAGTAATAGAATTAGAGCAGGAACATAGAGAAGTAAACATTAGGAAATGGGTGAGACAGGGATGTGCCCTATCCCCATTGATTTTTAACTTGTACATAGAAGATGCAATGAATACTGTCAAATGCAGGAAGACATTTGGAATTACTATGCAGGGACAAAAAATTAATATGCTTAGATTTGCAGATGTTATAGCGGTATTAGCGTCTAGCAAGGAAGAATTAGAAACTGCTCTTAATGAAATGGAAACTGTTCTAACAGACGTTAAGGATTTCTGCTACCTAGGAAGCCAAATAACGCAAGACGGGAAAAGCACAAAAGATATAAAACAAAGATTAGCACAAGGTCGTGCTACATTTAACAAGAAAAAGCAACTACTGTGCTCAAAGACCACAAACATAGAAACAAGGAAAAGATTGCTTAAAACATATGTGTGGAGCACAGCACTGTACGGCTGTGAAGCCTGGACAGTAGGAGAAGCAGACAAGAAAAAGGTAGAAGCCTTTGAAATGTGGTACTACAGACGTACGATGAAGATATCATGGACAGACAAAGTTAAGAACGAAGACGTACTAAAAATGGTAGGGGAAGAAAGAAATATGTGGAAAACGGTAAAAAAGAGGAGAGATAGGATGATAGGCCACATACTACGGCATGAGCGAAAAGTGCGGAATATATTAGAAGCAGAGATAGGAAAAAAGAGAAGAAGAAGCAGACCTAGGTTAGACTACTGCACACAGATAGTAAAAGATGTAGGCTGTAGGGGTTTCAGGGAGATGTGTAGGCTAGCCCAGAATAGAAATCAATGGAGGTACGCATCCAACCAATCCCAAGATGGATAAACTAATCACGAAAAAATAACTGTGCTTAAACATGATGATTATTATAAGTAACTACAAGAATTGGTTGGGCAATATTCTCGAATAATGTTAAGTGTGTGAAAGAATTTTCTGGAAAACCCTTACTTTGGCAAATGTCTAAGTGTGGGGGATCTTGGTAGCCTCAGGTTGCTTAATCCCCTTCACTGAATCTCGGTGAAATAGGGCATAAAATTAGAAAACAATAGAAGGGGAACGAACTGTATACACATGCTGTGTGAGAATTTCAGGGAACTATGTAGGCTAGCTCAGAATATAAATAAGTGCAGGTACGTGTCCAACCAGTTTTGAGACGGAAACCTAATGACGAAAAAATAAGCGCAGATAAATCTGATGATTAGTATAAACAACTAGTTGTTGGTTGCGAAATATCTGCAACTAATGATGACTGTGCGAAAAGATATATTGGAAAATATATTAAATTGGTAAATGGTTAAGTGTTGGGGGAACTTGGCAGCCACAGGCTGCTTACCTCCATTCACAACCACTGAAGGTCGGAGAAATAGGGTATATAATTGTAAAACAATAAAAGTTGACCGAACTGCATCTAACAAGAAAGAACAGCGCCTATGAGGAAAGACAACAAACAGAACAAGAAGAAAATTGTTGAAAGCATGTGTGGAGCACAGCACAGTATGCCTATAAAATACTGGCAGTCTGAAACGCAGACAGAAAAATGGTAGCAGCCTTTTAAAATGCTGTGCTTCAGATGTATGAGGACGATAGCATGGACAGACAAAGATAATAACAAATAGGTTATAGAAATAGTAGGGGAACAAGGATATATCACCAGATTCAATTCCCCATGACATAACCTGGAAGTCTTACTTTTCTGGCAAATGTCACATAATGCAACTATTTTCTTTACCCACCTTTGCATCTTTGGCCAATAAATTAACCTTCTCATGTAGTCAATGTCTTTGCACATCTATAGTGTCCAATACATGCACGTTGATGCTGCACTAAGGCAACCACTTACCTCTGCGGCACACAAATTTTATACCCAGGCAAGTTTTCATTATCTCTTTTAAATAAAACACCTTCAGGCAACTTATACCCTTCTTTTCTATCGGTTTTCTCATTATTCCCCTCTACCACCTTAATCTTTCCACCTACCCATTCCACTACTCCCTCGATCACTTTTGACGAGCTTGAAATTATCCTCTACCTTCTTATATGAATTAGTTAACTGTTGAAAATTCCCAGTCAGACCTCATCTTTCATTATTATTTCGTGCGGATACGCTATTACTAAACCCAGATTTTCAGAACGTTTCAGTATGTTTTGTTAATAAATAATTAAAATCCTCATTTCCTCTATCATTTAATAATTCAGCTTTAGCAGCAAATCTTGTCGGTTCTTGTTCCGAATATTTATTCTTGTTGAGTAATTCACAACCCTTTTTTATCATATGTATTTTAGTTTTGTTGCTTGTAGTTAAAAGATAAATATGTACTGGGCTTTCCTTTTCTTTACTCAGATAAGATCGGCTACATGGTACCTATCCCGAGACACAAACCTAACTTGCGATTTCCCAAAATCGCATGATTCTTATTTAACTAGTTGCATCCGACTATGCAATCTCTATTCAAATTCTGTACAACTAAGCACGCTACTTCCACTCCATTTATCTTCATTGATAACAATATCTGTTCTATAATCTTTTGTGTTTTTGCATCTACAGCTACGGCAATATGAATATTTGTTACCGGCAGCACATGAAAATCCCGTAAAGCCATCAAAACTTCATGAAATTTATCCGATAGATTAGGAATTTGACCGTCACTATCTATTCATACAATACAATCCATACTAGCTACTTTAGCATTTATACATGGTACCGAAACCTCCTCTACATCCTCAGTACTGTCATTACCACTTGACAACTTCTGACTATCATTATCGAACCATATAATCGAACATCCATTTTTCTTATCATTTGTGGCAGATACATCCCTAATGACAGAATCATTACCTATTGGTTGCCTACCCTGGCAACCATCCTCAAGTGAATTATGATCCTGTGTTCCTCTATTCAATCTGTAATTCTTATTACTTTCATGACGCCAGCTAAATCTTTTCTTATCCTTTGTATTATAAGTTTTGTCAATTTTAAATAAATACTTCTCGATTTCATCTGTTTTCGTGGAACCCTGAGTGACAATACCTCTTTGTACTGTGCCAGGAAAATGTTTAAAAGGTATTTCATAAATCTTCTTTTTGGAATCTTTTCAGTAAGAAAACTTTCCACCCTCAAAAATTTTAAAAAATTCCAACCCCTACTTCCCTACCGTCTTCGAAATTAGCGTAATTTATTTTTAATGTATAAATCTTTGTTTTTATTTTACCCCAGTATCTATATTTAAAAGCGTCGGAAAACTGTCTTTCAAAGTGATCCATTTCTTGACACCGCCTTAACAATTAATTACCAAGCTAATCCTATAATTTTCAGGAACTCGGGCATCATTTAAATATATTTGAATCTTATTTAGAAATGGCAGAGTAACGTAAGAAAAATGGCAGAGTGACGTTGGAAATATGGAGGATGGCAGTTGTGACATAGGAAAAAATGACAGATAACAAAATGTGTCAGTTACACTTGTGCTAGCGGTTTGTGGTCATCTTGTGATATCATAAAAGTTCCGGCGGAAGGATGCTTAGGTCCAGTAGTCCATAGCAGGGATGCCGAGAGCATGGTTCATGCCGAAGGCTAAAAATGGTTAGTTGAAGAAGGTCCTGATGATTTACGATGTCAATGTTATTTATATGGGAATCAATTTTAAGATGACAATGTTATTTCAATGGGAGTTAAAATCTGTACAGACTTGGTTGTTTTGTACTACTCAATATTAACAAACTCTGTCAAATTGCTAGCTGCTATTCTATAACAGAACATACGCTTGCGAAGAAACTTGAGGTGTCAGTTAATAAAACGTTTACAAATCAATTTGCTAGTATAACGTGTCTACAACAGAAGATTTGTCTGGGAACACAACTAACGAACCCAATGCAGCGAATGAGCCTCTACAAGTAAAATTTCTAGCTCTTGAATTACCAAATATCCGCTAAAAGTGTGAATACTACATCATTCAAAGTCGAAGCTCCACAAAATTACACCTGAGGAAAGAAAAAAATACGGAATCATTTCCACATTAAAATGACTTTTTTTCCGGATCAAGTGATAATTATAATCCGGACTCTTCAAGCTTCTCAACGAATCAGATTCGTTATTAAACTTGTCGAAATCAGAGCCAAGAGATGATATTCTATTCCAACTGATGAACAATCAATGTCACCAATAAAAGGAAATAAGCGAGTTAGAAACGAACACAATTGGAAAAAGTTGAAAAGCAAGAGATTAAGAAACTAGAGCTAAATTGACAGGCAACTTCAAATGGCAAGTTTTTGAAGAATATTGGAAGTTAGAAAGCTTGCAATGTCAGCGTAATTTTCTATGTTCATGCATTGAGCAGTTGACTGTTAAGTATAGAAGGGTTTCGTTTGCCATACCAAGAAAACCAAACTCTGTTTTTTATTTATTTAATAACGGACCGAAAATCTGAGTATTTAAAATAAGTAGATAGTAGGTGATTTAATTTTTTTTTGTGCGTTTTGTAAATTTCCATCATGAGTAACCTTAATTTGATTGTTTCATTATTTGTTTTTAAATATTTTTGTGTTTTTACTTGTTACTTAGTTCTCAAAATAATTTTAGTAACATAATTTCTCGTACAACTTGCAGGAATCTCCAACATTCGTCAAAATTTAAAAAAAAACATCTTTGGAATGACAAGAGATATCAGTTTGCAGTTTTGACAGGTCAATAAGTCATCTTATTTGTCTTTTTTGTAAGTTAGTTAGAGTTAAAGCATTGCATTTGAAATTTTTCAGAAAAATTCATTAACAGAGCTAGTTGTTACATAATGTCCTATAGCAGCCGGTTAAAAGATTAAATTTATTGTTATTTGATTTTGAAATCTAGCTTTAATACCCTTTTCATGGAATCTATGTTTGTGAAAATAGGTTCAGTATTATGGAAGTTCGTCTTTTTTCTGTCATCGAAATTACACTTCCCCCACCACTTAGGAATAGGTAATACAGAAAAATGACTTCAACAAAAGTCATAGAATAAGGATACTAATTTGTAATGTTGATATTTTTACCAGCCTTAATTAGGGAATATTTGTAAAGAACGTAATCATATTTTATAAGTGGTAGATTGCACCACTTCACGGAAAACTACAGACTTAAAAACATCTTTAAGCAATTTTTTAGAACCAAATTTATGATAGAAGTTTTTTCCCAAATCCTAGGACATACGGTTTCATACTGGTCGCCACCCTTAATGAATTAGCCTTATATAAAATATTGGGGTTTTTACTTATAACTAATCTGGTTAAATTTATTATTATTATTATGAATTGTAGTAGTTGTAGCCTTGTAATAAGCTGAATGCCATTAAAGTAGTATTTATTCTTAAAAACATTTTCCGTAAAGGCTTTATTCTGTCATAGAAGTTATTTCTTGTGTTCAGATTAAATACGCCAGTGTGCACTTTCAAGGTAAAGTATATGCTGGCAATTTAAATAAACTATCCGGTATAGTTATTTCATGTATTCAAAATACAACCTGAAAGCTTTCTGAAATACTGAACGAAAATGACATTTTTGAACTACTTAGAAAGTGTTAATTTGGACTTTGCTTAGGGTTTGATGAAATGTATTTATAAATTGTCTGTGTTTATTTAGCTAGTGATTCCATGTACTAAAAAATAATGTTCTTTAGAAAATATTTGCTCTGTTTTTTAAGGGTTTTACTTTTATAGTTTTAAGTTATCACATTACTGATCATCAGCATTGAAAGTAAATAAATGCATAACGTTTGTATAGTTATACTTTTTGACATGTTTAAACATACGTAAACACTTCATATCATACTAGTTTGGCATCAACTCATCGTACGTAATTAATGGATCTCGATTGCAAAGTGTAGTGACAATTAGCAACTTTGGTGTAATTTTTCTTAATCTTCTTTGGGAATTAAACCACTCTGAGTTGTTAAAATCGTCTTTATTTACGTTTCGATTCATGACCTAGGATCGTTGTCAAAATAATTCCCAAAGAAGATTAAGAAAAATACAAAACAAACCACAACAAACATAAAAGGAGTATTTATTGAATGTAACTTGTTTTTCAAAGAACATCTAAATAATTTTGGTATGAAAGCTTACAGAATGCAAAGTTTAATAAAGTGTGACAGTATGATTCCCTGTTACTAGATCGAAAAGTTAGGCAACTGTATGCGCATGCCTTATTATATGCGTAAGAGTAAGAAGCAGCTGCTTTTGACATCATTTCATGTGACATTGAGAAGGAATGTTCATTTCAGCTTGTTAATGCGAAGCACTGTTCCACTAGTCGTTCTGCTTCCCCTTCTTAGTATTGTGGCATGGTGGGCGATGGATTGCCATCACCATGTTTGGTTCCTTTTGGTATTCCAACAAAGTTGTGACCAGTTTGTTCAACTGGCAATTAAAGTATTCAAGTCCTTCACGGGCAACTAGGAAGGAGTATACTTACAAAGCTTTTCATTTATTTGAAAGTGCCATGTTGTTACAGAAACGTGTTTCTCAGCACTAAACGGTCAAACCTTTCTGATAAATTTGGGCTGACATATGCACTGGTTTGAACTTGAAATTTGATGTTCATAGTTTTCATAGCAACATACAGTGCTTCCCAAAAGTAACGGATAAATTCGATTAAATGATTATTGACAATTTCTGAGTAAAAAGCTCTGACACGTCGATTTTTATTTTTAAATTGCCATTTAATTATGTAATTTTTAACCCCCCACCCTTCAACCCCTAAGCGCTAGCAATCCCTACTTAAAAATTTTAAATAGCAATGTACCCCTTGTGATACCTCAATTAATAGTATTTTTCATGCAGAAATCAAATTTTACCAAAAATTCGAAATCGGTTGATAAATAACTGTTTTATTCAATAAACAAAACTTAAATAAAAAACAAACCCAATTTAAATTAAGTGTTCAAACTGCTGTCCGTTAGCGGCTAGGCAGTGTCCTAATCTAGAGACAAACTCTTGTTGAACTTTGTTTACTATCTGAGGGGAAATTAAGCGAATTTCATTCCGAATTCTCTGCTTTAACTCGTTTACGTTTTGAGGCCTATTCAGATACACTTTAGATTTTAAATAACCTCAGAGGAAATAATCCAAAGGGGTTAAGTCGGGAGACCTTGCGGGCCATTCAATGTGTTCTCGTCTACCAATCCACCTCATAGGAAATACTTGGTCGAGATATTCCCGTACTGGATGTGCATAGTGGGGAGGCGCACCATCTTGCTGTAGCCAAATACTGGGATGAGGTGAATCAGGATCTTCTGCATTTGGATGTAGTACCGCTAAATTCGGAATTAATTCAAATTGGAGAAAATTTAGATATTGTTCTCCATTGAGTGTTCTCTCAAAAAAGTATGGTCCAATAACTTTATTACCCACTATCCCCGCCCAAACATTAACCTTTTGTGGAAATTGTGTATTTGCTTCCATCATCCAATGCGGATTTTCATCAGCCCAATAACGGCAATTCTACTTATTAACGGTACCATTTAAATAAAATGTTGCCTCATCAGAAAACATAATATTTCCTTCCAATCCAGGATTATCATTGCAAAGTTCCATCATTGTCTCACAAAATTGCGCTCGCCTATCAAAATCATCATCTGATAACTCTTGCACTAATTGCACTTTGTAAGGGTGAAATTTTGCTTACAGAGAAATCTATGAACTGCACTTTTGATGCATTTAACTGTGAAGCGACTCCAACGCTTGTATGTGGATTTTCCTGCACAAATAGCAAGACATCCAATTCTGATTCTTCATCTAAAGCTGATGGGCGTCCATCTTTAGATTTATCTCGTCGTGTCCAATATTCCGAAATTTATTTTCAATTCGGCTTATCGTTGATTGTGAGATAGGGGGGAGGTCGGGATGAATTTCATTGAATAAAATTCTAACTTCTTTGTGCGTTCGAATTCTATCTCCAAAGCCAATCATCATTAAAATTTCAATACTTTCGGCTTCGTTAAGTCTCATTTTTGTTGACTTATTATTAAACAAGCAACACGCACTTAACTAACGTACTTTCACTAAACTTATTTGACACTTTACAAACATTTTGTTTGTCAAGGCATACCCCGATAATTGGCACTTTAATTGAATAAGTTTTTATTGAATAAAACAGTTATTTATCAACCGATTTCAAATTTTTTGTAAAATTTGATTTCTGCATGAAAAATACTATTAATTGTGGTATTACAAGGGGTACATTGCTGTTTAAAATTTTTAAGTAGGGGTTGCTAGCGCTTAGGGTTTGAAGGGTGGGGGGGTTAAAAATTACATAATTAAATGGCAATTTAAAAATAAAAATCGACGTGTCAGAGCTTTTTACTCAGAAATTGTCAATAATCATTTAATCGAATTTATCCGTTACTTTTGGGAAGCACTGTATATTTTGGATACAGAAAGTAAACTTTTCTTTTCTTTTTTGAAAAATGTCACATATTTTGAGCAACTAATTAGTAAAAATTGTTAAGAATGATGCACATCGAAACATGACCAACGGTGTGATAAAATAGAAAGAATCGTACATTTTAAATAATATAAGAATGATATATTTGTTGGTGTTAACTTCAAATAAACATAAAATTTGGAGTTAAAATATTTCTTAAAATAATAAAATAATTGTTCTAAAAATTTTAATTTTGCAGGTGAGCTAATTTCTTATAACACTATAAAATAATGAATTAGAAGTAACTACAAAGTGTATGCTATATTTCACATATTATGAAGATTTACAATGGAAACATGTGACTGGTAGATCTTTTTATCTGATCACTGAAAAATTTGTTCATACTCCTTCCATCAACTTCTATTTTATTGGCAAGTAAACCTTTACAATATTAATCGTTAATCCAAAATTTCATCATCATTAGGTCTTCAGTCCTGGAATTGGTTAGACACGTACCCTCATTGTTTCCTATTCTGAGCTAACCTAGACATTTTCCTGAAATTTACACAGTCTGCATCTTTCACTATCTGCGTGCAATAGTCTGATCTAGGTCTATCTCTGCATCTTTTTTTCCCGTCTCTGCTTGTAATATATCTCGCACTATTCCCCAAAAATGCCTTAGAACGTATCCCTCCCTTCTATTTCTCCCATTTTTTTATTTTCTAGGGATTTATTCCCCTACTATTTCTATAACCTCTTTATTATTATCTTTGTCATGCTATCATCCTTATACATCTGAAGCATAACATACCAAAAGGCTTCTACCATTATTCTGTTTGCTTCTCCTACCACCAGTATTCAGAGACATACTGTGCTGTGTTCCACAAATATGCTTTCAACAATTTTCTTCTTGTTTCTATGTTTGATGTCTTTGAACATAGCTGCTGCTCTTTCTTATTAGATACAGTTTGGTTCCCTTTCTATTGATTTACAAATATATACCCTACTTCCCCAATATTCAGCGGTGTGTGAAGGGGGTTAGGCAATTTGCGGCCACCAAGATTCCCCAACACTTAAACATTTGCCAAATTAATAGTTTTCCAATACATCCTTTCGCACAATCAACATTAGTTGAAAATATTTAAAAAACCAACACCTGTAGTTGTTTATAATAATCATAAGATTTAAGTGCAATTAATTTTTTCGTCATTAGGTTTTCCTTTTGTTGTTTCCTAATTGTATGCACTATTTCACCGAGATTCAATGGTATGTGAAGGAGGTTAAGCAGCCTGTCGCTACCAAGATCCCCAACACTTAGACATTTGCCGAAATAATAGTTTTCGTGTAAATCCTTTTGCACAATTAACATTAGTTGAGAGTATCGCAAAAACAATATCTGTAGTTGCTTATAATAATCATCAGGTTTAAGTACAGTTTTTTTTTGTCATTAGGTTTTCCATCTTGGAACTGGTTGGATGCATACCTCCATTGATTTCTCTTCTGAGCTAGCCTACACATTTCTCTGAAATTCGCACGTCCTACATCTTTCACTATCTGTGTGCAATAGTCTAACCTAGGTCTACTTCAACTTTCTTTTTTCCTATCTCTGCTTCTAATATATTCCACGTTACTCCCTCATGCCTTAGTATGTGACCTATTATCCTCTCTCCTATTTTTTATGGTTTTTCACATATTTCATTCTTCCCCTACCTCTTGGTTCTTAACTTTGTCTGGTCCATGATATATCTTCATCATACGTCTGTAGCACCACATTTCAGGGGCTTCTATCTTATTCCTGTCTGCTTCTCTTACTGTCCAGTCTTCATAGCCGTACAGTGCTGTGCTCCACACATATGTTTTTAGCAATCTTTTCCTTGTTTCTATGTTTGTTGCCTTTGAACACAGTAGTTGATTTTTGTTGTTAAATGTAACACGACCTTGTGCTAATCTTTGTTTTGTATCTTTTGCTCTCTTCCCATCTTGCATTATTTGGCTTCCTAGGTAGCAGAAATCCTTAACCTCTTGTAAGTTCTCGTTACCTATTTGTATTTTTGTTTTTGATTTATTTTCGCCTCGTTTACATACTACTACTTTAGTTTTATTTTTGTTAATTTTCATACCGTGTCTCTCTGTTAGAACTGTTTCCATTTCATTAAGAGCAGCATCTAACTCTTCCTTGCTAGATGCTAATACCGCTATATCATCTACAAATCTAAGCATATGAATCTTTTGTCCCTGCATAATAATTCCAAATGTTTTTCTGCATTTGACAGTATTCATTGCCTCTTCGATGTACAAGTTAAAATTAATGGAGATAGGGCGCATCCCTGTCTCACCCCTTTCCTAATGTTTACTTCGCTACGTTCCTGCTCTAATTCTATTACTGCTGTTTGCTCTTTGTATAAACTATGTACTATTCGTCTATCCCTAAAACTCATTCCAACCTTTTTGAATATTTCGAACATTTTTTCCATTTTACATTGTCGAATGTTTTTTCCAAATTTACAAACCCTATATACATGCTTTCCCCTTTTTCTATTGTTTTCTCTGTTATCACCTTCAGGGCTAAAACAGTTTCCCGTGTTCCCTCTTTTGCCTAAACCCAAATTGATCTTCTAGTATTTCGTCAGCTCGTTTTTCCATTCGTCTATTTATGGGATGTTGAAATAATAAATATCCGTCGGTGATATTTTTGTCACAGCCTAATCCCAAAATCATTAAATTTAAGCAGTGTAAATCGGTCTCATGTTTCAACCAATGAAATTGAGTATTTTTAGTCCCTATGCTGTTCATCGCTTTATTCTCTCGTGAAACGAAGTATAGAAACAACTTATAGGACTAGACAACCATCAATAGGTCTAGTAGAGTTACTTATCCAAATAAATGGCACAACTCACAATAACACTGCCACGATATTTAAATTCATTAACATTAATTTGATGTTAGGGTTGTACATGTGTCCCGTATTCAGGATTAGAGCTAACTTTGATAGTAATACATTTTTTATGAGAGAGGATGATCCAATAGTTGCAGCGTTGAAAAGAAAGGTGATAAATTCCACTAATGACTAAATAGAAGAACAGTTAAGCAAGCTGGAAGTCATAAAAGAAAAATATAAGTTCATAAGTAGTGCTTTATTAGGCAGAACATTTAAAGCAGTACACTAAATAGGTATAGGGGATGCCACGGCAATTAAACAGGAATAGTGCCCAATGTCTCCACGTATGCTAGATATATTGAATAATGAGATTGACGAAATGTTAAAAGTAGGGATAATACAGCCATCAACATCACTATGGAATTCATCACTGGTGTTGGTTAAAAAAAAAGAATAGAGAAGCACGATGATAACAAATTCAAGTCTGTCACTAAAAAGGAAGCTTATGGATTGCCTAAAAGTAAGAAGTTCGACATCCTTCTAGAATTTAACAAGTACACACAATTTTCTATATTTTCGTTTAGGAAAAATGTTAATTTTGTATGCACTGTGTTTAAAATGGCTCACACATGTTCATAATAAGGATTTTTAATGCCTGCATATGATACAACCCATGATACGTACAAGTATAGCTTAAAATCTTATAATATATGTTCGGTCTCTTTGTCGCACGTGTTCGCGTGGTTAATTTTAAGTTATTTAAATTTGTAGTAGTAAATCTAGTAGTAAAACTGTCATCCCTTGTTCCCTTATATCCTGCCATAAAAATTCCTTGTGCATTTGTGAATAAGGTGGACAGAGTAGTGAACAAACACTTTCTTATGGATATTGAAGCAGAACGGTCGTGTTTCTTCGTTCAGTACCCTAAGTTAGTCAAGTGCCGCAGCAGACTTTCGTTGTTAAACCCTAAAAACCTCAGTGCAAGTGTAACGTAACATAGACTCAATTCGCATACAGTCCACTTGGTTAAAGGAAGAGGAACTGCAGCTTAGAAAAACAAAACACCGCGAGGTAAGTCGATATATAAATTTATAAGACCCCCCGCGCATGAACAAAATTGGCCTTCATCGCTGGATCTTTAATTAAATAATTAGTTCCTATCCTTTAAGCTCCTCATACTTAAATTTATAAAATTGTCGTAGTTTTTATTATGGTTAAACGTGTTACACAGAAAAGAACATCTTGCTTACACATTTAATGCTAAATACATCTGGTTATAACGGTAGATTTTACAATACATTCCTTATCCTTTGTGGCAAAAATTAGGGTCGTCGGTATCCTTTTATGTAAACTATTTATGAGGGGTTATTGTATTGTAAAGCTTTACCTTATTTGTCGGTTCAAGTTGGAGGAACCATTCAGGTTCATGCAACTTGTATAACAAAGGGGTTATTGGTATTTATTTGAAACTTTAAAAGCTTGTCGGGCAAGCACTGTAGTTAGGTGCATTTTTCTATTAATAATTTAATTTCGTAGATGAATTAGTAATTTAGCGTATTTGAGTTACGCATTGTTTTTACATTAATTTTATTGTCGTTCATTAATCATTAATCAAATATGGTTATATCAATTGATAAAGCTATTCTTGAAGCTAAATTTGTAGTTAAAAGGTTGGATCACATATACAGCAAAATAAACCAACCGGAAAACGTATCGATTGCTTTAATTAGAGCGTCGATTAAAACTGTCGAACAGATTGAAACGCTTTTCAAATCCTTTTGCAAGGATATTTTCTTTGATGAAGAAAGTGAACAATTGGATGAATTTTCGGCTCTTAGGGTGAAAATCGATGATTACCTATTAGATATTCGTATTATCGCTGAACAATGCGAATTAGATCGGGTAGAAAATAAGCCAAAGGTGGAAAATATGAATAATTCTTTTTCGTCGAATTGTGGAGGAATTCGCTTGAAACATCTTTCAGTTCCCCACTTCTCCAGACGCATATCAGATTTTGAGAGTTACAATGCAATTTATAAGCGGTTGATTCATGATAATGTCAGTTTGTCACCCGTTGAAAAATTTTGCCATCTCGATACATTAGATGAGTCGTCGCGTGGCTTGATAAAACACTTGCCATTAAATGATTATGCATACGTGGAAGCCTATAAAATCATTACTAATCGTTTTCAGTCCAAGAGGTTATTACTTTCAACATATTTTAATGCTTTCGAAAAATGCCCTAAGGTCAGTTCCTCAGACTCGCATGCGGAACTCCGGCAATTAATTAGTTGTTTTGATGAAAATATATTCGCGTTGAGGCAGATGGAAATAGATTTATTAGATTTCATGTTGTTTAATCTGTTATCGAAAAAATTAGATATAAACATTTTAAAGCGTTTGAATTAGGAAATAATGACGAAATTCCCTCGTTCAAAGATTTAAGGTCGTACATTGAAAAACAATGTAAAGTGTTGGAAATAAATGACATTGCTTCAGGAACATGCTTAAAATCTCGAGATTCCGTTAAAGAAAGAGAAAAGGAAGGTTTGTTAGCACTTGGCTAAAACTTCTTTAGTTGGTACCACCAATGATGTTAAAATTGTAGTTTCTGTCAAGCTGTGCATCCTATTTATAGATGTAAGCAGTTTCTCGATAAAACCCTCAAGAAAGATTTGAGGTGGTAAAGCTTAAAATCTTTGCATTAAATGTTTAAATCCTTCACATTCGATGAAAAATTGTACGTTAGATTGGTCGTGTAGAAAATGTCATCAGTCGCACAATTCGTTGCTTCACTTCGATAAAAGAGAAATCGGTGTCGCCACGCCGACAAACCCATCGTCAAAGGTCAGCGTCTCCTCGGAGACCGGCGCCTGACTTACTTCTACTAGTAGACCTAGTGAAGACAATCTGTCGTCGTCGGTTGTGCATGAACAACCTGCCACTAGCTCGTTGATTTCGACGTCATTAGAACACACAACCACGCTGTTAGCTACGGCAATGGTGTCGGTGCCTGATTATACAGGAACATTGCAATCTGTTCGTGTAATATTAGATAACGGATCCATGGAAAGTTTTATGACTGAAAGGTGCCGTCAGAAATTAGGTTTAAGGAAACGGAGAGCCAATGTCACTGTTCAAGGACTTGGCTTGAATTCGTCGTTGGTGTCTGGTGCACTATCGTGTGTAGTCAGTCCCTCGGGAGCACGGTCTCCAGCATATGGAATTGATTGTTATATTTTACCTAACATTTGTAATCAATTACCTTCGTCGTCGATAGGGGTCAAGGAATGGTCGCATACTCGAGGTTTGGCCTTAGCTGATCCTAATTTTAATGTTCCTGGTAAAATTGACATGCTACTCGGAGCGGAAATCTTTGCTCAGGTTTTGTTGAACGAGTCTCGTTGGGGTGTCGCTAACGAGCCAGTTGCTATTAAAACAACCTTTGGTTGGGTGTTAACGGAAAGGTCGTTTCCCGAATAGTTCTATTACGTCGTTGTGTGCTTTCGTTGAACCCTTAGACAGTGACATTCGTCGATTTTGGGAATTAGAAAATATTCCTTCAAAAACACATTTCTCCTGAAGAAGAAAGGTGTGAAAATCAATTTGTGGAAGGTTATAGACGTAACAAGGACGGTCGTTTTGTAGTGTCCTTGCCCTTTAAAATTTCGAACCCTCATTTGTGGGTGCGAGATCAATTTGTATTAAAAGATTTTTGTCGTTAGAACGTCGTTTGTTAAAAAATCCTGAATTGTATTCGGATTATAAAAAATTTATGGAGGATTATTTGACAAGCGGGCACATGGTTCAAGTGAAATCGCTTGAAAATTCGTCGGGTCATGAAAAAATGTATTACATTCCCCATCATGCTGTACATAAGCGGGATAGCACTACCACCAAATTGCGTGTGGTTTTCGATGCTTCGTGTCAGGATCAATCTGGAAAGTCGTTAAATGATAGCTTGGGTATTGGTCCTGCTGTGCAAAAGGACATTGCAGTTTTGTTATTGCACTTTCGTGTACATCCTATCGTAATTACGGCTGACATTAAACAAATGTATCGGCAGATTTTGGTTAAAGATACTCATCGTGATTATCAACGTATCGTCTGGAGATTTTCTCCGTCAGATCCTATTATGGACTTTAAATTAAATACTGTAACTTATGGAGTTTCGTCGTCGCCTTTTTTGGCCTTGCGTACTGTTCAAGAATTGGCAAGGTTAGAGTCGATTAATTTTCCTTCGCGTCATCGGTATTGGCGGCGATACCTATGTTGATGACTTAGTCACTGGATGTAATTCGATTGAAGCTGCTAATCAATTAATTGGTGAATTGAATAGTATTTGCTCTAGTGGTGGTTTTCAATTAAGAAAATGGAGAAGTAATTGCCCGGAAGTGATGTCCAACTTGAGGGAGTCCCTGTCCAGTTCGGACGCAATTACATTTTAAGATAAAGATAGTGGTTCAATAAAATTTTGGGCCTTTCGTGGCGTGCTCTTACAGATGCATTTTATACAACTTAGACGTTGAAGAGCGCACTTGCACTAAGCGTAATATTTTGTCGGCTATCGCAAAAATTTTTGATCCTCTCGGTTTGATAGCACCTGTAGTACTGTTTGCTAAACGTTTAGTTCAAGATCTTTGGCTTTTAGGTCTCGGGTGGGACCAAGAGCCTCCATTGGAAGTCATACAAAAATGGAAACATTGTTTGGGTGAATTGCCAGCGGTTTCGAATATTGAGATTTCGCGTCGCATCGTATGTCATAATTTTAAAAGGGTGGAGTTGCATGGATTCTGTGATGCTTCTGAAGCCGGGTATGCAGCTGTCATCTATTTCCGTTCGTTCGATCTAGAAGGTAATATTACCATTTCATTAGTATGCGCAAAATCGAAGGTTGCTCCTACTAATCGCGTTTCATTGCCCGTCTCGAATTGTGTGCTACCGTACTCTTGGCAGATTTAGTAGATTTTGTCAAAATACTTATACAGATATTTTATCATTTAGTAATATTTTCGTGGTCAGATTCTACTGTTGTTTTGTCTTGGATTCGGTCTTCCTCGCATAAGTGGAAGACATTCGTTAGCAATCGTATTTCGCATATTCAAGAACGTATTCCTCCATCTTCGTGGTTTCATGTTAAGTCCCAGGATAACCCTGCGGATTGTGCCTCACGTGGACTTTTGGCTTCAGAGTTGGTTCATCATCCATTATGGTGGACAGGACCTTCTTGGTTAGTGCGTCGTAATGAAGAATGGCCAGTAACATCGCTGCCAAAACTTATCGACTCATCTCAGATGGACGTCGAATATCGTACTCTGTCGTTAACAGTCGTTATGTCTGACAATTTCTTAGATATGTTGTTGGATAAATTTTCAAACCTGCAGAAAATTTGTAGGATTATTACCTGTATTCGTCATTTCATTCGTAATGTTCAATGTCCAGATTTGCATTCAAAATATTCTGATAGTTTGTCTCTAGCTCAACAGCAAGAGGTTATACAGTTATTGATTAAAGAGTTCAAACAAATGTTTTTCCCAAGACATTGCTAATATTAAAACTGGAAAACTTGTTAGTAAACAACCGTAGTCTTAGTCAGTTTCTAGATAGTCGTGATTTGTTGAGGGTGGGCGGTCGCCACGTAATTCTGACTTGTCGCATGATGCAAAATTTCCAATTTTGCTTCCTCGGTCGCATCGGTTGACTGAAATTATTATCTTAGATTGCCATGAAAGATATTTACATGCTGGTAGGGACGGTATCTTTCGGATACCTACCATCAAGACAGTCCAAGGGTTAGTTAAACATCCTTTGGTGAAACTATGTTTACTGCCAGTTACTTAATATTTAATGGTATGTACACATATATTCACTTATATAAGTTTGTCGGTTAGGTTTCTTAGTTAATAGCTCTAATTAGTTTTTAAATATAAAATAAGTTAGTTCATACTTATTTTGGTGGGCGGGATGTTCGGTCTCTTTGTCGCATGTTCGCGTGGTTAATTTTAAGTTATTTAAATTTGTAGTCGTAAATCTAGTAGTAAAACTGTCATCCCTTGTTCCCTTATATCCTGCCATAAAAATTCCTTGTGCATTTGTGAATAAGGTGGACAGAGTAGTGAACAAACACTTTCTTATGGATATTGAAGCAGAACGGTCGTGTTTCTTCGTTCAGTACCCTAAGTTAGTCAAGTGCCGCAGCAGACTTTCGTTGTTAAACCCTAAAAACCTCAGTGCAAGTGTAACGTAACATAGACTCAATTCGCATACAGTCCACTTGGTTAAAGGAAGAGGAACTGCAGGTTAGAAAAACAAAACACCGCGAGGTAAGTCGATATATAAATTTATAAGCCCCCCCGCGCGTGAACAATATATCTATGCTAATAATTGAATCTTAAAAGATATGAAGTAATTAAATACGCTGATTAAATAAAAAATATTGCAATTTAACGGGTAATAATATGCTAATGCAGAATTCTGTTTTTGCATCACATAACTAATTATAGTTTTAAAATTCATTACTTAATTTATTTTTATTTGGTGTTAGAGGTTTATAACTAGTAATTTTGGTTTTGTCCGTCATTCTAATCAAACGTTGGAGTTTATTTTGCTTGTTAAATTGATAGAGAAACATCTGTGCATGTTACAATCTATGTTGTAAACACAGAAATAATTTCTTGAGTGATTGTTGCTTTTACGTCACCTATGGTTTTTACATTATATAGTAAGTAGTAGTAAGTAGATTTATTGCATAACTCAATATAGGTTAATAAAGTATAAAACAAAAATATTATACTATAAAGCAAATTATTAAAATACAGTTAATAATATAATTAGTTTTCATTTCTACAACTTAAAATATATTTTTTTAAATTACTCTTGAATTTTCTTTGAGAAGGCTGATTTGTAACTGATTTTGGTAATGTATTATATATCTTAACGCCATAATGAAATACATTTTTTGTGGTTATCGTTTTATTCTTCTTGTATATATAGTAATTGTCTGCTTGTCTTGTGCTGTAGTTATGTATATCTGACACTTTAATTAAGTTGCTAACCAAGTACGAAGGCAGCAAACCATTGATAATTTTATATATAAAACCATACTATTATATTTCATTTGTTCCTGAACATTTAAAAATTAAGGCATTCTAACATTTTACGGACTTTGGCAAATCTGCTACATTTTAATAAACATCTCATTGCACGATTTTGTATCTTTTGCAATCTTTCCAAATCACCTTGGTTTGAGACAAATAAAATGGTGCTGCAATATGTTAGGTGTGGATAAACTATTGCTCTATATAAAGTTATTCGAGCAAAACTTGATAACTTTGCACTAATTCTTCTCAGAAATCCAACCTTTTGCTTACTTTATTTATAACCATCTGTAGATGCATTTTAAAGTTAATTTTCGGTCGATTATTACGCCAAGGTATTTAATGTTCTCTACCAGTTCAATATCAGACCCATCTATTTGTACATTCCTATTTTCTGTTTTTATCATTTGATAACTTCTATCATTCGTTAACAACATCCATTTTGTTTTATCAACATTTATCTTCAGCTTATTTCCAACTAAATATTTGCTAATTCTTATTAAGTCACTATTTACAGATTGAATCAGGTTTATTACATTTGCACCTTCAGCATATATTAAAGTGTCATCAGCAAACATATGCATCTTTGTTACCTTCACTACATTCACTATATCGTTTATGTAAATTATAAAAAGCAATGGTCCCAAAATACTTCCTTGTGGAACACCCCACTCAATTTCTAATTTATTAGATGTTTCCGTTGCCATCTCGTTTCTTGCTCTCTGTTTTGTAGGTAGTCTTTAAACCACTCTAACGCATTGTCTTTAACCCCATATTTTTCCAATTTTTAATGAGAATATTTCTACTTATAGTCTCAAATGCTCTTTTGTAATCTATAAAGACTGCACACACTGCCTTTCCTTTATCCATTGATTCTTTCCAGTCATTTATAATTAGCTGAATCGCTGTTTCACACGAGTGTTTCGTTCGAAAACCAGACTGATAGGTGGTTAATATATTAGTCTCATCCAAGAATTGCTTCAATTGCTTATATATTACTGTTTCTAATACCTTTTCAATTGTGGCCAACATATTTATAGGCCTGTACTCTTCGCATTTCTTTGTTGATACTACTTTTGAATTGGTGTAATTGTTGATATCTTTAAGTCCTTGGGCACAATACCATGCATAAGAGACATATTTATTATGTTTAGTAGCGGATAACCAATAATATCAAAAGTTCTTTAAGAACTCTACTGTTTACACCATCCGGGCTGCTTTTATTTGCTTGCTTATATACCAATTCTTTTAGTTCATGTATTTTAATAATTTAAAAGTACTTAATTCCTTCAGGCTTATACGTATTGGATCGTGAAACTCAAACTTTTCAATACCAATTGATGATGTAATTTCTGTTATACTATTTATGAAGTAAGTATTGAAGTTTTCAGCAATAGTTTTGTCATTAGTTTCTAGTGTATTTTCAAATATAATGTGCTTACTATTTTGAATCGTTCGGTTTTAATACAAGTTTTAAAGTCTTCCACATTTTTACTGGGTTACCTT
Organism: Platerodrilus igneus; assembly: GCA_036346225.1. Lineage (NCBI taxonomy): Eukaryota > Metazoa > Arthropoda > Insecta > Coleoptera > Lycidae > Platerodrilus > Platerodrilus igneus. Next base: position 1,363,845 of record JARFIW010000691.1, on the reverse strand, counting down.
TATTTTCATCTATTTTCTTTTCATAATATTTAATCTTAGCTCTACGGATCATGAATATCACATTATTTCTGCATTCTTTATATGCTTTCCAATCTTCCATACTTCTTGTGAATGTAAATTTTTTATAAAATTTATTTCGTATATTAATTACTCTTTGTATTTCTCCATTAAACCATAATTTTGAACTATTTTGTGACTTCTCCTTGTCATATGAATTATGGTCAATTGCATTTTTAATGTTTGTGTAAAATGTTTTATAAAGTTTATCGATGTTGGTTATTTCATACTTCCAATCTGCCAATATTAACTCGTTCTTTATGGCCTCATAGTTAAGAATTTTCTTTATTTTGCTTTCTGCATCAACTTGGAGGTTTTGTGTGATGTGACTAATGTCTGCAACAACAATGCTATGATCTGTAACTTTTGGAGTGTGCCATACTGTACTTTTTAATCCATTATTATTAGTTATCACTAAATCTATTAATGTTTCAGATTCCTTAGTAATTCTTGTACTCTCAGAAATTAGTTGTACAAATCCACAGTCCTTTACAATATTTTTTAACTTAATTGTATAGAAATCATTTATTTTATACCAATCAATATTATAATCCCCAATCAGAATGATATCTTCACTACCACGTGATTCTACTAGTTCTTCTAACAAATTTTCCAACAGGTTTAGAAAATTTGCACAACTTCCACTTGGTGAACGGTAAAACACAGCTATACTTATACTTCTACTATTCAACTTAATATTACCAACAATACCCCAATATTCTAAATGGAGGCTATACTCTTTTAATATTTCAAACTGTAGAAATGACTGATAGTAAATTATGACACCTCCAGTGTGTCGTGAACTAGAATCAACCCTACCTAAACTGTATCCTTTAATGGCTATTTCATTACTTTCAATACAATTTGTCAGATGTGTTTCTGTTAAACATACCAATATTGGTTTTCTCGATTGATTAGCTGTTGTATTTCGTCAAAATGTGTAGTTAAGCCTTGTGTATTTAAGCATAAAATTATTGACTTATAGTCTGCTGTTATATTTAAACATCTAGAAGGTAATTGCTATATGTAATTTATTTTACGCTTTTGTAATTCAATAATCCTTTTAAAACATGTACAATTATAGTCCCATACTGTATGCTGTTCATCTAATTCTATATTTAAACGACTTTTGCTTCCACACAGTTAATACACTTAAATTGACTTTCTTGACAATCTGCTTCATTATGAGATTGTGCACACCGTGGCACACTATACTCCTTGCATTCTTTGGCAATATGCCCAAACTTACAACACTTATAACATCTTTTATTGCCACATGCTCTAATACCTTACATCTCCTCCATCCTATTCTCAATAGTTCTTCTCTCATAATGTATTTAAATGTATCTGTATCCACTTCTACAATAATGTTGAATAACCCTTTAACAATTTTGGTTTCATACTTAATATTCATTTGAAAATTTTGTTTATGCTCATCTAACTTATTTTGATTTATTATTTTTGTAAATGCCTTCTTTGTCACTTTCATCTACTCCTATAATTTTTATCATTGGAAGTCTTTTTAATGGAGTCTTTACTGTATATTCTTCTCCCATTTTTGTGATATAGTTTTCTTCATCACCTCCACTGCCCTATTATTTTCACATTCAATAACAATACCACCATTTTTGTAGTTTTCCTACACTTACTCCAATTTCTAAACTAACAGGGTCAATATTATCTTTCAATTTTTAAGGATTTCCTTAGAGTCTGTTTTTCCACCAATTTTATCTATTATTACTATAGGAGGTTGAGATACATTCCGTTTAGTGACTGCACTGTACAATTTATTAACATTGAGTTCTGCCTCTGGACACTTTTGTTCAAATAATTTATTTTTATTTCTACCAAGTCTTTACCCTGTTCATCAAACTTTTTAAAAATTCCTCATGAGTTCTTTCCAGAGATTGTAATTTTGCATAACTTCCCAAGTACATATTTCGTCTCAGTCACTTGCTTTTCACACTTTGAACAATAAAATTTTAAAACTCTTCCTTTTTTAACTGCATACATCTTATTTCAGAACTTGATAAGTCTGTACAGTCAAAATGTACTATTTTTGTACACCCATCACACTCACAACATTTGTCATCTTCTATATTTAGATTACATTCCCAACAAACTTGCATATTATACCCTTGTTATTAATACTTTTACCAAAAATATGTTTGCATATTTTCCAAAATAACTTTCTTTCAATTTTGCGTACTTTTAAAGAAGCTTATTTTAAATAATGTATCTAGTAAAAGTATAGCTTTAATTTTTGTTTGTTTTTAGAGATCGCAAGTTTTGGGAAATAAAATAGAAATGGAAATTACATCGTTAATTGAGCAGAACCCTACACTACTACGACTGGGATTACATTTAGAATACAATGATGCACGTCATCGCATTGCCACTCATTTACAACGTAATATTGATACAAGTAAGTATTAGTAACCATTAATCTATCGTACGAATAATACTAGATTTGTTTACTACATTTTAAGTATTTTTCTAGAATAAATCAGATTTGCTTTTCTTGAAAAAAATTTAATCGTAAATTTAGTCTCTATAGAAATACAAACAGGTTAATAATCGCTGCATTCATTATTAGTATAATCTTGTATGGGTACAAATTATTAAATAGTTTAACATGTGTTTGGAAGAATAAACATGCGTACTCTTGATTATTGGGGCTATGTTGCGTGTACTTCCTGCATTTTTGCAGGTAGAGATCTAAAATTTTGGATGTCCGTAAGGATTTATAATTTTATACAAGAAGTATTTAAATAAATAACAACTGAGCATGTGTATATAGCTGCATGCGCTTTGCAATTCATTCAATGAACAAAAGAGTAAAAAATGATACAATCACAATAACACGACAATATTTGAATGGAAAACACGATATGTACATCACATCATTTTTTTTTAATATGTTTAATATGTTAAAACAAACACACTGTAACATTAGCACAATCATTATGCATATAGAGAAATATTTTACAATTTTAGCTAGTTTAGGAATCGTAGAAAAAAACTACATGAACAACTTTATTGAAGCTTAGGTAATTTACATTTTAAAATGGGACTATGGCATCATATTTTTAAAGTAAAGTACTGAAATGAATAGTACATACTTAAAACATTCCTTCTTAACCAGCAATTTAAAAAAAATCGCAACTTTACCATAAACATATTAAAGTTGACAAACATCAACATATTTTTTATGATGCATTAGCTTACAACCATCTAACTGAAAAGTTTCTAATGCATTGCAATGTTACCGAAAACATGGTAAATTATTTGAACAGCCAGGATTTCGTTAAATTCAAATACGTAGCAACAAAACCTCGATGCAGATGTTAATATTGAATAGTGACCATATGAACATTCCAATACATATTTTATTTGTGCACCAAGACAGCGCTTGAACTTAACCACACAATTAGTACAAGTTTGAATGAACTCGATGTGAATTTGTACAGCCAAAAAAACCACGGAGACATTTTAACTTATATAAACCATAGAATAATAATACTAGGAAACATTCCAAACACAATCGATCAGTTGTGCTTTTCTAGCATCAACCAATTTGAGCGATGACAAGTGTTAAGTAATCGAAAGTGTAGTATTTTTCATTAATGCGGGTTAAATAGTAAAAGATCCCCTAATGCGTTTGAGAGCGCAGAAATAAATATTTTACTGTAACTAAATGAAAGCGACCTAAAACAGTGAAAGCTTTCGGCTACATTTTGTTGGATTAAGGGATTACTGTTTCACGGCAAGTGTTGTTTTGATTCAAAAAATGGTGGTTGAACCCTGCCTGTTAACTAGAATGCTGTAAGTGTTAAAAACTTTAACTTCTTGCTTGCTTATATTTGGCGATATATATTGTATTATTCTCAAACTTTTACGTTGTGCACTCTGAATGCAAAGCGAAATGTATCAAAAATAAGCACCCCCAATTGTGTTCATATACATTTTTAGAGACGTGAAATTTGTTGGATAATTAAATAAATTTGAGATATTTTTTTTAGATATACGCAATTTGCCCAAAATTAGAGTTAGCATCTAGGTAATGGTAATTGTTAAAACTTATGATTTACATGTTTGTAAATATAGGTTAAGTGAAAGTTTTCTTTATTTATGTTTAGGGTAAAGTAGCAAAAGAAGTCTTTGTGAACAAAATTCCATCTGCCTGTGGAGTCAGAAATAATAATCTTTTAGTTGTCTTATAGATTACTACCATCTATTTATGGTCCAAAGACGAAAGTGTTAGGTGGGTTGGTGCTCAACCTTTATGATTTGACTGACAGTTCAGAGACCTTTTTCCAGGGAGATTGCACGTGTTGAAGTTGTAAATCCCTGAAGGAATTTCTTTTGTTATCATAGAATCTGCCTCCTCCTCACTGTAACGAGCTGGCATAAACCTTTCTGTTACATCTTGTGGTAAAATAAATTCAAAAGGTGCTGGCATTAAATTAGCATGTAACAAAATAATATTTTAAATGCTGATTATTCATATAATCCACGCTTCGATAAGTGATAGTATCTTAATAACCAGTTTCTGGAGCTGTATATTTACAGACTTTTGCGTAATTGATTTTCCTGCTTATATAATTTAGAGCACTAGAGTAAGAAATTGTCATTTTTTTATTGTGTTGCTACAATTTGCAGTTATTACATTTGGGGATAAAAACATTATGCAGACAAGATCGTGTTTTGAGTTTGAATAATTGTTGGTGTCATGGGAAGGTCTTTTGTGGAAATTGCTATTTGATAGGTTTCGACATTGGATAGTAGTGGTTATTTTAGTAAAATTACATGTCTAAAGTTGCTTTCTGCTTGTAGATGTCAGTTTTCTCATAAAATGGAATAGAACTGGCATAGTATATATTTAAGTATGCTTGTTTGTGTCCGAAATTAAGAGTGCTAACAATAAACAGGCATATCTTCAACTTGTTTTTGCAATTTTGAAAAATTTGGATACTAAGAACAACATTTTCTCTATGTATTTTGTTTGTACTGCAAAAGTCTTGCAAATAAACGCTACATTTAGTGTAGGTTAAATTTAATTGATCAAATTGGTTTCATTAAATTTGGAAAATGAGTCGATCATATAAACTATGTCTTTTTTAATTAATTGACTCGAGCTAAAAATCACTGTCTTTACTTTCCAGAAATTTTAATACTGAATCAAAGTATGTATATAATCGATCCAAGCATGCACTTTTAGAAAACCAACGAAATTCCATCTTAAGTGATAAATAATTATAATCTTCAGACTCGATGGTATTACTTTTAGTCTAAAAATTGTTATGGATGTATCCAGCTTTAAATTATTAAATTTGGAGTTGCTCAAATGGGAAGAGAACCCAAATTAATGGCACGACTAACTACACTGGTGCAGAAATTAAAGAAATGGAACCAAAATTGAAAAATGTCGCAATTAACTAGGTGCATTTCAAGCTACATTGCCAATAATGCTTACCTTGAAAGGTTTTTCAACTTGGATTAAGTTATTGATACCGATTTGTGTACTCTAGTCTAGTGAGAATTCTCTTAACGGTGAGTATTCCTGGGGATTTTTATTACGTTGACCTCCTGGTGAAAGAGATCTTTTTTTTTACAAATGCTACACTATATGTTTAAACAAAGAAAACTACAAATGTTAGCTTACTGTGTCACCTAAATCTATTATACAGCATCATCTAACTGTTCCCGTAAACAGGTGTACATACAAAATTTTAAAGTTACCTAAATCAATTTATATCAATGACATAACAATATTCCTGTAAACAAATACACGCACAGACTTGTGAAATTGCATTAATTGGTTTATATTTAATTAGCCATAACTTTGATGAACTAACTATAATAATTTACAACTCGTCCTCGAATTTTCAATTAAACTAGCAATGTCCAGATTTTGTACATCTAATTAATAATTTAACACTATACTTGAACTAATTTTGGATGTTATATAATTTTTGCATTATTTAACTGAACAAGCCATTCATAAATGCCATCAACAATAAAATAAAAGCAATCTTTAATTAGTTACGACTTATAGTTCTGTCGTAATGCAAGAATTCCATGGAGTCAGGAATGAATCAATGTGCCATCGGGTTTTGTATTCCCAATCTTTACTGTTTTGGAATCAGTCCATCCCAATGCTGTGTTGTAGGGACTGTTGAAAGTCGTGGATCTCACCACATTCACTCTCGTTTGTTAATTCATAGCCAACCTCTCAACAGCCATCCTCACATATATTTTATTTATGGCTTGCGAATAATTAATTAATTCTTTTTCATCAGGTGTCAACTACTCCCCTCCAACTTTCTTTACTTCCAAGGGATATGCCATTGTAGTCATTCTATTGTGCTTGTATTGAAATATGTAGAAAATGTGCAATTCTCCATGGGTTGATACATGCGATACATTATAACATTGTATTTTGTGGAGACGTTTGGTTCGTAAGCTAATATCTGCCGATTCACTAAATCATTAGTCCTTTTTTTGTGTTTAACTACATTGTGCAAAAGTTCTTATGATATTGTCTGGGGTTTACTTTGTATTATAATTGCTCATGTGTCCCTGTAACATTAATTCTACTTCATTTTACTAAATTTGTAATAGCTCGTATATACTTGGGATAGTTATGGTATGGAACATTCATATTAATAATTTCAATGTTATTTACTTCATAATTATTGTAAAAGCTTTCTTAAAATGACATCCTATGAAAATTTACTTTGTAATTATCTGTTTATATGACTTCTCGGATAATTTGGAACGTCCCGTTTTAAGTTTTATAACTCATTGCAATTTTTAGTATCTTTTTAACATAATGCTCTGTGGTTAGCAGCCTTTGAATCTCTCCTTTCGTTAGATATTTCACTGAATTGACATTTGTCAAGTTGTTATTGCAATACTGTATTAAAGTGATGCACATTAATTTGTTTTTGTTCATAAAAAGTGGTTTAATTGTGGGAAAATGTTATCTCACCTAAGGGCGATAACGAGCCCATGTGGTGGCTCGTCCTTCTTCTTGATCCAGCCTTCGAACCGAAACGACGAACTTGGTGCGTAAGCAAAATTTATATCGCTTATTTTAGCGGATTCTTGCTTACTACCTTGGATAAAATTAATCTTTCTGATGTTTGTGAGTACGAAAGTTAATTATTACGCCTTTGGCGGATTTCACGTCGTTTTGATTAATGCTATTGGTTTGGTCTTCGCTCAATTACAGAAGCACATTTTTGTGATATTTGTTATATTCTACCCACATTGTTATGTGGTAAGTATTAGCGTTGTAGCACTTCTTGTTCTATGTATTACATGAATTTTAGGGTTCAAATTTAACTCCAAATCTAAGTCCAGATTTAACTTCAAATTTAACTTCAAATCTAAGTCTATGTCTACGTCTGCGTGCGAGTCCAAGAGTAATTGCATATTTTAGGTTTAGCAGTTCCAATTTAAGTAGATGCCCATTTGTGAAGATTCGTTTAAGTAATCGTTCTGGTGGTATTACGATTACCCAACCTCGACAACTTACTGAAATAGATGGTATTGAAGCTCCCGACGGAGAACTAATTATTGATACAATAAGTTCTATCTGCTGGACTACCGAAATATTAATCGAAACCTGTTGGAGTTATCCGTGGATGAATATTACACCTGAAGCGATTTTGTGTGACTATCTGTAATTGCTGTAATCCTGTTAAGTTGGATTTGGAATCCTTGACTGCTACTGGGGCATTGGAATTACTTCTTGAGGTCGTATACTTTCTTATTTAAGTGTGTTGTTTATGTTCTGTTGAGAGTATTGGATTAATACTTGTGTATATGAAACCTTATATGCACCCTATTATTATTTTGCTTTGCATGCAACCATACTTACACCTGTGTGTAAGGTGGGTTGCGATAACTAACGTAAATCTGTATTTATGATAAAAATTATTTAGGTATTAGTGTCTGAATGCTTCCGTAGTAAGTGCTATGTTCTTGATTAATGCTAACAACTCGTTAATGCGTTCCAGTGATTTATACATATTGATTGTAAATCTAGTCACGAGCTTAGACTCTTGGTTAAATTATTACTCACTTGAGTTATGCTGTTACAGCTTACTTAGTGGCCACCAAGTCTGCTGCGTACCCGATTATTACTAGTACGAATTATTTTTGCGTATGGGCTCGTGCCCGGATATTCTGAACACCATTGCGTTATTACTGTTAAATATTATTTATACAATCACCTGGAGTAAACATATATTTGCTTAGTGTGAGCACTTAGCTTGGTTAATTTTCTCTTGAATCATTTAGGTTTGAATCTTGTATGTATAATTATTTGTAGAATTATTTGTTGAATTATTTGTTCTAGTGAAATTTATATTTATGTGTCTGATTTCATGTTTGGCATTGTAGTTACTTCAATAAATTCAGGTTTTAATTCTGTGCCCTGTTAATTTATTGATATAGTGAGTTACCTTGGGTTTCGCCCGAGAATAGTGGAACATTTCTCGTTGATTCTGCTTGCTCCTGTTCCTGGCGCCCATTAATAAAATAGTTAGTTTTGACTTATTGGACCTTTCTAGTGGTTCCTTATGGTCCCTGAATGCGATTCTTTACCCACCGCCCTGATGAGTCTTTTCTGAGCTATTCCGGAGCACTATTTGTCATCGTAACGTTAAGGAACCCATTATATCGATTAGTTATCGAATTTTTACCGTGGCAAATTATTCATGCTTATGTTTGTATATTCAACTGCATATTATGTAATAATGTAATGTTTCCTCTTTTTTGCAGTTTTTGGAGTAATTTATGAACCGGAGTTACGTACAAATATGATTTTGTGTTTTTAAGTAAAATTCATGCTTAATGAATACTACTGTTCATGCAATCAGAATATACAGGGTACATCAATATTAATTTTGTCCGTTTAAGATTCATTTTCTCCTTTTCCATCCCGTTTTTATTTAATATAATGTCAATGCATTACAAAATATATGAAATTCGTTAAATATCAATTCACTTTTTGTATCAGTTTCCAAACATTTGAAAAATAATAATTCTTAGAAAGATTTCTTCTTTATTTACAATCTCGCATAAGATAAAAATAAAGCTTTATTATCTGGCAAAGTTGACTCATTAAACTGTTTAGAGAATTCAGATGTTTTTAAGTAATCGCATAAAGAACTTTCCACCATTCTGTCAGTCCTTTTTTGAAGTGTATTATTACCTCATAACTGGTAGAATAAGTTCTTCACCAATGGTGTGCAGCTTTTTGGACCTTGCAATTGGTAAATAAACGTTATAAGAATCATGCAGTTCATTATCAATATGCTCAGAAGTTGTCGCAACGATGATGTTTCATATATTTTTCTTTGACGATTTAAAAAAAATTAATTCCTTATCAAATATTTCTTTAGCTTAGAAGGTTTCATTGATTTATTTGACAAAGTTATTATTATTGCATAGAATGTGCATAGGTGAAGTACTATTTTCTTGTAATGGAATAGACATATTTCAAATATTCAACATTATTTTTTCTATATCTTTCCTTCGACCCAGACTGTTAGCCCTAAAAAGACACAAATTCAAGATTTGATAAAATAAAATAAATTGTTTTGTGCAAGAAACCACTATTTGTTGTTTTATTTTATTTTGAAAACGGAATACCACAAATTGATACTCGCTTTGATTAATTATTATTTAAATATTGTAAAGATAAAATTTTAAGTGACACATATTGTTTATGCATAATTTTCTGTTTTAATTATTTATTTTTTGAAACAAACAAATCATTTAATTGTCGATAACTTTATGAAATAATGAAATATAATATTGATAAACATTTAAGTAACAAAATTATTTAATATACAAGAAGATATAAATTGTATTTGTCATGTATGCTATTTTTGTAACAAGAAATGATACGACTTTTTGTTAAAAACTAGAGAAAAGTGTTGCATACACTTCATATCACGCACAAAACAATTAAATTGTGTTTTAGATGACTGTTTTGTAGTGACATATTCTGAAACAAGTTATTACATCTAGTGGTGGGATTCCAGTTGTGTTTAACCCAACTCCCACTATGGGACGTTTCTCATTTCATCTCAATTAGGTAATGGTTACGGGTAAAATAAGCATGAAATGAATTAGATTTTGAGTTGCCCAGAAAGGGTGGGGAACAATATAAGGGTCCGTCGGCTAACTGCAGTGGTGTGGGAACAGGTTCCTATGAATAAATGAGAAAAATACTCTGAAAACTAAAGAAATACAAAATAATAAATAACTTGGTTTGAAAATTAAAATTCTAAGTTAGATTGCACTAACCCTGAAAGGACTTTGTCAAAATCGAGGAGCGCCTTACCGTCTGTCACGGCAATTCTTTTGATGTTATTTTTATATGGAAGGCGGTTTTTCTGCATAAAACTCCTTTGCTTTGGTTATAACCATAAAATAAAATTGCAAACCAAAATACTTCTTCCCAATAACATACCATCCTAAATAAATTGAAAAGTTCAACCTAAACTTAACCTCTATTAACATAAGATAATTTGTGTACACATTTAAATATACTTTCCAAAAACAAATTCTTAACCTCAAATCTGGCCAGATATTGCCAAAATAAATCTTAAGGAAAAAACATTAAATCTAAGCAATCGACAAAACTATTCACCACTCCAATTTTTCTTGTTTTAATATTTATTTATAAGATATTCATAAATCCCCAATTATTGGAAATGTCGTTCGTAATTAAAAAAAAGGTAAATCTCAACTTTGTTTTTCTTTCCAAAATACACCCTTACATATTTCTTAATATTTTAAACTTATAGCTTTATCCTTAAATTTAATCAACGTGATATTCAATTAATGTCCTACGTCATAAAATATCAACCATATGTATGTCCACAATAATATAAATTACAACACAACCAAAAATTCCAACATAAAGGCAGGATGAACAATTCCAGTTCCCATCCCTATAAACATTCACAACAACACTAACTCCAACCTCAGATGCATGAGAAAATACCTCGCCCTGCGGGAGAGTAAGTTTACATTTTTTATTGCATGCCGCGTTTCTATTCCTAAGGTGTGTTTCGTTCAACTTTCCACAATTCACTTATTTCATTACATTTTTACATTCTAAAGTGCTTGATTTTTACTTTTACAGCTTGACCTATGTCCTCACACAGAGCGCCCTCCCATTTGCCTGCGATGGCCCGTTTTTGAATCCCTACGTATTCGAGGTTTTCAGGTTAACATTTCCTATATAACTCGTTTCATTTCTTTTCTGTTGCATGCAACAAATCTAATTTATTCCCACTGTAAATCATATTAATCATGGTCAGTGTCTAGTTAAATAGAATTTGTCACCATGCAACTGCCTATACAATGTATTCATCTGTTCGAACTCTATACGTGTGTTTGTCATATTTCAATATCCGCTGTGTAGTTTTTTAATGTCATCGCTCTTTCTTCTTACCGTATAATGTATTTAAAAAGTAGTGTTGAACTTTATTATCTGAATTTATTTTTATAGCAACAAAATTTAAAATATCACGTTTAATTAAGAATAATTATTTACGAAATCTTTTATACAAACCGCGTGCATATATTTTGTTCCTTCAAAATTAAATTATTTTTTTTCTTCACATCTTATTTATTGTTAGTGTAACGCAACGCATTACATTATCTAAATCATCAATGACTATATAACTGTTTCTCTAATGTTATCGCCCTGTATAAACTTAGCAGTGTCCTAATATTAAAATACTGAAGGAAATGACTTTTTTCGTCAAGGTGCTTTTATTTGACAGAAAATATTAAATAAGAAAGTATTAGTTGTAAACAAGATCTGTAAGATTTAAAAAATGAAAAATCGGGTTTTTATGTCATTTATTAATGTGAAAGTGATATGTCTTAACAATATAATTAATATTTGACGCTTAATGAATTAAGATACTTATCGCTAGTAACAGTGAAAAGTCAAATTTGGGCATCGTAATATTTAGTTAAATGTATTATAGATTTCTAAAATACAAAGATTTTTATTAAAATTCATTGAAATCATGACATCTGCTTTAAATATACTATATTCCTGCTAGAATTTCCACAATCCAGTGAAAACTTGAAGTGTATAAATTTTGGGCAGCCGTTTGTCCCTCTGTATACATACAAATTATTATGTTAACCTAGTGTAACAATGGTACCAACTAATCTAGGATTGAAAGAGATAAAACCATTAAGCGAACCATGATTCGATTAACAGCAACAAAGGTCGAATATAATGTGAAGGCTCTAGTAGACTGCTTTCTGGTATAATTCTGAGAACGTTATAATTTTATAGATAATTCTGTGTTTTGATAGATGGGACAGTCTGAGTATTAATCCACAAGTGATATGAAATAAATTATTGGATTGATTATTAAAATAATGCTTAATGCCTATATAAAATAAAATATAAGTTTTTTATGCTGATATAAATAAATTAACGGTGTGCAGTTAAGTTAATAATAAATATAGTGTAATTGTTTCGTTTATTGTAATTATCGTCAGTGATCTCTGTAGCGACATTTTAGTATGTTAATGATTCTCTGTAAATATTTGTATTGGACAGAAAAGAACTTAAAAAGAAGTATGTTTTAATAGTAAATAAAAATAAATGAATAGCATTTAACTCTCACATTAAAGTGTAATCGAGCTGCACATTAAATGATTTATATACTTTACAGGGAGTTTGCTTTATGACAGATTTACGTTCAATTATGCCGTGTGCTGCTCTTAATTACTTGTTATTCTTCATGAAGTATAGATAGCTGGAATATTTACTGTAACGTGCACAAATTAACAATATTAATTTCGTATAACTACATTTCATTATAGTTTTAGTAAATTTGAGAAACTTATTGAATGCAGCGATTATACATATGGTTAATAACAACCTGTTTTTTTTTTATTTTTAGCATTTAAATTAACTTTATTATAATCAAATTTTATTTAGAACGTCGCACTTTGAATGCTGAATATCTAATTACAATCAGGTCTGGCTCCAGTAGTTTCAAAATCAAGCAAACTGCTTGAATTATTACCACATACTCACCATATGGTGTGAGTAGTATTTACATACTTGAATGTCGTTTCTGATTGTAGTCCCGCTTTAAAGTATTTTCTGGTGTTTATAGACACCACCAGACAATACAACTGCCATTTAGTATAAAGTTAATAGGACATACTCTATTTTATTGCTTCTCAACAGTTCGGAAAGACTTAACACTACGATTGCAGTTCAGATTCTTTAACCACAGGAAAACACATTTAATTAAGTAAAGGTACAAACACTGTTGTGTTGTGGAGCTTTAAATAAAAATTCTGCTTATACTGAAATCGTTTAGAATACTACTAAAAATTGGCTCCTAAATTTTTGATTGTGTTTGTGCTTTAATATTTGTTTTAGCTTACTGCATTTGTTTAGGTCGCCTAGCAAAGCTACAAAGAATGTTCAAGAATTGATGAAGTTTTTAGTAAATCTAAATTTGTCTTAATTAGTTCGATGTATAAACCAATCTAAGAATTTGCGAGCCACAAATAATACAATTGTTTAAAATTAGAAGCTTTTTAAAATACTTATATGCGTTAGTAGCTATTTACAACTAAAAAGCATGATTTTGTTCCCAAGCCGACATTGTTACTGCAAATAATATACAAGTGTTTTTTTCAACTAGTCTACTTAAATTCTAGACATTATAATTTGCGTTTTGATTGGAAATTTTTAGGTACATGCATTTTTGATCTATAGGATTATTTTTGTATCTTATATTGTTTACATTCAAAGATTGTCAAATTCATTATGGCAGTTTTTAAGGTTAAGAATGATACCGTGGTAACTTTGTATTTCAAAGTAGTGTATTTTTATGATGTTTGTAGTGGTTACTAATGTATAACGCCGACACTTATGATCTCATCATCGTGGCATGAAATTTCACACTCGAAATTATGCCGAGGCAAAAAAAACTCCCTTTATCTAGTGCTAGTTTACCTTTTAGTAAATTAAATTTTACATAAGTTAGATAGAGAAAAACGACTCGCGTAATTTTAATTTGCAGTCTTAATTAATTTATCCAGATTCTGCCGAAGATATCTCGAATCGTGTACGGAAGGAAGATAATTTTTTTTATACATGGCACTTCGTCATTACTATCAAAACTGATGACATGCAAAATTTGAGTAGTATAATTAACCTTGAAGAAAAGGTATCAACTGACTGTGATTAGTCAATAATCTTCAGAATAATATGCTAAAGTTGGTTACTTTCAATTTTAGGAGCAAAACAGTACCTATAAATGGACAACTTTGTGTTGGACAAAACATGTTAATTCAGAACATTTAGTTTTCTTTTCAAAGTTCCAGTAGGATCTGATTAAAGACGAATTAAGTTCAGAAGATAATGGCTATTATAAGTTGTTCATGTTAATTTTGCTGTAACGTCACAAAATTTAAAAATGCTAGATTGCCACTATGAATATATGAATTCTGTGTATACAAGACTATAGAAGTCAAACAAAGAGACAACTTTTCTCTGATTGTCTCATACATTGAAAGCTATTAAAAATGTATATCTAAGTTTTAAATCCTCAATTTAAGAAATTTTGATAAAGTTTGATTGACATTTATTAGTGTAGATGATTTAACAGGGAATTATTTAAAAAATTAATATATATGCTGTGCCTAAAATAAAATAAATAAACCGTATTGGGATGTTGCTATTACAATATGCAATAAATTATAAAACTTTCTCTTATATAGTAATTATTGTCATATTGAAACTGAACTAAATAATATTAAAAATAATAATTCTTATTGGTTTTTGGGCAAGAAAAGTCGAAGATTGTGAACTCTGCTATGTTGCGTGAAGGTGTTGTGAATATAGATCTGTCATATGATCTAAGACAAACGGTTGAAAAACCATTTGGTCAATTGCAGAACGCTAGGTCCTAAGGGTATTGTTTATCGTCCTACTAGATTCAGCAGTAGATGAACTCTTAGAACAGTGGGATTCATTAAATAGCTGTTATTTGAACGGACCTGCACTTGAAGAAGTTTTAAAATGTTAGAACGAGTAGAATGGCTTGCGTGTTTCTATGAGCTGAAGAGCCAAACTGTAGGTTTAATCAAATTAGTGGGTCTTTAGTCAGGAATTAAGACAGGTTTCTGAAAGAGTACAGCAGCTCTTTCAGTACTTAGAGTGGCACAGACCGTGGGGATCGGTATGACAGTCTAAGACATACTACTGCGATGTGGAAGGCTACGGAAAACCACCACAGTATCTCCCAAATACACGCATACTGAAAATGTTTTAAATTAAAGATATCCTCTGAGGTAAAAGATTCCAGAGTTAAAATAGTCCTCCATTCGGATCTCCAGGAAGGGACTACATCGGAGGATGTGATCGAGAAGTTTAAAAGAAGAGCAGGGAATATTTTGAAAGTCGGAGCGTGGAATGACAGAACCATGAAGCAAGTAGGTAAGCTAGAGAATCTGAAAATTCAAATGGATAGGTTAGCATTAGACATGCTAGGAATTAGCAAAGTTTGCAGAACAAGATTAGGATACTGTAGAAAACTATTTACATGAGTAGATTAAAATCAAAACCATTAAGTACAGTAATAATACAATCCCGACTTCATAGCAATAATACAAGCATACATGCCCACCTCTAGCTACAGTGAAGTGGAGGTAGAACTGATCTACAGAGATATCAAAGGCAAGGACATGAAAATTTAATAATTATGAGAGATTTTAATGCAGTAATGGGCGAGGGCAGGGAAGGAGCGGTAGTAGGTTTATTTACTATAACCACTAGAAACGGGAAATAGGTTGGTAGAATTTTGGGACAATAGTTATTTATTATACAAGGGAAAAAAGTACTGGATTTTAGCTCGAGGTGTGTTTGTCTCCCGACGCGAAGTGGAGGGAGACAAAACACCGAGAGTTAAAATCTTACATTTTTTACCCGTGTACAATACACTACTTTTTCTGTGACAGGCAAAACGATGATTTAATATTGAAAAAATATTACAATATATTAAAGTCAAAAAGTCAATCGATGTCAAATTTGAAGTTTCAAACAAGTAGGTTGTTGTACTTGTAGGGACAGTTAAACTTGCGTTGCTAAGGAAACCTTTAAAGTAATCAAATATCTGTCAATTTAATTCTTCAAGTGGTTTCAAAAATTGCTTATTTAAGTTGTTTATATCGGTTGTTTTGAATGCGACGAAGTTATGATACGTTATGTTACACCCGAATGTTAAAGTGTGGACCCGGCTTTAAATTAAATATCTTCGTGTTCTTACTTATTTGCACATACTCAGGAAAAAAGTACTCATTTTTTCCGAGGAAAAAAGTAAATTCATAAAAATGACATTTTTTTACCTATCAAGAAACATTAAATATCAATTTTTTTTCTCGTCACAGAAAAAACACATTATTTCAACATCATGCTAGAAGACGATACACGAGGAAGATGCCAGGAAACATAGGGAGATATCAAATATATTGTCACTCTTGTTTGATAACGGTTTAGAAATCAAGTAAGATTCTAGAAGCTACCCAGAAGCAGATATAGACACTGACCACAACATAGTAATTATGAAAGCCATAATTAAATTTAAGAAGTTGAAAAAAGGAACGGAAAAAGGCACTTTGATTTTGAGACACTAAAAGATAAAGATATCCATAGAAGATTTGAAAAAAAGTCAAACGAAGTTGTGAAAGACATTGGGAAAATCTCTGATACTAAGGAAGTAGAAATAGAATGAATTGGACTAACATTAAATCCAACTTCGATATGGGGACCAGATATATTCTGGGGTATAAACAAAAAGAAAATAAGAAACCTGAATTTAGTAGAAGAAAGGCAAAAATACAAAACAGACCAGGCGTAGCAGGAAAACAAAGATACAATTTTATAAAATGAGAAATTGCAAATGCAGGAAAGCTAAAAAAATAGTGGATTGATGAAAAAAATATGTAAAAACTGAAATGGAA
Organism: Platerodrilus igneus; assembly: GCA_036346225.1. Lineage (NCBI taxonomy): Eukaryota > Metazoa > Arthropoda > Insecta > Coleoptera > Lycidae > Platerodrilus > Platerodrilus igneus. The sequence goes on along the minus strand of JARFIW010000691.1, from coordinate 1,346,745 downwards.
AAACAGACGAAGCATACGAACAAATTAGAATGAATTTTAGGGATATAAAACCATATAGCAAAAATATAACGGGAGCCTGAGGAACATCATTATAGAAAATGTAGATGAAGTGGTTAGGCAGCAAGGGTTGTTTTTCATTTTTACTATGGGCATCTTGAATACTGTTAGAGACAGAGAGATGCTCAAATGGGAAAAGTAATGTGGTTTTTTATATTGATCTCACATGTGCTTTTCTATTTTAGAAAAAATTCACGGATATCTAAATATTTAAAAAAACTAAATATTGCATTTTTTTCAAATTCATTTGTAAGCTTTATTTTTGACATTAGAGAAATAATGTAAATAAAAAACTTGAAGATATTTTTATGCTAAATAAGAACGAGTAGCTCAAATAATTTTAGTTCTTTAGTAGATAGATATGTACATAACCTCAATTTTTTTAAATGGAACATATAGTTGGCTATTGGCCTGTTTAATTGCGCATGTTTTACCGATTCTACTTATATTTCACATGATGGTGTTATTTTTGCAAATGATTAAAATATTGAGTTTTTTTTGTTTTTCTTAATGAAGCTTATATTTTAATATACAATCACAAAAACAGACTTAACGACTGTATTTCTTTATCATAACATTGCTGGATAACTATTTTTAACAATAAACTAGTAGCAGAAAATATTAACTAATCGACAAACAATAATCATCATCAATAGGTCTTCAGTGGTTTCTATTCTGATCTAGCCTGCACATTTCCCTGAAATTCCCACAGCCTACATCTTTCACTATCTGTGTGCAATAGTCTAACCTGGGTCTACCTCCACCTATCTTTTTTCCTACCTTTGCTTCTAATATATTCCGAACTATTCCCTCATTCCTCAGTATGTGGCTTATCATCCTATCTCTCCTGTTTTTTACCGTTTTCCACATACTTCTTCCGTCCCCTACCATTTTTAGTATCTCTTTGTTCTTGACTTTATCTGTCCATGATATCTTCATCATATGTCTGTAGCACCACATTTCAAAGGCTTGTATCTTTTTCCTGTTCGCTTCTCCTACTGCCCAAGTTTCACACCTGTATAGTGCTGTGCTTCACGTATACGTTTTAAGAAATCTTTTCCTTGTTTCTATGTTTGTTGTCTTTGAACACAGTAGTTGCGTTTTCTTGTTAAATGTAGCACGACTTTCTGCTAATCTTTGTTTTATATCTTTTATGCTCTTCCCATCTTGCGTTATTGGGCTTACTATAGCAGATTTCCTTAAGTTCTTGTAAGTTCTCGTTACCTATTTGTATTCTAGTTTTTAATTTATTTTCCCCCCCTTTGCATTCTAGTGCTTTAGTTTTATTTTTGTTAATTTTCATACTGTATCTCTCTGTTAGAACCGTTTCCATTTTATTAAGAGCAGCTTCTAACTCTTTCTTGCTACATGCTAATACCGCATATCATCTGCAAATCTAAGCATATCCATCTTTTGTCCTCGCATAATAATTCCAAATATCTTTTTACCTCTTTGATGTACAAGTTAAAAGTTGATGGGAATAGGTCACATTCCTGTCTCACCCCTTCGTGATATTTAGTTCTCTATGTTCCTGCTCTAATTTTATTACTGCTGTTTGCTCTTTGTATAAGCCTATGTACTACTATCTGTCTATCCCTAAAACTCATTCCAATCTTTTTGAGTAATTCGAACATTTTTTTCCATTTTACATTGTCGAATGCTTTTTCTATATCTACAAACCCTATATACATGCTTTCCCCGTGTTCCCCTGTTTCGCATAAACCCAAATTGATCTCCTAGTATTTCTTCAGCTCGTTTTTCAATTCGTCTATGTACAATTCTCGTTAATATTTTTGACACGTGTGCTGTCAAACTTATTGTTCGAAAATTTTCACATCTATCCAAGTCTCTCTTTTTTAGTATATTGACTATGATGTTACGTTTGAAATCTTTGGGTATCTCACGTGTCTCATACATATAGCATACAAGTTGGAAAAGAAGTTCTGTTACTGGTTGTCCAGCGGCTTTTAGAGTTTCTTCTTGCACCTTATCCATACCTGGTGCCTTACCATTTTTCAGACCCTTTAATGCCAATTCAAACTCATCTCTAAGTATAGGATATCCCGTCATCCTTTTAAATGTCTGATTCCTGTTCTAATGCTGTTAGTTCCTCTCCTGCATATAAATTACTTATATATTCCTGCCATCTATCCATTTTCTCTACAGTTTCTATAATTAGTTTCCTCCCACATCCCTTATATTTTTGCTATACGGTTTTATATCCCTAAAATTCATTCTAATTAGTTTGTATGCTTTGTCCATCTTTCTTATTTTCATCTTCGTTTGTACCTCTTAATACTTTTCATCAATCCATTGTTCTTTAGCTTTCCTGCATTTGCAAATAATTTCCCATTTTATGGCTTTTTATCTCTGTTTTCCTGTTACATCTAATCTATTTCTGTTATCCACGGTTTCTTATTTTCTACCCCAGAATATCTCTGGCCACCATGTCTACGCTGGATTCCATTCTGTTTCTACTTCCTTGGTATAAAAAATTTTCTTGATATCTTTCAGCAATTCATTTGACTTTTTTCAAATCATTCGTGGATATCTTTATCTTTTAGTTTTTCAAAGTCAAAGTGCCTTTCTCTGTTCCTTTTTTTTCAAATTTTTAAATTTAAGAACGACCTTCATAATTACGATGTCTAACATTATTTGATATCTTCTTATATCTCCTGGCATCTTCCATGTGTATCGTCTTCTAGCATGATGTTGAAATAATGTGTTTGTGATGGTTAAATTGTTCTTGTCGCAAAATTCTACCAGTCTGTTTCCCTGTCATTTCTTGTGCCTAAATCAAATAAACCTACTACCGCTCCTTTCCTACCCTCACCTACCACTGCATTAAAATTCCTCGTAATTATTAAATTTGCATGTCCTTTTACGTATCGTAGTATATCTTCGATATTTTTGTATATCACCTCTACCTCTTCCTCGCTGTAGCTAGAGGTGGGCATGTATACTTGTATTGTATTTACCGGTTTAGATTCTAATCTAACCATTAGTAGTTTCATTCTTTTGTTAGTAGTTTTCTACACGTTGTCATATCTTTTTTCGCATAACTATCCCCACGCCTGAATTTTTTTCCTCTGATCTTGCATGAATTACCCTAAAGTCTCCACTCCAAAAATTCTCCGCCTCCGACCAGAGAACTTTGATGATCCCTACTGTGTCTAGTCTTAACCTATCCATTTCAATTTTCTAGCTTTCCTACTTATGACATTCCACGTTCCGACTCGCAAAATGTGCCCTGCTGTTTCTTTAAACTTTCCAATCACATCGTCTGATGTAGTCCCCTCCGGGAGATCTGAACAGGGAACTTTTTAACTCCGGAATCTTTTACCCCAGAAGATGCCATCATGTTGCTTACAATTTAAGTACGCTGTGTACTTAGGAGATAATGTGTTGGTTTTTCGTTGCCTTCCACTTCTCAGTGGTGTGTCTTAGAAGCCATACCGATCCCTATGGTCCATGTCACTCTAAGTACCGAAAAAGCTGTTGCCCTCTTTTGGGGACCTATCTTAGTCTGGTTCCTTACTAAAGATCCATTCGGAACGAAAAAAACTATAATATAAATTTTAAATTATTCGGATTGAAAATCACAAAACCCTTAAGAGTATAGTAAATGGAAAGAAAACTAAAATACGAACGAATACAAACTAGATAAATACTGCATGTATAAACTACAAATGCTCAAAAAGTTTTCCATTTTGTGCAATACATAGCCTACACCTTTTAACAATGGAATGTCTACTTTACGAATGGCTAGTAAGGGGCGTTTAGTACAGCTTCACATAGTTGTGCTTCTGTATGATATTTTTTAACATACACTTTATTTTTAACATATCCAGGTATAAAATAGTCTAATATTGAAAAACAAAGTGTATATTAAAAAAATATCTTACAGAAACACAACTATGTAAATCTGTACTAAACGCTCATAGAAGCATTACTAGTTGTTCGTTAAGATGAGCAATTCATTCTATTGTTAAAAAGTGTAGGCTATGTATTGCACAAAATGGAGAACTTTTTGAGCATTTGTAGTTTATAAATACAGTATTTATCTAGTTTGTATTCGTTTGTATTTTAGTTTTGTTTCTATTTATTATACTTTAAGAGTTAGTGTGATTTTTGATCTGTATAATTTTAAATTGTGTATTATTGTTTTTATGGAATGATATTGTAAATTAGTTAATATTTTCTGTTACAAATTTGTTGTTAAAAATATCTATCTAGCCATGTTATGATAAAGAAATACAGCTGTTAGGTTTGTTTTTGTGATTGTATATTGAAATATAAGCTACTTCATTAAAAAAAAACAAAAAGACTCAATATTTTGGTCATTTGGAAAAATAACTCCATTGCAGTAAAATCGGCAAAACATAAGCTATTAAACAGGCCAATAGCCAACTACACGTTCCTTTTAAAAAAATTAAGGTTATGTACATATCTATGCAATTTAAAAACTAAATTTTCTTGAGCCACCCGTTCTTATTCAACATAAAAATATCTGCAAGTTTTCTATTTACATTATTTCTCTAATGTCAATAATAAAGCTGATGATGGATTTGAAAAAAATTACAATATGTAGTTTTTCAAAATATCTAGATATCCGTGGATTTTTTTCTAAAACAGAAAAGCACATGTGAGATCAATAGACAAAACCGCATTTCTTTTCTCATTTGAGCATCACTCTATCTCTAACAGTCTTCAAGATGCTCATAGTAAAAATGAAAAAAACTCACCCTGTATAGGGAATTTATATGCAGAACAGGAACTACCAGCACTAGAACAGGAATCAGACATTGAAAAGGATGACTTGGGATATCCTATACTTAGAGATGAGTTTGAGTCAGCATTAAAGAGTTTAAAAAATAATAAGCCATCTAGTATAGATAAGGTGCACACAGATACTTTAAAAACCGATGGACAAGCAGTAACGGAACGTTTTTTGCAACTTGTAAGTTGTATGTATGAAACGGACGAGATGTGATGCTCAAAGATTTTAAATGTAACGCCATAGTTACTATACCAAAAAAGAAAGCTGCGGATAGATTTGAAATCTTTTGAACAATAAGTTTGAGAGCACGCGTGTCAAAAATATTGACTAGAATTGTACAAAGACTGGTGGAAAAGCGGGTTGAAGAATTACTAGGAGAAGATCGATTTGGGTGTAGGCGAAACAAGGGAACACTGGAGGCCATTTTAGCTTTAGGAGTGTTAATGGAAAAACAAAAGAAAAAGAGGGTTAATAACTCTGGAAAAAGCATTTGACAATGTAAAATGGGAGAAAATGTTTGAAATACTCAAAAAGATTGGAATGAATTATAGGGATGGACGAATTGTACATAGCTTACAAAGAGCAAACAGCAGTAATAGAATTAGAGCATGTACGTAAAAAAGTAAATATTAGAAAAGAGGTGGGACAGGTATGTGCTCTATCCCCGTTAATTTTTAACTTGTATATTGAAGAGGTGATGAATACTGTCAAATGCAAAAAGACATTTGGAATTATTATACAGGGACATTTATCGATATGCTTAGATTTGCAAATGATATAGCGTTATTAGCATCTAGCAAGGAAGAGTTAGAAGCAGCTTTTAATGAAATGGAAACAGTATTAACAAAAAGATACGGTATGAAAATTAACAAGAGTGCAAAAGGTATAAAACAGTGATTAGCACAAGGCTTTACTACATTTAACAAGAAAAAGCATCTACTATGTTCAAAGACAACAAACAGAAACCAAAAAAAAATTGCTGAAAACATGTGTGGAGCACAGCATTGTATGGTTGTGAAACGTGGACAGTGGGAAAAAAGTAGAAAGCGTTTGAAATGTGCTGCTACAGACGTATTATGAGGATATCATGGACAGATAGAGGTTTGCGAAATGATAGAAGGAAATATATGGAAAACAGTGAAATAGGAGAGATAGGATGATAGGATATGTACTAAGGCATGAGGGAATAGTGCTTAATATACTAGAAGCAGAGAAAGGAAAAAAGATAGGTAAGACATAGACCTAGATTAGACTATTGCACACAGATAGTGAAAGATGTAGGCAGTGGGAATTTCAGGGAAATGTGTAGCTTAGCTCAGAATAGAAAACCGTGGAGGTATGCGTCCAACCAGTTCTAGGACTGAAGACCTAATGTTGATGATGATTTGAAGTATGATGCCATTTGTCAAAAAAGATGTACAAAAAGAGCTTACAAGGAAATTCTAGCTTTAATAAAGGAATAAATAAAGGAATAGCTCAAATAACTGTTGAGGAAAGTGCAATGCTTGTTACTGAATATAGTAGTATTTTCAAGATAGAATGGCTGATAGTCTATCGTCTTTATAATAAAGGTAAAGAACAGATTGTCAAAGTTGGTGAAACTTAGCAATTAAAACTGACAATGGATGAAAATGGTTGAAATTCAGTAAGTATTTGCTGATGATGGCATAACGTCATAAGATTATTGGCAGTATTTATTTTCTGGTGAGGATAAATATCCAAGTATGACTACAGTTTTAAGGACAGTGTTTTCTGCATCTGCTAGTTTTGACCCGTGCCAAAGTGATATGAACGAATGTGAAATTAAAGCAACATTCTAATTACTGACTGTCAAAATTGTTTCGTTATAAAGAGAAACTTATCCGATAGAAAAACCTTATGCTTTTACTATTGAAAATTCAAAGCTTGAATCATTATAAAATGATTGCGATACGTTAATTGATTACTTAATGTTACATCAATAGTTTTGCGTTATTATATGCCAGGATAAGATAAGATAAGTGTATTATTGTTTTATTAGTATTGGTATATTAATTATATTAAATTGAAATAAAATAATATTAGAAATGTTAAAAACTAAGCTCCTTGTCTTGATTTACTAATAGTACTGTCTTTAGAGAGCCAAGTTTCATCTAAGAAAATAAACTGTCTCAAGCCTTCACTGGTAAATCTATGTATTTTCTTAAGGCTCTTTGTTTTATAGAAATGGTGAATTCTATCAAGCCCCTACGAGGATCATTTTTCGTGTATTCAAAACCAAGTTGCTGTAAAACTTTCGACAAGGAAGTTCTACCTCATTTAAATGCGTCTGTATTATGAGTGTTTTAAGTAATATGTTTTGCTGATATTAAAGAATTAGTTACAATCATACTATTATTAAAGGTAAATAATAACCCCTTTTATACCTATTCTATATACTGTTTCTAATAATATCCTGAGTGAAACAATTCACCTCAATGACAGTTTTAGTGTTTCCTTTTTGGAGGCCAGTATGAGCTGTACCACTCCAATATCTTCCGCAATATGCATGCTAATATTGAGAACTGACGCTACCCACTAGAACAAAAAGGATTACTGAAAAAATTTTAAACCTTAACTTTTCTTCATAATTATTTGAATAAAAAAGAAGCCAAAATTTATCATATTAGTATTAAATATGTACTTACTTCCCTCGCAGCTATTAGAGATAGAAGTGGTCCGTTGTTATCACGCTTGTTTTAAAATATTTGATAAACAAAAGTCACCATTTCTTTACAACAGGAATTCGTGTACTTGGACATACTAAAGTTCAGTGAATCAATATGTAATCAATTTAGAATTGTATTAGTTTTGAAAAGAACTGTTTTACAATAAAATAGTTAATTTAAGCAAGTAATAACAAAAGAAAAGGGTGAATGTCAAATGACAAATGCAAGTGACAAAGCAAAAAGCATAGTAAAACGATAAACTTATATACGGATACTCCATATGAAACTGCCAACTTTTTGTTATTTATATTTAATAAAATTATATAGAAATCATGTGAAATTTCTTTACCTTAATTTGTCTGTCTTAAATTCCTAAACATGACGTAGTCACAGAATTAACGTGTACAGAGAATAATTGTATCTAGTTATCTACAGTCAAAAATGACTCGAGGTATTTATGATCAAATTTCTGAAACTGTAAATGAGTAAACTTTTTTTTCTATTTAACTGTATAAATTCGAAAAAGTACCCACAGTATGTTCCTGTTATTAATTTAAGAATTTAGGAAGAATTTTGTTCGCCAAAAACGTTTTCCATTAAGCTAAGTAATTTTTGATGTTTGATTTTTGTTTTGTTTAAAAATGTTTATATGTACTTGTAATAAAAAGAATCGTGTAAGAGTCCTATATTTGTTTTTCATAACTAATGTAAAGGTGACAGTTCTAGACTTTTAATAAAATATATTGCAATTACCTAGATGTGTGATTAATATTCAAATAATTTAACATTTGATTTTGGAAACCTTCTTTTCAGCTAGCAGTTGAAGTAGGTATATTAATGTCCTTATTGTTAACATTTATTTTAGGCCAGAATAACTTTCCTGCTCTCAGGTTTTGGCATCCTCTTGTTATTCTTTCTGGAGCTTTTCCTTAGAATTCTAGATTAGGTAACGTCTAAGATAATTCTCGATTAAGACGTATTTCACACACAATAGCATTCCGGGACCCTCTTCAAACACCATCTTTCCCACTGCGTCAGTCGAACCATTCCTGTTTGTACAGTCTGGAATTTTGGCACTTTATTCTGACCGAATTTTCAGTGAGATGCTTCGAGTTAATATGTACATAAAACAAAATTTTTGAATTCTAATATGATCTCTCATATAATTTATGCTTTAATTTTATCTAAGGAAGTTAGTTTGTTTATTTAAAATTTTTTATGTTTGTATTCATGTTTTTTTATGGTTTGTATAGTTTTAATTAATACTATAAAATACAATGTGAGTAAAATGCTCCGCATTCTTCCTCCACTAGGCTTCCCTTAATTGAGTCACAATTTGTTTGTTTGATGTTTACAGTAACAAGCAGTAATAATGTTAATTTTATATGCCGCTTGGGTATCGTTTTACTGTCATTGAATGCTTATTACAGGTGCCAAACTAATGCATATCTCTTTACTTGATTATAATCTATACGTTTATCGTTTTATTTATATAGAAATCGGTTGCGGTGGATAAGTGAGATATTTAGTTCTATTTATATTTACCCAGAGAATCATTCGAATATAACTAAATATGACTAATTTTGAGTATTGCAACGTTTTTTATTTTAGTAAGTATGGTGTACCGCCTTATTTACATATTATTTTTTATGAATTTGTTTAATTATATTTCATGCAATAATAGTAGAAAATTTCGTTGTTATAGTAATTGAAAATTCTTACTTGTAATATGATATAGACATAATCTTGGTTAATCGGCCAAACTGGTGGTATAATTGGTCCACCTTAAGTGCCGTTGATTGCCATCTGAAATTCTCCAGTTGATAAACATTAAAGTTAAACACCATTTTAGTAAGACATTGAAGTTTGTAGATTTTATTTTTAATTAAAGAGAATGCGAAATCTCTGTCAATAACAGTAGAATCTTTGAATAACTAATGCTTGATATTTATTTGTTTTGTACAATAACTACTTATGTACTTTATAACGCATGTAATACTAACTGCATTGCTACTTTTGTAGCAGCATATTTGTATTTTTCAATTACTTTATTGAATGTGTCCTGAATGCTACTACTGTATGTGTTTGTCCTGTTTGTTTACAGAACGTCGACTGTCTCGGCTGGGCTCAACTAGTTCATAGCGAGTTTATAGTACTACAAGTAGGTATAATGTCTTATTTTGATTAAGTGTAACATATAGGTTAACACATTTTTTATTTTGCAAATGCCAAATATTTTTTTAGTACATTACTAACATTGACATGTCGATTTGGATGTAATACCATTTAATTTTGCATTTTGTACTTGGTTATAATCTAAAGCATGCACACTTTAACTCCAATATATCTTTCTTGCACTTTATGTAGTTTTAATACACAGCATGTTTCCAAACTTGGAGTAAAAATTTAAATAGATGATACACTAAATTACAAATTTGAGAGATGTAGAAAAAAGAATTACCAACTGAAATAAATAATATATAAAATTCGTCTGGGCATTGTTTAAGAACCACTGCAATAAATTCCTAACGTTAGGAATTTAATTTTTACCAAATGTAGGTCAAGATTCTGTGTCGCTGACTGAAGTGTCAAGCTTGTGGTTTCTTCTAACCCCTACTGTATTAAAAGGAAGTAGAAATATCTGTAGTTGTTATTGTGTAAATGTTTGCTTAGGAATATCGAGTAATACACAAAATAATGTCCATGTTATTCGGTGGGATTTATTTATGTTAAGTGTTATTAGATGTAGTTCTTAACTTTAGCGCGTAGGTTTCGAATCATTATTTTAACTTAGATATTATTGTAAGAAGTTATATTTTTGCTTGTCGAGAACTTATGGCTGCACATGTGTATGGAAACGGCTAATTTGTCGACGTACTGCCTATTTGGGAAGAAGCACAGCAAAATTCCCAACTTGCATCCACAGTAAGATTTTCTATTGGGTTCGTTCTAGATTATTAAATATTTTTATATTTACGTATTGAAGACTAAAAGATTAGACCACATCATTATAATACATCTTTATATAAGAATTTTAGAACAAAAAAATATAAATTCAATTAAAGAACAATCGTCTGAGTTAGTGAAACAACTGTTTAATTTTGGACAAGTGCGTTCAAATGTAAGGAAAATAAGCTAAATGAGTGTAGATCTTCTTTTATAAAGAGTAAGGTTATTGGCTGTGACTTAATTATGAAGTATTGAAACAGTGCTCCTAAGAAGCTTGATATTTATATTTTATATTTATAGTAACTCTTTTTATCTTTACTGCATCTCTTGTGTCCTTCGTTTGTTCTAATAACATTATTATCTTTCAGATCTTGCGTTCTCGCAATAAATGCGATATTCCCCACAGAGGATTTCCAAGTTCTCCCGTAGGGTACCCCTTGCTTTATTAAACCTAAGACGTGGTGGCGCCCCCCCTGCAGTTCTAAAAAAATCGTTGTTGTAAAACCCACGGCCTTTCTTCATAAGCTCTACCCGAGGAATAGACTTCTAGCTTAGCCGGAAGACTGTCGATTTCCCTTCATTATAAGGGAATCGAAAACCAAGGTACAAAAAAAAGTGCCCAAGGTGTTTCAACATATCTGAACGTTGTCAATGAGCTTCAATAAGCCAATGAATTTAAAATTTTTTGAATACCTGTAGCGTTAAATGCAAAGTACTGGTTTTGGATTGATAATAAATTTTAAATTTACAATACAAACCCACTTTTAAAAAATAACTAATTTATTTCGAGAATGAAATACTTCGAATTTATCTTCAATTTTCTGATAATGAATATTTTGATTAAGATTCAAAAAAGCACACATCCAGGCTCTGAAGGATCACATTTTTGTGCGGTAAACGGAGTGTATGCAAAATTGAAACAGTTCCAGAACAATTCCCAAAGCGTAAAGCTTAGCAAGTGGACTATAATTTAATAAAAAATGTGAAGGTTTACAATTGGAGGTATTGGCATGACAAACATTAATACTGGTCCAGCCGATCATTAATTGTCTGCTTACCTTACAATTGCATTCACCATTGGAGTCCAGCGAAGATGTGCGTTGTTCCCAATTGACGCAACCTGGTCAGGTACGAACACTTTGGTACTCGCGGACCGTAGTGGCTCGTAGCGAATATATTTGGTAGTGCTGCATCGCTAATGTAAAAATATTTTATTGGTTTTCTTAAATATGAGTGGAAAACGTCTATCTTTCTTTGTAGCAAACTGGTCAATCACTTTTTATTAAAATCGGGAATTTCAGTTATGAATTTTTTTTCAATTGACAGCATTGAAAGGGCCGTTAACTTATCTTCACACATCGAGTTTCTTAAAAAAGTTTTTACACGGTTTAGAGTAGAGAATCTGCGTTTGGCTTCAACAGTGGTCATTGGTGTGGTCACAAAAATTTGTAATAGCTTTTTAGTTTCGGCCATCGTTTCGTCCAAATTATTCGCAATTATGGATTTAAGAAAACGCACAGCACCATGTATTTCTCTACATTCCCTATTGGAATATAATACAAACAGCTCTGTTTTGAGGCATTCTTTATCTAAAATATCGTAAGCGATGCAAATTAAATCTAACTCGTGCTCTGGAAACTTGTTATCATACTTGACAAATTTTTCTGAAGATACAAGTGAAGCGGCTATTAAATGGTCGGTAAAAGAAAAACGTTCTTTTACATTATTAACAATGATGTTGCAGACTTCTATTCAGGCGACACGGTAATCCCATTGACTATTATTAAGCCGTTTTCATTTATAACTGCAGGAACGGTATCTAATTTTGATGCTTCTTCAATGACGGTTCCTATTTTATTATTACGAATATTATTAATATTGAGTTCAAACACATCTATAACTTTTTGAGCTTCAGTTGGATCTATATTTCTTTTTTGCAATTGGTTGTATAGTAAATCCACGTGTGGCATAACATAATGAAAGAAGGTCAACCAGAAAGAAAAATTTTGAACCATCAAAATTCGCAAAATTCCATACGATTGCTTGCACGTTTGGATAATTGTGCTTTTCTTCAAATTTTCCATACATTCAATTAATGCTTCTCTGTATTCGAATACTATATCAACCACACGAATATTAAAATTCCAGCGAGTAGGAACAGAACGAGGCATTCTCCTTCCGACTATTTCATTAAGCACTGCTACACGTTGCGGTGAAAAGCTAAAAACCTCTGTATATCCTGCAAATTTCTAAAAAAAGTCTTGGTTATTTATAGAACAAACTTTTGTCGTTATGAGATTTGTTTGATGAGCGTAACAATGTACAAAATAAGTATTTTTGAATTTTTGCTTAATTTGAGCTTGAACACTACCAAGTTTCCCGCTCATAACTGCGGCCCCATCGTAACTCTGTGCAATAAGTTTGGTATTGTTATTTTTGATTACAGTTTCTAGAACACCTAGAATTGTTTCAGAAAGTGAATCTGCATCATGTTTTATAAATATTTATGGTTCGGATTGGGACCGTGTCACCAATGAGTTCGTGATAGTGGCCAACTACACAATCGCAATGATATCTAAAAAGGGCTAGAAACCCACCAGCTTGAATCCTAGCTACTGAGAAGCAAATTTTAGAAGTTTGACAAAATCTAACTGGCAGCATACGTCATGTTGGTTGTCGGTTAAATGTTTTGAACAAGGTTGTATGGAGAACACTTCATCAAGATTCGTGGCATCCTTTTCATTACTGTAGGGTACAGGCTGTGAGACCCGCTGGGTCAGAATACGGACTTCTTTCAGTAGTTACTACAACAAAACGCAGTCATCCAAATTATGTAAATGAAATCACACTTACCGATGAAACCGTATTCACACAAAATGATGTCTTTAACTACCACAATAATCATCCTTGGACTGTTAACAATTCCTATGTAAAAAGCAATCGAATTTTCAGTGTCGATTTGTAGTAAACATAAGGGGGCATTGTTATAAACAGCCAGTTTATTGAAGCGCATATATTACCACCAAGTGCTGCACTTTTTTGGCAATACAAGCTTTACTTCAGTATTTGGTATAGGGGATCTCCGATCCTAATTGAAATTTTCCCATATTTTTTTTGTAATATAAGTAGGTTATGATCCATAAGAATGCGGGTACTGAATTTTCATACATTGTTCAGGACTATTAAAAATAGTTTGTTATATTGTGGTATAAATTTACATGAATTGACGTTTTCTCATGTATAAAGTAATGTGAGTCATTACCTAAATCAATGAGAAGATTTGACGATTTGGGGGTTTTGACGAGTTTGTGTGAATGGATGTCATGATTGGGGAGATCATCTCGAGCTACCCAACCGAATAGACAACGTGAAAGTGAGTTGGACGACGCAGTGCATTACCTGAGTCATTATCCTTATTGTTCCTTCTATCTAAATACCTTATCTTTGTTCCGAATGTTGGTTAGTTTTACGAACTGCGCTGTCGATTTTTGAAGAAATAAGCTGTTGATACCAAAGAGGACCCTGATGTATGGGCAAAAGGACTAATAATCGCCATTTTCTGTCCAAAAATATTCGAAAAACGAGGATGCTGCCATTAGCTGTGCCTACCTAAACTATCTAGATTTCACTAGGTAAGTCAAGTCATTTCCTTGATTTATATTCTTATCTTTCATTCTTGTTAAAAATCTGTATAATAAGATTATGTCTGAGTAGGGTAATGCATTGAACTAAAGTATACTTATCTGTAACTGTCATTACCCGTAATAGTTTATGAGTACGTTGGGCGCCAAACTTATTACAGGGAATGAAAGTTACAGGTAACTATATTTCAGTTCATTGTGTTACCATACCAGGTCATAATAATATTACACAGATTTTCAACAAGAATGAGCAATTATAATATAAATCGAGGAAATTACTTACCTTGTCAAATCTAGATAGTTAAGGTAGGTACAGTTAATGGTAGCATCCTCATCTCTCAAATATTTCTCCATTGCAAATGCCATGTATTAGTCCTTTTGCCTGTACATCAAGATCCTCTTTGGATCGGCGGCTTATTTCTACAGAAATTGGCAGAGCGTTCGTAGAACTAACCTACAGCATGCGGAACAAAGATAAGGTAAATTAGATAGAAGGAACAAACAGGGATAATGACTTAGGTTACTCACTGCATCGCTGCACTTTCTTTTACGTTGTCTGTTCAGTTAGGTAGCTCAAGATAATCTGATCAATCATGGCATCCAGACACACATTAACTCGTCAAAACCCTTCAATCATTGAACATTATCATTGGTTGACAGAATGACGTACATTACTTCGTGCGTGAAAAAACATCTCTTAACACAAATTTATAATAAATTATTTCTAATAGTCCCTGACAGTGTATGGAAATTCACCAACCGCATTCTTGTGTTATAACCTACTTATACCACAAAAATTATAATGAAAAATGACATTCCAATTAGAACTGGAGATTCCCTAAGCCTAAGGCATGTAACCCCAAAAAAGCCAGTATTTAGACTCTTTGCGATACACTATTGACGATTATTTGGAGGGTATACTTCAGCGATGTATCAACGTATATAGTTTATACATGACAGAGCTTCTAATCATATTCCTGCCGAAGTGCGTAAATTTTTTAATGAACAGCTTCTCCACAGATGGATGCGCTATTTAAAGCATTGATACACTAAAATAGCATATTGAAAATGCAGTTGATGTTATAAGAGACAAACACGGTGAACATGTACGATTCATTGGACATTCTGTAAATCATAAAAAATCACGCCACAGCTAGGTATTAAGTGTAGTGATGGATACTTTGAGTATCTCTTATGGGAAAGTTGTGCTATAGTTCAGAATTCTCAAACTGTTGCTTCAAAGCTAAGCTATATATTTCTATTCCAAGTCTGGAAACATGCTGTATAGTTCTAAGTTTGAAATGGTATTTTATTTAATGTTGTTTACACTCCGCTTGTTGTTACGTTACAGTGAAATAATTCTTTAGGTATATATCAAATCCAAATTTTTAGAATCCAAATCTGCAAATCTTGCAGAACATAAGGTTACCGAAAAGTCAAATTGGCATTATCCTCTTGAATGATAAAGCCATTTTGGATGTCTATGCTTAGTTTGCTTTGGGCAACTTCATTGGAGTGATTTAATCACTACACATATAAATTTGTTGCAATGTTGTCATTCTTTAGGTACGATTTGACAAGGAATTCATACAAAAACCATTGTTGTCTAAGATTTTGCTTACTAGTTTTAATTTTTGCGTAGTTATTTCTTCTTTTTGCCTTAACGCTTATAGAACCTTTCTAATTTAAATGTACATTGAAAATGATGTAATACTACAATTGGACTATAAGACCGTCTCATCATTACAAGTTTAAATTTTATTAATGTTTATTTTATTTGCTTTTACAAAAAGCTGGCGAATGCTATATGAAAGATGTGTTCAGCAGAATGTTTTAAGCATTTTTCTTAAAACTTGGCTATTGAATTATATTATTTTTAAAAAGTATATGTTGGATTAAAGTTAGTGTATCGAATAATAAAACAAGTTATATATTTTCTACTGTCATTACTATAGCACAGTAAAATTGATTTCGATAAGAAACATCTCAATAAAGGCTAGTTACGTGATAAAGCGCAAAAATACTTGCAAGCAAAAACATTAACTAAAACAACTGCAAAGAGACAGTTTCTGTATAACGTTTATTTTAAATGTTATATTTATTATGATGTACTTATAATAACCATAAAATGTCGAAAGCACTTTAGTTCACTTAGTAAAATAATTTTGCACGTTTAATGCCAATTGCTTATCCTACTAATTCATTTTAAAGCCATCGATTAATGGCAACACTGCTGCCGTATGACTAGAAAGATTCTTCCCAACGGCTATGGGCATCTGGATATCGTGTTTAGCTTGTGTACCATTACTAGGTTCAGAATCGTTGGAAATTTCTTTTTATACACATCTAAAGTGTTTTGGGAGTACGTGTTGAGCATTCGAACAGTGAAGGTGAATCAAGTTTCATTATCAATTAAACGATTTCAATAACATCGCGTGCATATTTAAAACAAGATTAAAACACAGGTATAGTGTTAACCGCACTCCTAACTCTGAAAATATTTATAGCCTATCATAAATAACCTCTATCATAAAATGGAAACCTCACCCTCCTTACCACAAATATATGATAAATTACCAATCACCCAAACACCGAACCACCATATCCTTAAAATGAACTTTGTGCATGCCGTAAAAAAAACACAACAATAAATAACAAACAACCTAAGGATAATTTCCCATCAAAAGATAACGCAATAGTATTAAATCCTGTAGAAGATATAAAACTAGAAGACTACATGAAAGCATTACGGAAAATATCGACCCAAAGAATATTACGTTTGCATCAGAATATCCCTAAACCGTATTTGTATTTACTTAACAACAAAGAAACTAGCCGACGAGTACCTAAACATATACCTGATCATAAAAATAGGACACTCCAAAGTTGAAATCCGCAAACTGCAGATGTCAACAACATGTATAGTTATATCCAATGTATGCCCTACCATTCCACACAAGGTTATAGAAGACAAACTTGCCAAAATTAGCATAATGCCAATAAGTGAACTATCATTTATTAAAGCAGCATTAACTGAAACAAAATTCAGCCATATTTTAAGTTTTCGTCGTCAAATATACGTGAAACAAAATGAAAACCTCAATGTACCTGAATCAATATTAGTAACATATGAAGACACAAATTAAACATTATTCTTATCTAAAGACACTGATTGTTACTTATGCAAACAAATCGGCCATCCTGCAAATAATTGTAACCAAAAACATATACAAGAAGAGATCAGCCCAAACAAACCTATGACTATGACAAACCCAAATGAATTGAATACCAAAAAAAGAAACAACAATGAAATAAGCCCAGATTCACTAACTGAAGAAACGAATATACCAGAAATTAAAGGACAGAATAACACAAACAAAAATGGCGCCACACAAATGGAAATAATAAAAAAAACTAAAACAAGAACACTCACCAACAGAAAAAAACGAAAAACCACAACTTTAGAAAAAATAAGAGAAATAATATCCAGCGAACCAATAAAATATATAATATCATTTGATGAATTCCAAGATTTATAGAAAACACAGTAGGACAAGAAACAATCCTAAAATTAAGCATAAACTACACAAATGACACAGAACAACTAATACAAATGTTACAAGCTGTACAAAAAATAATAGATGACCCAAAAGTAAAAACAAGAATCACAAAGATAACAAAGAAAATAAAAACACAAATCCAAAAAGAAGAAACATCAAGCTCATCTGAATAAGACAAAATTATGAACGTAATACAATGGAACTGCAATGGTCCACAATCACACAACGGACAACTACAAAAACTAATCCAAGAAACAAATCCACATTATATTTGCCTACAAGAAACACTCCTTAAAGAACAACAAACTATAAACACATAACTATATACAGTATCGAAAGAACAGTGGGGGAGTAGCAATTTTAGCAGATAAAAACAAACATGTTCAAACAATAACCTTACATACAAATATAGAAGCGATAGCAATCTCCATACAGATACCCCAAAAAGTTGGCTTATGCCATCTACCTCCCACCTCAGCTAAAACTAAAAAAAAAACAGAAATAGAAAACATAATACAACAATTACCTGCTCCATTTATAATCCTAGGGGACTTAAATAGTCACAGCAAAATATGGGACTCTCAGCATACAGACAAAAGAGGGAAAATAATGGAACAAAATGGTGAATGAAAATAACTTAATAATACACAACAGTGACAGTAAAACATACTTCTGTGCAAGAACAGGTACATTATCCAACATAGACATATCCGTATGTGACCCAAAACTCCAACTAAATATATAATGGAGAGTAATGGCAAACTTATATAACGGCGACCATTTTCCCATACATATACAAATCTGCGAAGATACCCCACAACCCAATCAACATCCTATTTGCCATAAATGGATAATAAACAAAGACAAATGGCCAGAATATAATAAAAGACTAGATAATAATACAAAAAATAAAGATTATCTCAAGGAAAAAAATATAAACGAAATCATAAAAATTATACATAAGATATAATAACAACAGCTCAACAAACCTTCAAAAAAACAAATGGCACCAGTAAGAAAACAGTACCATGGTGAAATATTGACTGTGCAAAAACTAGCAAAGACAACAAAAAGACCCTATATAAATATAGAAAAAACAAAACATTAGATAACCTATTGGAACTCAAAAGAACATGAGCAATAGCCAGGTGTACAATCCTGCAAAGTAAAAAGAAAGCTTGGGAAGAATACGTGTCAACATTAACACTCCTAACACCCGAGAAGGAATTATGGAAGATAACCAAAAGAATGAAAGGAATAAACATAACACCATACCAGACAAACAATATTTAAAGGAGACAAATCAATAACAACACTCCAGGAAATAGCAGAAACAATAGCAGATGAATTTGAAATATCCTCAAGAAACTTCATATACACACAAAAACTTTTATAACAAGAAAACCAACACAGAAACCAAAGAACATATGCACAAAACTCGAAAACACAACGACGCTCTAAACCAACCTTTCACCCTGCAAGAACTCACCCAAAGTATCCACCAGCTAAAAAACAACAAGAGTTCAGGACCTGACCAAATAATTCCCAAAATGATAAAAAATCTTCCAGACGAAAACAAAAACAAAGCTTCTTGACATCTACAACTATATGTGAGAAAAAAACTTATACCCAGAAGAGTGGAATAAAGTAATAACAATACCAATCCTTAAACCAAAAAAAGAAAAACAAACCCGGCAAATTACCGCCCAATAGCCCTGTCTAATATCTTATCCAAAATAATTCAAAGGATGGTAAATGGAAGACTAATATGGCATCTAGAAAAACGAGGACTGCTAAGCATAGCACAAGCGGGGTCTAGGCAAGGCAGAACAACGACAGACCAAACACTCAAACTTAAAATAGAAGTAGAAAAAGCATTTGAACTAAACACCTCACAGCAGTATTCCTAGATCTATAAAAAGCTTATGACACTTCCTGGAAACAGATCAGCCTAATAACTCTAGCCAAATGTAACATACAAGGAAATATAATACGTCCTGCAAAAACGAAAATTCTGCGTGAAAACCAATGAATGCCTTTCGAAACCAAAGGAGCAAGTCAATGGGCTACCCCAAGGTGAAGTGCTTAGCCCGACTCTCTTTTTACTAATAATAGATAAAATAACAAAAACAGTCAAGAAGTCAACACAAATATTATTATTTGCAGACGACATAATAATATACCACAAAGGGAACAATACACAATCAACCCAAAAACAACTGCAAAAAACATAGATGCAGTGGAAAAATGGGCAACAACTATAGGCTCCAACTATTCAACAACAAATTCAACTGCAATTCATTTCTCCAGATGTAGGAAACAACATGCAAAGCCGAAACTAACACTCAAAGGAACAGAAATACCATTTGTGAAAATATGAGATTCCTAGGAATAAACTTTGATACGTAACTAACATGGAGAACACATAACAGCACTCAAAAAACAATGTAACAAACAGATAAACAAACTAAAAACCCTATCGAATATAAATTGGGGAGCACACACCGAAACATTAATTAAACTATATATTATAAAAATAAGAACAAAATTAGATTACAACTAGGGGTGGGCGATACGGGATTTTGCGTATCGAATATCGTTACATATTCTATATCGATATGTATCGATATATCGAATATCGATATATCGATACGTCGATACGTTCGAACGTGTCGATGCGTATCGTCGCGATTCGATACATATCGATTCGTATCGATGCGTATCGATCGATTGATGCGTGTCGATCGATCGACCGTATCGATGCATATCGATCGATAGATACGTAGCGATGCGTTTACGACAATTCAATTTTCACTTAAGATTGTTTGTTATCAAAATAATTAAAGTTTCAAGTTTAATATTTGTGACATAAGTATGTATATAGGGGTGGGCGATACGGAATTTTGCGTATCAAATATCGATACATAATCTATATCGAATATCGACACGTGTCGATACGATCGACACGTATCGATGCGTATCGACGTATCGATGCATATCGATACATATCGATACATATCGACACGTGTCGATACATATCGGTATCGATATATCGATATTTATTTTTGCTGTATCGGGGTCGATACGGGGTCGATCGACACGCATCGAATATCGATCGCCGACCCAGCCCTAATTACAACTCGATCACATACATCACAGCCAAACCTACTCACTTAAAAAACTAGATTTAATACAAAACACAGCCATTAGAATCGCAACAGGAGCATACATGACAAATCCTACAAACAGGATGGAATGCATTGCACACATCCCACCACTAGAATTAAGAAGAAAACAACTGACCTTAAAGTATATAACTAAATTAGCCTCCAGTACGAACATCGAAGTACACCATGATATCATCACCAAACGAAATGGAAAAATCAAAATAAGATTGAAACCTCGGCCCAAAAATATATAAAAGACACCTTTAAACAAATAAACGTATCCCTCTCAAAGATCCTACCAAAATACCTCCCCATCCACCCTCCATGGTTGCGGACACAAACTATGACTGATACCTCTCTTACCATATATTCAAAAAAGAACAAGCCCAGAGCTCATACGTCAATCGAACCAAGCGTTACTAGAAAAATACAAATCTCACAAATTTGTATTCACAGATGGCTGAAAACACCTAGAACATGTTGCAGCAGCAATTCAATCTCACAACAACCAAGAACAATATAGTCTCCACCCATACTGCACTAACTACCCGCAGAATGCTACGCAATGCTAAAAGCTGCGGAATACATAAGCAATGATCAGTCGCACAAGAAATACGTAATACGTTCAGATGCACTAAGTGCCAGTGAATAGTTGGAAAATGGAGTAACAACTAATCCCATAATTAACCACATACTTGACACACTGTATACAGCAAGTACTGAACAAAAGAACGAAATAATAATATGGATACCATCTCACGTAGGCATCGATGAAAATGAAGCTGTGGATAAGATAGCAAAACAACCAACAATCTGAAAACCTATCTAAACACACCTCCAACAGATATATAAAAAACAATAGTAAATAGAATAGAAAAACTATGGGACATGAATTGGAAAAACACCAAAAATAATAAACTAATGAAAATAAAAGAAAGTATAGAACCTTATAAATGGACCTCAGACCATAAAGACACCAAGTAATACTAACAAGGCTAAGAATAGGACACACAGTATACACACATAAATACCTATTAAAAAAAGAAAATCTTCCATTTTGTAATAGCTGCAATACACAAATAACAGTGGAACACGTCTTAACAGACTGCATCAAATACCAAGAAACAAGAAAAAATACAAAATTACGAAGGAAAATCTAAATTCAAATTCAAATTCAAAACTTTTTTATTTACTTAAATTTCAAATCACACCTTAAGCAACATGATTTGCTTGTCAAGGTGTAACAAATTGATGTAGCGGTATCTAAAAATAACATAACTTATAGATAAGTAATTTAAACAATTTCGCTACATATAACGTTGCAATATTAACATTACAGTTATGATTAATTTCATGTAGAATATATAAGCAACTTCGGATACTAAATTAAATTTTCCTTTTTTTTTTGACCCGACCCTCAAGTTTCAAAATGTTTAGCATTATACATTCCGCTTTTTACAAGTAAAAGAGTATATAATTGCAAATATAATTGCAAATATACGTAATTGCAAATATACGCACTAAAAAAACTTTATACTATACAAATAATTGAAGTTAAATATGAAAAAAACACAGAGAAAAAAAATATGAAAAAATCAAAGTACGAATATTAATATTAGTACTAATAATAATTGCATTAATAATATTAATAACCTATTTGTGCTTACATATATGGGTACAACATACATATACATAGACACACACACGCACACATACAATACATATACACACATAAATACACACACACACACACACACATTTATACAAACTATACTTACTTACATAAAATGTTATTTAAATATCTAAATATCTAAATATAACGAAGTTAACGAGAATAATCTTAAAATTAAAAGTATTATATTTTTATTCTTCAATTTTTAACTTTTTCTTTCTTTCAAACTCTGTTGATTTAATATATACATTATTTTCAATTATTACAGATCCCTGTTGAATCATAAGTAAATACTAATTAAACTAAACTAAAACCTTAGATTGAATAATTTCAAACCTTTACAGTCATATCAATACCTAAGTGGTCACTAAAATTAATCACAAATCAGACATATTTTAAATTAAGGGCATTTTTACTTCGTTTTTAACTTCTTCATATTAACAAAGTTTCTGCATTCTATAGGTAGTTCGTTAAATAAGGTTGGAATTAAATAATTTAAACAGCATTTTCCATATTTGTTATAAACCTTCGAACTATATAGCTTAATGATCTTCGTTATATATATTATGTTTTAATTCTAAGTGTGTGCTTTTAAAGTAATTTTCCATTATTAGTTTATAATATAGTATTCCTTTAGCACTCAGCATGTTGTTTTTTGAAGTAGTTCCTTCAGATTAGTATGCTCATGTTCATTACTAACTATTTTCAATAGTCTCCTTTGTATTGAATCGATTCGATGTATATACGTAGCACCAGCATGACCCCAAGCTTCAAGACCATACCTCATCACTGATTCCGCCAGTGTACAATAAACTATTTTCCTAATATTTTCTGGAATCATATGCCTTATATAATACAGTTTGATTAATACAACTTTTAATTTTTACAAACTAGATTTATTTGATAGTCCCATCTAAAAAGTTATCTATAATAATACCAAGATACTGATACGTATTACAACAGGTGAGAATTTTACAGGTATTAGTACAGACGTTTACATCTAAATTTTTGTATGAAAGCACTGACATGAATGTAATATTATATTTAGAGTATCACGTAAAATGTAAGGAGTTGTTATATGCATAAGTTTTGTTTTCTCTTTGTTTAAAATTAAATCATTATCATGGGACCACTTCGCTAGAATGTTAGTATCTGATTGTAGATTATTTACAGCAAGTTTTAAGTTTTTATGTATGGATATAAGTAAAATGTCGTCTGCAAACATGTAGATTTTACTGGATTGTATAACTGTTGGAAGGTCGTTGACGTATAGTAAAAATAATAGTGGACCTAAAACGGACCCTTGTGGGACACCAACATGTAATGGCTGTTTTTTACTAATCGTGTTATTTATTTTAACTACAAAATATCTATTCTGCAAATAATTACTTATTAGGTCCAAAATTTACCTCCAAATCCTATTTCCTTTAATTTATTAATCAAAATTACATGGGAAATTGTTTCAAAGCTTTAGAATAATCCACAAATAGACAAAGTACATTCATGTTTTTATTTAGTTTGTCGATATAAAATTTGAAAGATCGGAAAATAATTTCCTGTTCCTATTCCTTTTATAAAGCCATATTGAGTATTGTTAATGATGTTGTTTTACTCAAAAAATCTTTATTTTTTCAGCAATATGCCTTTCAAATATTTTTTCTATCATTGGCAGTAAAGAAATTGGTCGATAATTAGCAATATCAGAAAAACTACCTTTTTTGTGAACTGGTCTTATAATGGCAGTTTTCCAGTAACTTGGAACTACTGCAGTTCTGATTATAGTGTTAATTAAACGCACAATTAACTCATATATTTTGTCTTTAAGAAATAATATGTCTCTCAATCGTATGTTATCAAACCCAGGAGAAGTTTTTGTATTTAGTCTACCTAGTTCTGACACGACAAATTTTGAGTCCACTAATTGAAGATAAAAGCTACAATTAAATTTTTCGTATGCAATGCTTTTTTCAGAAAATTTTGTTACATTTATGCAATACAGTTTGTAAACTATCATGAAAAAACGTTGCAAATTTATTAGCAATAGTAATATCTGAAATATCTGGCATGCCTTTTTTTATAACTTCATCTACATTTAGTTTTTTTTTACGATTAAGAATTTCATTCAGATCTTCCCACATTTTTTAATATTATTTTTAGTGTTGTTAAATTTTATATTATAATACGCGTCTTTAGCCTTACGAATTCTACCATTTACATAGTTTCGAATTGTGTATATTGTTTCCTATCAAAATCCGACTTTGAGTTCTTCCATTTTTAAATAATCTGTCTCTATATTGTAATAGATTTAGTAGGACTTCTGACATCCATTCCTTCTTGTATTTTTCAGCATGAGTGTGATCTTTATCTTGATTACGATATTTAACAACCTGGCATATATTGTACATATTATCAAAAATTTAAACAATGTTTCGAGAGTTCTTGAACATTGGCAATTCTCTAAATTTTAATTCTCTGTTACTTAAAATATGTCTAATTTTATTTTCGTAAAATTTTTAAAGGTGTAAGTATTTGTAATGAAAGAGATATTATAAAAAACTTTAGCTGCTATTAAATAGTGATCTGAAATTTTAGATTGAATTACTCCGGCGAAGATATTAATATTTATTCCTTTTATAAAAATATGATCAATGCAAGCCGAAGCAAGATGACCGGCATAAAATTCTTCACGGGTATTATCAAGAATGACTTTATAAAACCCCTCTGCAAGTAACATAACTTCAAATTCATTCCAATAACAACATTAATTCACTACTATACTACCTAAAGACATCGAATTATTAAAACACATATAATGTAAAAAAAGAAAATACAACCTCCCGCTAATAATTGAAGGTAGTTGATGCGGTTATTAGAAAAAAAAAAGAAAAAGTGTTTTGGAGTATAACTAATGTAATGTATCGACATTGTTGTAAAAAGTAACACCTTTAACATAGGTAATGTTCTAGTCTTAGATTTGTTTTGCCATAGAACATAATATTCCGATTTCCGGAACAGTTTTGATGTTTTTGTACTGCTGTCTTATGGGGGATCGGCTTTGTTGTTTTGTTATAACTTTTCAAGCCTCTAAATTCTGTGTCCGTTGCTTTATGTCAATATTCCGTCATAACGTACATAGTTTATAATTGGTGCAAGATATTCAAGTCATAGCCTATCTACACAATTTTTCCCATCTGCCTTTCATTTCATTGTTAGTGATACCAGTCCAACATACACCAAATGAAATACTACACAGTATATTTTAGCAATTATGTTGGAGGCCAATCTGTTGTTGGTGACGACAAAGTAAATAGATAATTTTTGCCCTGGAATCTATTTTGTTTTTTAGTTTTTGTATTTACATTGTAGTTTTATTTTATAATCCATAATTTTTATTAGTTACATACAAGACTTGGCAATTTAGGACGATAATAAATAATACAACTTTACCAGAAAGTTATATGATTTCATTGGTGTTACATTTGGCAACACTGATACGATCCACGTTTCACAATATTGCACAATAGTTTATATTATGACATACTTACGTGACAAATTGTATCAAATACCAAACACGTTTACAATGATACAATTTTTATTTGAAAATGTAAATAAAGCAAAGTACTCACTTAAAACGTGCGTTGCAGTTAATCTCAGGGCATCTCCTTTTTGTTGTTTTAGGGTGGGTTATGTCACGCCATTGTTGAATCCAAATTTATTCGTCTTCCTCTTTTGTCGTTCTTAGCAGTACGATAGGAGCAACCAGGTAAGGAACGATAAGGCAAGATAAGGAGGAACCTACATCCTAAAAAAGAGAAAAAACAAAAAAACACGACACAGGCAAACGTTACCGTTTGACGTCTTCGGCTAATAATGTCGTGTCACACCGTGCACTTGCCCATTCGCGCCTGCGCATTCTTTTGCATTGACGCAACTGTCCGTGATGGCAGAAATTAACAAGTTTATTTTAAAATAATGGCGGGAATTTAGTCACATATTAAAAATGTACAATACCAATTTTGGCTGTAACATTGGATGTAGTATCACTTTACACAGTTAGACGGATTGAATTAGTTTAACAAATAATAGACAAAAAGTGGACGGAAATAAATAGTTATACTGACATGCTTTTTGTTTCTTAATTACGTGAAATGATTGAACATTGGATTAACGATATTGCCCTCTTAAAGGGGATTTTTCTACTTAAATAAAATTAAATAGAAACTACAGATTTTGATGTTAAATTGACTTGCTTACAATTGTCTTGCACTTTGTCAGTAAGTAACTGCTTACAATACATAAAGTTATTTTAAATAATAAAAAAGAAACCTTTGAAAATACCGGGTCAACACAATACATTCTATAGCATTCGTTGGTCGAATTTAATTATATGTGCTCATCATCCATTGTTAGACATTATACAAAATGTGTTTAATATTGTTTTATAATTTTAGGTCGTCTACGCCGAATTGGTCGTGCATCACGCAATTATTCTGTCGGCTATATTACACGCTTCTAAACTCAATCGACGTTCTGTAGTCCAGCTGAATTTAGACAGGCTTTTTATTGAGTGTGTGTGTGTGTATGTATGTGTGTGTGTATACATATACATACATACATACATATTATATTATCATATAAGTTTAACAAATTTTTTTGAACTAAGTGCAAAGTGTATCAATATGCTCAGATTTTGTTAATTGATACTTCTAGTTTTATAGGTAAGTAACTATTTTAAAATGCAAAAAATTCGTAGTCACTTCTTCAATGACCTAGTTTATCACTGCGATTTTTATCAATAAAAATATTTTAAATACTGGTTTTCTTAATGTGATAAACTTAATTTTTGTTGTAGCTGTAAATTTTAAGATTTAATTTATTTTAATTACTATTGTTTACATATAAGTTATATTATTGTATATGTATATTTTATGTCCGTAAATTTGTGTTCAGTTAGGTAGTTGTGATGCATTATTAAATATCTTTAATGCTGCCAATTTCATCACATTGCTAATAGGACATCACTTTGTGTAATTCATGAATCATGTATAAATTTATATCGCCTTGCTTTAGCGATAGCGATAACAAAGAAAAAAAGCCTTGTAATAAAAATAAATCTGTAATGTATTAGATTTTGTTTTCTTTTCTTTTGGGTTAGTTTTCATAACGATTATCACTTGTTATACAGTGTAACCAAACTTAAGTGCATACAATTACCTGCTATTATTTAATATTGAAACCATGTTTTCGATTAAATTAGCAAAGGATACATATTTTTCTGTTGATGTAAATTGTAAAAACAAAAAGAAATTAATAGCCTTCATTATTTTTGTGAAAATAGCGTATTTAACCTGTGTGGTTGCACTTCGGTCAGTGTGATTGCTATTTTTGTTTTTGCACTTTAATCTGTTTTTGTGGAAACGATGCATCCCCTTCCAAGTACCTGTTTATGTGCATACTGGTGTCTCAGTATAAGACATATATTTTGTGTGTATGTGTGTTCACACGTGGGCTGCCATGCGTGCATCCATGCATGTGTGTGTAGGTGTGCATGTATGTATGTAGGTGTATGTGTTGTGTGCATATGTATGTATGTGTGTGTGTAGGTTTGTTTGTGTAGGTGTGTGTGTTGGTTTTCCATTAATATCACTGTTTTGTTTTTGAACGGTTGACTTGACCACTTGATATGATAAGGCCTCGCGTTAGAGTGCCGATGAAAGAGTGCTGTGACAACATATCGCTTTTAGATCATCACTAAAAGAGTGATATGAAAATGGCCGTGCCGCTAAAAGATTGCTGTGATAAGGTCGCTTGAAATTGTTCACATACTTTCCTTTCTAACTTTGCCTGGCTAGCTCAACGGAATTGATGGAGTTTCAAAATGAAATAAAACAGCAATATCACAAAGCAATTATACAGTATGAAATATTTTCTCTCATACAAAAGCATTTACAACATCGTTTCTTTCAAACATAAAATAATTTCTAAGAAGTACTTGTTTTAAAAAATTCGTACCTTATCTTATTTTAAATTTAAAGAACTAATTTCTCTTTTTTTATGGATGGTTTACCTGGTTTTGTTCATTGCTGGGCTTGTAAGGTTTGTTTGGCCAAAAAATCCTAGACAGATAATCTATTAAAACATCAGTGTTTTGAACACCGATCACAAATTTTCCTGGTAAAAATCCCTTACAAAAAAATTAGTAGGATTATCTTAAACTAGATACAAATACTCTAATATTAGTTAAAAATAAATCTAAAAGTAATACTTGCAGAATCCACAAAAACGATCCTCGTAATTTAATGTCGTTTTATCTTTAAATTGATGTCCAAATCAGCTTACAAGATTTTCTATATTTAAAATTTTCGTGTCGAATAGCAATTACCAAAGTACATTTTTGGTTAAATCTTCCTTTCGGTTATTTAATAAAATTTTTTAAATAGCGTTATCTTGAAGAATTTTCCTTCTATTGGAATTTAATAAATTTCTTTTTTATGTAATTTGCATTTAAAACATCACTTCTATATTCATCGTACCATTGTAATTATTAAATTACAGTATGCTTACTGCATACTTCAAACACCGTCTTCGCAAAGCAACAGCTAGCGACTTAAATCAAAATAACATTTCGATTTTGAAATTAAGAATCGAATCAATCCCTCAATTAATAAACGCTTCCTTATATATCCAAATTATTTCTTTTCTAGAGCCTAGTAGAATGTGTATGGAACGTTATGATGCAAGGTTCGCAGAAAAACTCATTAGCGTTTAAAATCGCAGCGTCTATTACCTCGTAATCTCTTTCCACTTATTCGTAACGCATCCTGTTTGTCCTTGTTTAACACATATACGATTATTGTTGCGTATTGCTTCTCTCCAACAGTGAATGCGAACATCATAATTATTTCTTATCAATTTCTATTACATTTAGTGGATTTTTAGTGATCCGGTCGATTCTTGGAATAAATGTTTCATTTATTGATTAGTTTATTTACGTAGTTCTAAATACGTATAACTAATATTCTAGAGAATTCTTTATTGAAAATAAATTCCTGTAATCCACAGGGTAATTAATTTAAACTTTAATTGCTTTTTAATGTAGAAACGGTTGAATTTTATAGACGTATTTGCTTTTACGGCAAAACGTGTTTTTAATACATCTATTAAGGTTAGAATTGGGATTTCAAGTGCACAAAGTTACTTATTAAATGCGTAAAGCTAGTATTATTGTATGCTATTTACAGCAAATGAAAAGTATTTCTATCAAAAATGTATTGATAATTAATAAGTGAAAATAAATGACTTTGTATATATCTTAAAATAATAGATTTGCATTCGCATTGAATGCATTTTATGGTAGAAAAAGAACTGGGAACATTCTGTGAGTCGGAACGTGGAATGTCAGAAGTATGAAGCAAGTAGGTAAGCTAGAGAACTTAAAATTGAAATGGATAGGTTAGCACTAGACATAGTAGGGATTAGCGAATTTCGGTGGTCAGAGGCGGGGGATTTTTGGAGTGAAGATTTTAGAGTAATTCATACAGGGTCAGAGGAACGAAACTCGTGTGGGCATAGTTATGTGAAAAAATATAGAGTACTATGTAGAAAACTACTTACAAAAGAGTACTCATAGTTAGATTAGAATCTAAACTGGTAAATACAGTAATAATACAAGTATACATGCCCACCTCTAGCCACAGTAGAAAAAGGTAGAAGCGATCTACAAAGATATCGAAGATACGTAAAAAGTCATGAAAATTTAATAATTACGGGGGATTTTAATGCAGTGGTAGGTGAGCATAGGGAAGGAGCTGTAGTAGGTTTATTTGGTTTAGGCACGAGAAACGACAGGGAAAATAGGCTCGCAGAATTTTTCAACAAGAACAATTTAACCATCACAACCACATTATTTCAACATCATGCTAGAAGACGTTACACGTGGAAGATGCCAGGGGATATAGGAAGATATCAAATAGATTTCCTTCTTATTAGACAATGGTGTGGGAATCAAGTAAAAGACTGTAGAAGCTGCCCAGAAGCAGATATAGACACTGACCGCAACATCGTAATTATGAAGGCCGCTCTTAAATTTGAAAAAAGGAATGGAAAAAGCACTTTAACTTTGAGAAATTAAAAGATAAAGGTATCCATGAAAGATTTGAAAAAAGTCAAATGAATTGCTGAAAGATATCGGTAAAATTTCTGATACTAAGGAAGTTGATACAGAATGGAATTAACATAAAATCCAGTTTAAACATGGCGGCCAGAGATATTCTGGGGTACAGAAAGAAAATAAGAAACCATGGATAACAAAGGATATCCTGAATTTAATAAAAGAAAGTCGAAAATACAAAAATAAATCCGACGAAACAGGAAAATAAAGATACAAAGGCATAAAATGGGAAATTATTCGCAAATGCAGGTATGCTAAAAAACAATGGATTGATGAAAATTGCAAAGAGGTACAAACTAAGATGAAAATACGATTTGTTTTTATCATGCTTTGGAGTTGACAGATTAGTTATGGTGTTGACTTTTTCATTACCTGATTATATAAAACATAAAAATTATGAAGTCGCAAAGAACATATATTGAAATTATTATTAGTATCTTTAAACTTATCTTTGCTTAACTTATCAAAATTAACAATTTTTTTTGTATTTTTTTGAAGTAAATTTAAATATATGGCGACCTCTCTTATCTATCTCTCCTATCTTATTATGTTTAATAACAGCTACATCCTCGACTTCTGGATAAATAAAGCAATCTCTTCTTCTTCTCGTAAAGCTTACTTCCAGAGTGTTGTCCTCAAGAAGAACATGCCCAACATAATATTTCAACTCCTTTTTTCCAGAAAATTTTATTACCAAAAATCTATTGAAATCCAACGTTTTCTTAGTATTGGGAGGTCTGTTAACTATACAAGAATGATTTTCATCTTCAGAATCTGATGAATAAACATCGTGATACCGTAACCTATCTGTAGGCGTTGATTAAGGAATATAATTAATGCAAGTTAGTAAAATTATAACTATGGCTAAAATAATTTAAACAAAAGGATTTTAGGTGAAAAATCTTTAAATGCCAATGATCCAATATTGTAGTCCATACACAAATTGTTTTCAACACAATTAAAACATAACAATCTTCTAAACTGTAAAACAGATTGGCAATGGGCTCATTCAATTTGGTGTGTTTCTGCATCTTGCCCTTAAAACATTCAATATTCTGACTCAACAAATGCTCATTAGCATCTACGACTTCTTTTGGTACAAAATATACAGTAATATTGTTCAAATTAGCTTTCATCAAGTTTACTGAGTTGATGGCATTTGAAATGTCTTGTCCAAGAGCAACTGAACGATCAGCAATCCGTTTAATACAATCTCCTATGCCATCGGGAGCACCTTTACCGTGACCTTTTTCACTATAATTCCATGTAATGAATTCTATTGATGATAGTTCTCGTGGAAAATATGTTCCCAAGAGGTAAAACATTTTATAACTACGGTATTGGGTCGATGGGCCGTCACTTATAAAATGTATTTTTTCTGGGTTGCAAATTGATAAAATTTCTGCAATAACAGGTTTCAAATGTGCAATTATTGCAAATGGATCTTTCCTTGGTGAATTAGAAAATGTATAAAATGTCCCTTTTATGATTTTGTTGTTATGACCAATGTAAACCATTACTGTGTGTAAAACAACTTGTTCTCTTGATCCACCAAAGTGCAATGACTGAACTTCTGATCCATATTTACAAACATAATTTTTGGAGAAGTCTAGGTGCAAAATAGTCTCATTATTTCTTAAACTGTTCTTAAGTGAATCAAGGTATCTATATTGATGATTTTTATTAGCTATGTGCTGCATTATTATGGGGAACGATGATTGTAACATTTATTTTATTTTTAAAGGTTTTCTTACACAACTTTTCCTTTCCTGATTAAGTAATTATTTCTGTTCTAGTACACCATTTATGGTAAGTAACTAGTTCTGTGCCGTTAAATGTATTGCAAACTACTGCTTTGTTCTTATATTTAGAACTTCTTTTCCAAGCACTCTTCATTCACGGTATTGTCACAGCAAAGGGCCTGGTGCATTGTATGCATATTAGTTTGATTAATTACATTAATTAACTTCAACTTTTTCACCAATTCAAAATTTTCACAAACCATCCACAAACATGTGTTATGTTTGTTTGCATCTGGTTGCCTGACACAGAAAGGTCTGAGCAGACAAAATAAGGAATAACTAATTGTTAGTAGCAGTTCTAATAAATCTCTTATACAATAATTTAAAGACATTCAAAAGCCTTTTCTTAATGCCTTTCTTTGTGACTGTGTCCTTTTTGCCTAAACAAAGTCGACTTGACTCGTCTTTTTGCAAAAAGCTTTACTTCCTTGTAAAGCATAAACATTTTTTTTTTGTGTTACTGATAGTTTTATGCCTTATTTGTACTCGATTTCTGTAAAGAAGGAAGCCAAATTGACCTTTAAACGTATATTTTTGTATAAGATCCCCCAGTAAGAATGTGTGACACAAATCTTCGATCAGCTCTCTGTTTAAGGTTAGAAAAATTGTTTGATAGTTGAGACATTAAAACTTCATGGAATACAATTTTTCGTTTTACTAACGTTGATATTGGATATTGTCTAATTAATGCGTTCACATTTTGCAATAGTGAATTTTTCTTTTTTCCAATTTTTCTATTTTGCGCTTTTTATGTTTCAGCCATTCTTCTAGAATTTGTATCTTTCGGTATGCTCTGTGTCTATCTTTCCTAACTCTTTTTCGCCCAACAATAGCTCTACTGGTACCTAGTCATTCTACTTCAAAATGTACAGGACTAGGACGAGGTGTAGTTTTGTTTATAAACTGGATGACTGCAAATCGCATCTTTTTATATAACCGTAAACTCGGTATAAGAGACACAACGGCAGTTGGTAACGCTAATCTATAATGTGGAAATTAGCGCGCCCATCTGTCAATGACGTCACACAATATGCAAATTATTACACGTAAATGACGAAATATGCAAAATTCATAAAATAGTTTATAAAAAACGGAGTACTCACATGAATAGGTACAGCTTCCTACAGAATCACTTACTTCAGGGTTGCTCGTGGCTCCCTTCCGGATTATTTAAAGATGGTTCGCATAGCGTCCTTCGGGATTGCTCCAGGCTAGCTACTGCAGGACTCCCTTCCGGATTATTTAAAGATGGTTCTCAGGCGTGGACTGCGGTTCGGCCAGGTTGCTTCCAAATTTATATCTTCTTCCTGTATGTAGAGGTACGATAAGGAACGGGTTTGGGGAACGATAAACAAAGATAAGCAAGAGAAGGAATCTACATAATTAAGATAAAGATACGATACCAGACCCAACCACTCTTCTTGATGTTCAAAGGCAAAGTCCCTGTTTCCAGCGTCTTTCGGAAACTCCCCACTTTTTTCCCCCACACGCGTTGATGCGAATCTCCGCGCAACGCACTTCTGACGTGACGGAAATACACGTGCCAAGTCTTTCAAATTTATGGCGCGAAACTCCCGCATATCAAAACTAAACTAAAAATGTCTAGTGCCAAATTTTTGGCACGTAACAATCTTTGTCTTCGTTTCTCGATAATTTTTTTAATATTCTTACATTCCTCGCTTACCTTTTTGTTCCCTTCAGCTTAAATCTTTAATCGTTTTAATTTTTTCTTTTTTTACCCTCCGAGCCCATCGTTCTTTTTCTTTTACTTTCTCCATTTTGTACAACTCTAGATGTGCTTTGATTTTGGTCCGTCTAAGTTGCTGTGCTTCTACTTTTTTGTTTTTTCACATCTACCATGACTATGACTATGTAAAATATAATACAGAAAAATAAATCGCCATTAATCAAATTGTTGAATGAAATATTTTTATCAACACCGTAGCTCATTAATCGACCCTGTAGAGTCTTCAAGCTATGGTGTTGATAACTATGGTGTGGACGATATCAATTTTATACTAGAATAAAGTCTATATTTAAAATCCGTATCATATCAAACCTATGATATATTTACTATCTTTAATGTTAATAAATAAAAATCAAATAGAAAATTTATTTTCACATTAAAAAAATTTTTAACACTGCACGGTGTTGATGTTGATGTGTAAATATATACGCTTACCTTGCTTTCGTTTAGCAATCTTTTTATTAGAAAAAACACAACACAACATCTCAGGAGCGACTGACCGTTCAAACCCTCAACTCAAACTGATGAATACCCTTTCTCCACTTCTAGGAAAATAATATTCGTTTAATATTGGTGAGCACGGTGTTGATGCAGATCTTGTAGGACACTTTCTGAAGTATTAAAATAACTACATATTTTGATATTTTCGTAAATCTAGTCAGACTGCTGTAATAAATAATTAATTGTATCTCAACTAATGTATCAAAATGAAAGTTTTACTGTTAAATTGAAAAACGAGAGCTACAGTTTTTGCTAAAAACGCGGGATCAGACTATGGTGCTGATGTTTCAATAACAAAGGATAAAAAATATTGACTAAATATTAGTTTCACCACAAATTTATATATACATTTTATTGTAATAAGTCAATATTTCTCTCATATAGTAGAATAAAATCATTGAAATGTAAAGGTTTTTACTTAAGAATTGAAACTGGACACAAATTGTCACAATTTTATAGAACGACCCGCAACAAGAACTTACAAGAAGTTAAGGATTTCTGCTACCTAGGATGCCAAATAACGCAATATGTGAAAAATGCAAACGATATAACACACACATTAGCACAAGGTCATGCTACATTTAACAAGAAAAGCAACTACTGTGTTCAAAGACAACTAGCACAGAAACAAGGAAAAGATTGCTTAAAACACATGTGTGGAGCACAGCACTGTACGGCTGTGAAGCCTGGACAGTAGGAGAAGCGGACAGGAAAAAGATAGAAGCCTTTGAAATGTGGTGCTACAGACGTATGATGAAGATATCATGGACAGACAAAGTTAAGAACAAAGAGGTACTAGAAATGGTAGGGGAAGAAAGAAGTATGTGGTAAACAGTAAAAAAATAGAGATAGCATGATAGGCCAGAGATAGGCATGAGGGAATAGTGCGGAATATATTAGAAGCAGAGATAGGCAAAATAGTAGAGGTAGACCTAGGTTAGACTATTGCACACAGATAGTGAAAGATGTACGCTGTGTGAATTTCAGGGAAATGTGTAGGCTAGCTCAGAATAGAAATCAATGTAGGTACGCGAATTACATATTCCCCAAATCGATATATTTATAATTTAATAGAAATTATTAAGAAACTTAAGTTAGATGCAACATTGTAATTCAAGGATAAATAAAGAAAAGGTTAATGAAAGTTCACAAGCAAGTTGTGAGAACGGATGTGAATAAAATGTATTCCAGACGCAACGTGATACTGCAATTATTAGAATTAAGATTATTACTTTGTATTACATAATTGAATAAAGAAATAAGTAGACATGAGCTCTGCAATTCCCACAGAAATGTGAGGGGCAGGGACAACATAAATACCCTGGAAGCGCCACAAAAGTCAGTCAGTCTTGAGCCTCACAGCTTTTCATTGTTGGTTGTTCAGGCTACTCAAATCCATTTAACAGTAATTTCGACTTAGAGTAATTTTATATAGTTTGTTAAAATTCCATTTGTAAATTCTGTTTAAAATAAAAATTGTTACAAGAGTTTTTGGAAGAAGACTTTTTAAAAAGGCAGCCCCCAAGGCCCAAAACATAACTCGCGTCCAACCAGCTCTAAGATGGAAAACCTAATGACGAAAAAATAACTGTACTTAAACTTCATGATTATTATAAGGAATTACAGGTATTGGTTTTGCAATATTCGCAACTAATGTTAATTGTACGAAAGGATTTACTGAAAAACTATTAATTCGGCAAATAGCTAAGTGTTGGGGGAATCTTGGTAGCCACAGGCTGCTTAACCCCCTACGCATACCACTGAATCTTGGTGAAATAGAGCATATAATTAGGAAACAAAATAAGGGGAACCAAGCTGTCTCTAGGCTGTGGGAATTTCAGGGAACAGTGTAGGTTAGCACAAAGTAGAAGTAAGTAAAAGTACGCATCCAACCAGTTGGACTTAAATCTGATGCTCATTATAAACAACTGCAGTTGTTGGTTTTTTAATATTTTTAGCTAATGATTGTGCAAAAGGATATATTGGAAAACTATTAATTCGGCAAATGCTCAAGTGTTGGAGGATCTTAGTAGCTGCAGGCTGCTTAACCCCCTTCACATACTGCTGAATATTGGGGAAATAGATTATATATTTGTAAACAGTAGAAGGAGAACAGCATCTAACAAGAAAGAACAGCGGCTATGTTCGAAGACAATAAACATAGAATCAAGGAGAAAATTGTCGAAAGCATATGTGTGGAGCACAACACAGTATGTCTATGAAATAGGGGCAGCAGGAGAAGCAGATGGATAAACGGTAGAAGTCTTTTGAAATGTTGTGCTTCAGGCGTGTGAGGATGATAACATGGACAAACAAAGTTAATAACAATGAGGTTATAGAAATAGTAGGGGAATAAAAATATCTGTAAAAAACAAAAAAAAATAGGAGAAATGGATACATTCTAAAGCATTTGTGGGGAATAGTGCGGGATATATTACAAGCACAGATAGGAAAAAAATAGGTAGAACTAGATCAGACTATTGCACGCAGATATTAAAGGATGCAGACTTTAAATTTCAGGGAAATGTGTAGGTTAGCTCAGAATAGGAAACAATGAGAGTACGTGTCTAACCAGTTCCAGGGCTGAAAACCTAATGATGAAGCACTTGGATAGATATTACGGCTAATCATGGTTAGTGATGGCTTCAAAGTTATTAAATCCACAGGTAGTGCAAATATATCAAATTCAGTTGATATCCCATATGAAATAGAAGAAGAAACGATTAAGAATAACAAGCGCAGAATCCTACACTAACTTCTAAAAGAGATATTTTGGAGATTATACTTCCTGTAGCACCGTTTGCACCCAATGTTAGCATTAATGAACCAGAAAAATCTAAATATATGAACAGAAGAATTGTAGTAAAAACTCCAACTGGTGTATATAATAAATCAGCAGTAGGCACAGAATACCAAAAACCTTGTTTTAGTAGATAGCACAACCGTATTAAGTTTGATTGTGTAGACTACCTATTTATTGAGGCGGCAAAGTAACCGCATTGGGTTCAGTAACCCAGATATAGAGCCAAATGGCTGCGGAGAAATTCCTTCGATTTAGTGAACTGCAAAATAATGAATTTAAACAAATGCACGTCGATATACATATTTAGTTTATTGCGATTAATAGATTATTTACAGTATTCACCCGCTTAAAGTGAAAATTAACATTTAATAGTTTACCGCTACATTTTAGTAAGTACAACGCGCTTCATCCTCAATGACAGTTCTCGAGATACTGACTCCCGGGTTGGTTACGGATCAGAACGTAACAACCGCCACTTACACCAGTCCATAATATAAGGGTAGTGCGCATCAAGTCTGTATATTGGTATTTGCATATAACTTAACACTAGAAATATTTTAAGGCTGTTAAGGATGACACAGTAACTATAACAAACCTGTTCAGAAATTTTTAAAGATATTTCAAAAGCAACTTTATTGAGAAATTCAGTCCGATTGTTTAGTTTAACAAGCCCATTGTCATGCAAAACAAACAGTCTGTTGGTTTAAAGGAAAATTCCGAAATATCTGCTAAAAGAAACCGTAGGAAAGTGTTAATGTTTCTCCTTCATTGATTATTAAACCACTCAAATTTCAAGAACCACTAATTGTTAAATTTGGATAGAAACTAAAAGCAACCATAATACCTTTGGATACAATAAGTGACTACATTGAATCTTTAAAGTTAGCAGGTAAACAGGAAGTTTAATGGAAAAAACCTCGCATTCATTAAAAGTAATTGCAGTTAGTTCTGCATTAAACCTAGTTCTAATGATTTCGATAATAACAATAGAGGGTCTGATGCAATAGATCCAATAAACCTGTTAGGTAGGGTAAACTTTGAAGGTGAATCAGATACTGATGAAGGAAACTTATGCAGGAATCCCCAGATTCGAGTACATCAGAAATTTTGGTAATATGTTCATCGTGTAGAAAACTAAGAAGCGAAGTTGATCTATAGTTTAAAAGATCTCAATAAATCCACAGTTTACTGGAAAAAGAAAAGTCTAAGAAAGACACTTCTCATCAATTAAAGGTTATAACATCAAGATTACTCCAACGCAGCAATAAAAGGCAAAGCATTGTAAAGTCTAAAACAAGAAGAAACTTTCAGGCAACTGTTACAACCACGTATTTTCAGTAAAGTGACTAAAACCATTCCCAGTTCACAAATTAGCAAAAATGTTCCACCAGTTTTCCCAAAACACACTAGGAGTTCTTTTAGGACTGCAACTCCACCAAATAAAAACGATACTCTAGAAAGCACATGTTTTGAAACTTGAATAACTTCTAAATGCGATAGTTGGAGTTATTTTTTAAGAAAATGTTGCAGAAAGCAACTCCATTAAGACCTATTGTCTAGTTTAACAAACCCATTATCATGCAAAACACATAAATCGGTTTATTTGCATCTACATCCGGAAGTACCTACTAAAAGAAAATGTAGTAGTGTTAACGTTTCTCCTCAGTTGATTGTTCAATCAGTCGGATTTTCAGAATTTCAAACTGTTAGAAAAAGTTGTAATAATAGTTGTTAATTTTTCGTATAAATGTAACTTTTTATAAAATTAAACAAACCTGTACAATCAAGCACGTTGAAAATCATTTAGCTTTCTGCTTCTTAACTCTGTCTAGTGTTTGTATCAATTCAAACTAAATAATTGAT
Source organism: Platerodrilus igneus (assembly GCA_036346225.1). Taxonomy (NCBI): domain Eukaryota; kingdom Metazoa; phylum Arthropoda; class Insecta; order Coleoptera; family Lycidae; genus Platerodrilus; species Platerodrilus igneus. Next base: position 1,307,346 of record JARFIW010000691.1, on the reverse strand, counting down.
GAGAGGTAGGATTAACTTTATTTAGATGATAGGAGTAAGTTTATTTACATGCTGGGACTAACCTAAGGAATCGTAGATTTCATGCGCTGGGGCAGGATATATAGAAACAATGGCCGCGAAGTATGTAGTTTTTGAACTACTTTTTCTTTTTGTGTTAAATATAAATAATTATCCATAAACATCTTGCGGGCATTTTATTTATCCGCAGGTCATCACAATTTGGTGATGAGAAATAACAGAATAAGGCAACAGATGTTATATAATTATTATAAATAGGAAGTTTGAAATTTTAATTTGCTATGAAAAGTGAGTAATCCGTCCTATGCCGCAGCAGCAAATCCTGTTTTTCATGCGCAAGTCGGGTCATTACAGGAGTTTAACTACAAGATAGATGATTGGAATCTATATTATGAGCGAATGGAACAGTATTTTATTTGCAACTATATTGATGATGCTCATAAAGTTGCAGTTTTTTAACTATTATTGGACAACGAAGTTACGCGATTTTGAGAGAATTATGTGATCCTGATCTTCCAGCAAGCAAAAATTATATGGAATTATGTTCGTTAATGCAAAAACAATTTTCAAAGAAAGTATGTTTTTAAGGAGTACACAAGTTTTTATAATTTAAAACAGGTAAAGGGTGAAAACATTAATGCTTGGTTTGTTCGCATTAAGCAATCAGTCATGAAATGTAAGTTTGGTATGATGCTTGAAGATAAAGTGAAGGATAAATTTGTAACAGGAATGTATTCACATCCTGTGTTAGATCGCCCTTGTGAAGAAGGTGAAACGAAGAGTTTAACTGATTTGTTTGAAATTGCACTAAACAAGGAGTCATCGGTAATGGAAAGTCAAACTGCCCGAGGTATTTACAAATTTCAGGTGAAAAATGATAAGATAAGAGGCAAAAGATATCAAACGTTTCAGCAGGTACGACAGGAGATGGGGTCGAAGTTGTCTGTGGTAAAGATAACCATAATTTCAAGTATTGTAAGTTTAAACAAAATTTGTAGGAAAAAAAGCATATTTCTAAATCACCCAAATGCTTCGGTAAACAAAGTAAAAACAGTAATATTCATATGCAAGAACCTGAATTAGATGTAAGTACTGAATTTAAAGGTAAAGAATTTTCTGACATTTGATGGTACATTAGGTAGGTACAAATATGATAAAGTTAAATTGAATTTAAAAGGGGATACCAGGCGAAAATTTTGTAAGCCTCGAAATATTCCTTTTGCTTTCCGTAAAGAAGTGGAAGGGGAATTGCAAAGAATGGAACAGTAGGATATTATTACAAAAGTAGAAAGTGAATGGGGAACTCCACATGTTCCAATTTTAAAACCAAATGGAAAATTGCTTATTTGTGCTGACGATAAAATCACTTTATATCCATTTTTGGAGGATGTGTTACATCCTGTAGCAGAAGTACATATTGAAGTGTTACACCATAGGTCGTTAATGCGTGAATATTTTACCTTTATTTATTTACTAATTAAATAATTCTCGAAGGACCAATTAAGAGTTTATTATTATAATGGTTGATTAAAAACATTACATTTTTTAGGTAAGTTGAAGTTTAATTACATGTAGAAAAACACAACTTGAAGACGCACCTTCATGTTCAAAGTATAAACATGAACTAACTATACACACTTTCTTAAGAAACATTTTACCTCAGTCCTGTTCATAAAACCCATTACCTGTCTTAGAAATTCCACAAACCCCTTTGTTAGAAAACATTAAAGTATTACTCATACATTCCTGGTTTACCTGAGACTGACGGCAATAGATTAAAACATGTGATAGGACCCTTTGCAAGTTGAAGGAAGATTGAAAAACTTTCACTGTGTTAGTCATACATTCGTTCTGCTAAATAATATGAACCCTAATTTTAAACTGAAATATTATTTAATGGTTCGATTTCTCGAACACATCCTATTCCCCGGATCGATGAAATATTTCAGGAATTAAAAGGGGGAAAGCTGTATTCAAAGCTTGATTTTTTAACCGCTTATAATCAATTAGAGGTAGATGAAACAGCTACTTTAATGCCGGCATGGAGCACCCACAAAGGAATTTTTAAAGTAAATAGGTTATCCTTTGGGACTAAGCCTGCATGCAAATTATTTCAAAGAGAGATCGAAAAAGTACTGCAGGGGTGCAAAGGTGTGGTAAACCTGCTTGACGATATTGTAACAGGAGGTTCATTGGAAGAGTATGTTTTTAATTTATGTACGGTATTAACAAGGTATTAATTCGCTGATTTTAAACTAAATCCTAATAAGTGTAAGTTTTTAAGCCAGAAGTAAATTATTTAGGCCATGTAATTAGTGCGATAGGTTTAAAAGGATCCTTACAAAGTAGGGGCCATGCTTGAGGTAGCCAAGCCCAAAAATATCTCTGAAGTGAGAGCTTTTTGTAGATTAATAAATTATTATGCAAAGTTTATTCCAAACTTGGCATCGATTCTACATCCTCTTTATAATTTACTTAAAAAGGGTGTTCAGTTCAAATGGGATAAATCTTGTGAAATATCTTTTAATAGGGCAAAAGAAGCCGTTTTGTCTGATAAAAGTTTAACTCATTTTAATCGTAAGTTACCTTTAATAGTAGAAACTGATTGCATCGAATATCGGTATTAGTTGTATTTTATTGCATCAAATGCCATATAATACGGAAAGACCAGTGTCTTTTGTTTCAAGAACACTTAATAAAGCAGAGGCTACGTATGCAGTGATTCACAAAGAGGCTCTAGCCATATACTGGAGTGTGAGGAAATAATATCCCTCTTTGGCAGGTCCTAATTTTACTTTAATATGTGATCATAAACCTCTGTTATCCTTATTAGGTGAAACAAAAGAAATACCAGCCATGGCTGCAGGTACACTGCAACGGTGGGCTGCATATTTGTCTAGTTTTAATTATACATTAAAATATTTAAAAGGGAAAAGTAACGTATTGGCTGATGCCTTGTCGCATTTACCTAACCCAAAAGAGTTTGAAAAGGAAGGCGATGAGTACGATTACTTAAATTTTATTGAAGAGTTTGTACCAATAACAGTAAAACAAATACACTCATAAACTAGAAAAGAACCTACTCTGTCTAAAGTATTTAACTACATAGGGTATGGGATTGCTTGATTATACAGAGTCAGAGTAAAACCCTATTTTAGCCGAAAATCTGAGCTTTATGTGGACTCAGGTGTTATTATGTGAGGGTACTGAGTGGTGATTCCACAAAAATATCGAGATATGCTCTTGAAAGAATTACATGCTTCTCACTTGGGTACTACTAAGATGAAAGCGGTGGCTCGATCATATTTTTGGCGGCCTTGCTTAGATCAAGCTATAGAAGCTATTACGGGAAAATGCCACGGCTGTATGATGAATCAGCCAAATCTAACTAGAACACCGGTAACCAAATGGCCGTTGTGTGAAAAGGTATTCGAACGTGTTCACAGAGATTATATGGGACCATTTTTAGGTGAGAATTTTCTTATTTTAACTGATGCCTATAGTAATGGTTCGAAATTTTTGTTGTCAGTAACATTAATTCAGTCAATACGATCGAAAAATTACGGGAGACATTTGCTAGATTTGGTATCCCACGCACAGTAATCACAGATAATGACTCTCAATTAGGTTCAGCAGAATTAGCGAAATACTGTAAGAAGAATGGTGTAATACATTTAAGTACACCTACTTAACATCCATCTAGTAATGAAGCGGCAGAGAATTCTGTAAACAGTGTTAAAGCAGTCATAAAAAAATTGCTCAAGGACAATAGAAGTGAAACAACAGGGACTACAATTTCTTTTCTATGTGGTTACAGAACAACGCCTCATTCAACCACTGGTGTCTCTCGTGCTAAACTAATGTTTTCTAGAAACATTAACACCCAATTCGATTTATTGCAACCTAAAAATAAGGTAAATAATAATAAAAATATGGAAACGTTTCCCGTTTCAAAAGTGTTTGAGGTGGGCGATGTGGTATACTTTAGAGACTATACGCGAACGAATAAAAAAGGGTGGCAAAAAGGAACAATAGATGAATAATTGGAAACTTCTATATATTTCTGTATATCTTTAAGCGATGGACAAATTTTCAAGCGCCACCGTGAATAGATAATTAAAGAAGGAGCCTTTTATGGAGGCCACTTAGAGTTAAATAAAGATGGTCCGGACAAGCTTGTGAACTTGCCCAATATAATTTATAATGATAAGCCTATGATGATAATGCCAAGTATGACCAAAGCTGTAAGTACTGAAGCATTTGATAATAAACCCGATGGCAACAGGGATAGTGTTAGTAATAAGTGTGTAACGCAAACTAGTGCGATTAATGGTGACAAAAGAGAGGCTGTATTGCCAGCTGTTCTTAATGTGAATAATTCCGAAGGTACTAGTGTACCTATTGCAACTAGCAGTAAACGAGTGGTGAAACCACCGGATCGATTAAATTTGTAAAGTAATATTTTATTTGTATTGAATTGTATTTTAAGTTAAGCCGTCTTCTTGAGGGAGGAGGTAGTGATGTGACCTGGGATTAACTTTATTTAGATGATAGGAGTAAGTTTATTTACATGTTAGGACTAACCTAAGGAATCGTAGATGTCATGCGCCGAGTGCAAAAATTTTTTTCTTAACCATCCTCCGAGTCTTTATGTTCGAACAAGTCCCGCTATAGGCTTTTTGAGGTTAAGTTACTGTTAGAAATAGATATTATTATTAAAAAACACAAATCATTTAATAAGGAGCGTCTCGCGGTAGAAATAACGCGGCTGTAATGACAGTTGTAAACAGATTGAGGTTACGTAATTTTTTTGTTTACGTATAGTGAATGAGATCGATGGAAATTACCTATTAATTTTGTTTATCGTGTTATTTGTAAACGAGGAGTAAAAATGAATTCTTGCGAAGATTGTGGTTTTGAGTTTACACAAAAGAAGAATTTTTGTATGCCCATTTAAGAAAGATTCATAATTTTGAATATAGGAAACCAGTTACTTTAACTAGTACATTTTTGTGTGATACATGTGGCAAATCCTTGACCAGTAAAGCAACTTTACGTCGTCATTCCAGAACTGTTCATAAAAGTATTCCAATAATTCTCAACTCGTCAAGAATCAAGTGCTTTTATGAAAATTGTACAACACATCTAAAGGGATATAAAAACTTAGACAACATTTGGCAAATGAACATCAAATTGAAACTAAACTTGATCAACTACATTTTAATTTACAATTAGGTTTGAAGATTATTATGCAAAGTGTTAATTATATACTAATTTTATTCTGTTCAACAGAGTTCAAAAACTGAAAAAACCAAGAACAGGAACAATCTTTGGCAATGTATGTACTTCACACTTCAGCTAAATTATTGTCTGATGGCACCAAAAAGGAGTACTATAATTGCTATCGATCGTACAACTACATTCCAAAAGGCAAGAGTTTTAGAAGCTTAAAAAGCACAGGCACTAATAAAATTGGAAGTGTTTGTCTCTCAAGAATGGAAGCGACGATAAAGAACGATGGGTCTGTTGCAGTAGACTTCTGGACAACTCATGTTGGACATACCAACGATATTGGTCGAGTTTTTTTTAAGTAAAGAGAGTAAAGCAGAAATTGCAGGTATTTTTGAACATAAAGTTCTAATTTGAAATTTTACAATTGATGTGTTTCAGGAAAATTAAAGGAAGGTATTACATTTCAACATTTATTGGATGATGTTCGCGATTCTGCTTTAAAACAAGAAAATTCACAGAGAATTTTGTTGTTAGAAGCAAAAGATATGCACAATATTGTTAGGGACTTCAATATTGAGTATGGTGTGAAATGTCACCTAAATGATGCAATTAGTGTACGGCTCTGGGTAGAGGAGATGATGAACTTAGGAAGCGACTGCCCAGTGTTATATTATAAAAGCCAAGGTGTAGAAGGAAACCCAAATTACTCAAAAATAATTTTAGATGTTCAAGATTTTGCATTAGTCATAATCACTTCTTTTCAACGTGAACAGTTGCTTAAATTTGGGAACGACAAGGTGTGCGTTGATGGTACACACGATACAAATAGTTACGATTTTCAGCTCTACACACTAATGACAGTGGATGAATTTGGTTCAGGGTGCCCAGTGGCATTTTGTTTTTCAATTTGTGGTGACGAAATGATTTTCAAGTTGTTTTTTGGAAAAATTAAATCAAGAGTGGGTATTATATCAACTACTGTTTTTATGTCTGATGATGCTCCAGCATTTTATAATGCATGGTCTTATGTTATGGCCAAGGTAACTCACCAGTTGCTATGTACCTGGCATGTGGATTGTAATTAGCGCAAGAATTTGTCAAAAATCAATGGAGGGATTGAAAAGAAAGTAGTAGTATATAAATCCCTGCGTGTTTTATTACAGTGTGTATCTATTGATGAATTTAATGACATTTTAAATCAGGTAGTAGAAGATCTTTATGACGATGTTGATACACAATCATTTGCTGAATATTTTCATAATAATTATGCAAATCGTCCAACATCTTGTGCATATTGCTATCGATTGGGTTTAGGAATAAACACTAACATGTATCTTGAATCGATGCACAAAGTTTTGAAGTATGTGTATTTGGTAGGTCGGAAAGTAAAACGTTTGGACAAAAGCATTAATGCAGTAATGAAAATTGCTCGAGATAGCTTGTTTAAACGTATAATTAAACTTGCAAAAAATACTTCCAATGACAAAATTAATAGAATTAAACAAAGTCATAAAGCAAGTCTAACAATGCATCAGATTTTATTAGACATCTTGAAAATGATAGGGAATTTTTAGTTACATCATCCACTTGTGCTTTTCAACAGTAAGTTACTAGAGTAGATAAGGCCTGTGAAGGTTCATGCCTAAGTTGTACAAAGTGCAGCATATGTGTTCATACATTTCAATGCACCTGTATTGACAACATGATAAAGCTTAACATTTGCAAACACGTACATTACAATCCCAGCGATTTTGATGGGAAACCTACAAGTACGCGACTAATCTAATTTAATCCTCAGTTTTCACTTTGTTTTATCAGTGTTACAAGCGCCGGTAAGTTATTGTAATTTGGTCAAATCTGTCTGATTGAGTGTTCTTATATTAACAGTACAGTATTTTAGTTTTACTTTTAGTCGGAGTACCAAAATAATCTTAATTTTCTACCTTGTTTTTTTACATATTTTAGTCGACTGACAGTGCAAACAAAATTCTCGACAAAATAAAATTAGTTTCTTTCTTAATTAATTTAGGTATTTATTGAGAATGTATATGGGTACATAACGTGTTTACTTTTTAAAAAATAAAAATACAATTATTGAAACCTCAAGCCTCTATTACTATTATTAAACACATTTCACTCAAGTAATTAATAATTTACAAATCAAATTAAAGAAATCCCAGCAAAGTACCTTTAAACTGCATATTGACACAAGTACGAAAGATACCTAGAATAGCAACAAGTTAGTACAAAATACCAAGTTGTTCACATACAAGAGCTAATATATATAGATAACATTCGTGTAAAGTTAATTTCCTTCATTGCACTAAATTTAACTTCTTTTTTATCCAAAGTTGGTTGCTTATAGAAACTGGTCTCTTATATTCAAATCATAAAATTTTCTTAAGTGGCCATACAAAGTTTTATTTTACGTAAATTCAGAACCACAATCTAGGCAAATATTCATTTTTTACTTTTCCTATATAAATAAGGAGATAAACAATCAATTTAACATTAACACAGACCTCATCCAATTTATGTAAACAAAAAAATTACGTAACCTCAATCTGTTTACAACTGTCATTACAACCGCGTTATTTCTACCGCGAGACGCTCGTATTTAATACGCATATCAGAACTTGTGTTTTTTTGGTGCTATAAATATTGCAGACTGTTCTGATATGCGTGTTAAGTGATATGTGTTTTGTGTTTTTTAATAATAAAAAAAAAATTACCGCGCGCCGAGGGAAGGATATATAGAAAACAATGGCCGCAAAGTATGTAGTTTGTTACGTTGGCTCGTAGCCGTGCGTAACACAAAGAAAACCCAAGGAATGCCCGGGCGCAATCGGCGATTAGGGGGGGTTGTAGAAAGCAGACTACCATATAATATTCGCGGCTGTAGGAATTAGTGACAATACCTGCAATAAAAATAGTCAAGCCAATCTGAAAAAAAAAGAATAAGCATAGCAGCAATGAAAAGTCTAAATTATTCCGTACTCTGTAAGATGTAAAAAAAAACTGTTTGGCTAATCTATATAATGTAATAACGATAAAGGCATTACAAAGCTTTTATTACAAAGTAAGGAAATATTGGGGAGTAGCAGAAACGTTTCCTCACACACCAATTAACCATAAATCGAGCAAACTTATAACAAAAGATAAATAGGTAAACACAATTGATATGAATAGTCCAGTATTGTTGATTTTTCTTTTTTTTTTTTTTAATAATAGCATGCAATTCTATTGTAAAAAGTATCAAAACGACGAAGGATATTGCAAAACAACGGATAGATAGTTAAAGTAATAACAAGCATGAAATAGTTCAACTTACAAAACCAGGAGCACCGGAAGAGTTTCTATAGAATTGGAATAATTCGGCTACTGATAGCCTTGCAGTTGGAGGAGTGTGGGATGTCCATGGTTCCATCCCATTATCAACTTGAAACTTGACACTACTATTAACTGCAGATTGTTCTTTTACTTTCTGTAACTGATCTAAAGCCTCCTGATAGCTTGGTAAACCGGATGCAATGGTGTAGCTTGGCAAAGATTCACAGTCGCCGGGTCCAACTTCACCTCCATTTGCATTTCTTGTTACTAATATCCTTCTTTTCCATTGTTGGAATTTGTGGTACAACAGACAGGAACACATGCAACAAACGCAACTAAGAACAATTAAAGTTAGTATAATTCCGATCCAAACATCCGCCAAGAATTTTTCGTATTGCGCATCTGCTTCAGCAGAAAGAACTTCGTCAACTTCTGAAGCTAATTTCAGTTGGTAAAGGCATTGTTTGAATACGGTGAAACATTTAAAAACACGATCACTCTCACAATCTCGTCTTTAAAAAAATGTACGTTTATATTTTATTTACTTATTATTAAATGCAAGGTAAATTTAACATATGATTAATACGGAATGAGTTAAACACTTTTGCAATTTCATTTTGCAAATGTTTTAGGGAGTTTAAAACCTGACTAAAGTGGCTCCTTTAAAAATTCTGTACAAGTTTATTGCACTTACTCTGATAAAAAAGGACCACTACACTAGATCGCACACACATCAATCCTAAGAAGAATCGGTCAAGTTTAGCAAGCAAGTTCTACAACTTTTATTTCAAAAGAAACTCAACTAAAAACACAATTAGTAAAACACGCGTAATCACTAAGTCCGTCCGTCGATGTTCCGTAAACCGCACGTGCGGTCGAGTAAACACGTTCGCCTATAAAGCATCCTTCCTTCAATGGAATAAAAACTACACTACTAATCTGTTTATATAAAATAGTTGTTACCCATAACCTCTGATCGTTTATTATCTCGACTTCGATAATAACATAAGGAACATTCAAAAAGTGAATGCAGCAATCATATCTAATAATTAATTACAAGCGGTTTATCATTTTCGATAAGTTGGAAAGTAATTTACGAATAACCCTATTTAAAATTCATTCCTTGCAAATTATTTATTAATGAAAATCAATCTTCAATTAATCTATCTTTAAATTAATACACCGAGTTAAATTGCATACAAATCTGAAACTATTCGAAAGTATTTACTTTATACAAACGGCGATCCAAAAACGATGTAATTTAAGTACGCTGACAGAAAGGGGGCGTAACAAGTTGTTGAACCACGTTTTCTTTTGTGTTAAATATACATAATTATCCATAAATATCTTGCGGGCGTGTTTTATTTATCCACAGGTCACCACAATAATCTTGGCAATGTTAGACATATTTTATTTACTTAAATGAATGCCTTAATTAGACTAATTACGGTACATTGATATTAGAATATACTTATTTGTTTGCCAATTAGTGCAAGTGTTTCTTAACTTTAGAGTTAACAATCTCCAACTTCTCTGATTGTACACACCCTTCAGTGAGTTAAATGTTTGGACTTTTGTAGGGAGAAGGGGTTGAAAATAATCGCACTGACTTCTAATGATTTCTACCGATTTCATATCATTAGAGCGTAAATTTATGCCCTTATGCATACAATCAATTTAAATATTGAAAAATATTCCTAACCCAACTCTCTTAAATTTCCCTCGGCATTTGTATACCTACCATAGAATAATAGCAAAGAATGAGAGAATTATTATTATTCTATGATGATACCTTCAGAATATTGGCGGACGTTATGTATTTTTAGATGAGCGTCTCGCGGCAGTAATGCCGTGGCTGCCATGATAGGTTAGGTTACTGTTAGAAATAGATATTATTATTAAAAAACACAAATCACTTAACACGCATATTAGAACAGTTGTTGCTAAATCTATTGCAGACTGTTCTGATATGCGTATTAAGTGATTTATGTTTTTTAATAATAATATCTATTTTTAATTGTAACCTAACGTGTCATTGCAGTCACGGCATTACTGCCGTGAGACGCTCGTATATCGTATTTTTAGTACATGAAAAACAAAGGAATTATAGAAAGTGTCATTCCTTTACATCGTGACTATTATTCTATGATAAAAAGTATATTATTCAACGAGCGAGTTATGATAGCCATCACTCGCGAGCAGTATACTATACTTTTTCCACGACCACACAAATCTTCTTTTTATCAGATATTTTATAAACGTTTAAATTAATATCGTTGATTAAACAATCAACGCTAATATCGCAAACATTGACAAGCCAAAATTTATTTGTCAAAATGTAACAGCCTACTTTGAATGATACGAAAATTAAGGTGCGTGAAGTTAGCGGAATAATATCGGCAGGAATAATTTTAATTGGAGTAATTGCTGGTGCGTTGTTAGTGCTTTTTAGTGCCCAAATATGAATGCCAACGGACTACTCAAAAAATAGTGATATACAGTTATTATTCCGTCAACTTCACGCCTGGCGGAAAAGTGAAGTGTCGGCAGGAATGATTGTAACGGGTGTAATGGTTAGTGCTTCGTTAGTGGTCTTTAGTGCTTAAATATGAATTCCAGCGGACTACTAAAAAATAGTTATACGCACTTCAGGTTATTCCGCTAACTTCACACCTGGCGGAAAAGTGTTGGCAGAAATGATTGTAGCAGGTGTAATGGTTAGTGCTTTGTTAGTACTCTTTAGTGCCCAATTATGAATGCCAGCGGAATACTCAAAAAATAGTTATATGCAGTTAAAGTTATTTTACCATCTTCACGCTTGGCGGAAAAATGTCGGTGGAAATAATTGTAGCCGGTGTAACAAAGCATTAATAGTGCTTCGTTAGTGCTTTTTGTGAGCGCTTATTAGTGCCCAAATATTAATTCCAGCGGACTACCCAAAAAATAGTTATATGCAGTTAAAGTTATTCCGACAACTTCACGCCTGGCGGAAAAGTGTTGGCAGGAATGATTGTGGCAGGTGTAATGGTTAGTGTTTCGTTAGTGCTTTTTAGTACCAAAATATGAATGCTACTTTAGTCGTTTGTATTTCGATTTAGTTTTCAGTAGATTCAAATTTTACTTGTAACTTCCATTTGAGTAATCCGCTGGCATCCATATTTTTGCAGTAAACTGTACTAACATAGCACTAACCATTACACCGGTTACCATTATTCATGCCGACACTTTTCCGCCAGGCGTGAAATTGACAGGATAACTTTAACCGGTTATAAGTATTGTTTGAGTAGTCCACTGACATTCATACTTAGGCACTAAAAAGCACTAATGAAGCACTAACCACTACACCTACTAGAATTATTCCTGCCAACACTTTTCCGCCAGGCGTGAAGTTGGCGGAATAACTTTAACTGTATATAACTATTTTTGGATAGTCCGCTGGCATTAATATTTAGGCACTAATAAGCACTCACAAAAAGCACTAATGAAGCATTAATAGTTACACCGGCTACAATTATTCCCACCGACACTTTTCCGCCAAGAGTAAAGATGGCCAAATTACTTTAACTTCATGTAACTATTTTTTGAGTAATCCGCTGGCATTCATATTTGGGCACTAAAGAGCACTAACAAAGCACTGACCATTACACCTGCTACAATTATTCCCGCCTACGCTTTTCCGCCAGGCGTGAAGTTGGCGGAATAGCTTTAACTGCTTATGACTATTGTTTGAATAGTCCGCTGACTTTTATATTTGGGCCATAAAAAGCACTAACAATTACTTCAATTAAAATTATTCCACCCGTCATTATTCCGCTAATTTCACGCACCTCCAAAATTATACCTCGCATATTATGAAAAATGAAGGTTTATACTGATTGGTCAGAGGTGTTGTATTATGATCATAATTCACGACCTGAATGTTTCTGATTGGTTAAATGTGTTGGATTATGAATTCACATACAACTAGAGAATAATGAGTACTAGTACTATTATTGACTCATTCTTAAATGCATAAGAAATGCTTTACTAGATAGTCGTGAAAAAACATATTTAACCTATGATATAGTTCACTGATATGATCTGTGACCATAACCTATTTTTCGAATTTGTTTCACTGAGTACACCAGAGGGGCAACTTTATAGAAAAACTTGTCGAAATGCATAAATTCTATCGCACTTTAGTGATTATTTTGTGTATCTCGTTTTCTTTATCGGGCGTAGTGTAAAGCAATGGTGAGAGGGCGCTAAACATAAGAGACAACCAAACAGCGCATATGTCAACAACCGACAGCCATGCCCGACATAATCTGATAGTTTTGTTTTGTTTTGTAATGGGCCTTTTTGTATTGGAAATTGCTGTAAATAATTTTTCCTACGACTATCTAGCAATGCATCTCTTATGCATTTAAGAATGAGTCAATAATTCTTACATTCCCGTCGACGCCGCACAAGAGTCACAAATAACAGTTGGTAACGATAATCCATAATGTGGAAATTAGCGCGCCCATCTGTCAATGACGTCACACAATATGCAAATTATTACACGTAATTTTCAAATTTCTAAAATATATTATAAAACCCACACGGGTAACTTACGTGAATATGTAAAGCGTCTCACAGAATTACTTCCTGATGGCGGCTCGTGGCTCCCTTCATGATCATTTCAAGATGGCGGCTGCGAGCTTTCTTCAGGATTATTTCATGATGGTTCTCGGGTCGTGGATTTTCTACCAGGTTGTATCCAGATTAAAATCTTCTTCCTATGTAACGGGAACGACGAAAACGGGTTTATAGGGAACGATAATCAAAAGGCAAAGGGAATCTACATAATAAAAGATAAGATACGATACCAGATCAACCCCTCTTGTTCACGTTCCAAAGCAAGTCTTCCAGCGTCTTGCGGAAACTCCTCACTTTTTTCTCCCGCTACTCGCGTCGGCACGAAGTCTTGCGCAAGCACTTCTGAAGTGACGGAAATACGCGCACCAAGTCTTTTAAATTTGTGGCGCGAAATTCCCGCATATTAAAACTATATTAAAAAATGTCTAGTGCCAAATTTTTGGCACGTAACATAATAGTACTTATTATTTTGCAGTTGTATGTGAATTCATAATCTAACACCTTTAACTAATCAGAAAGATCCAGCTCGTGAAATATGATCATAATCCAACATCTTTGACCAATCAGTACAAACCTTCATTTTTCATAATCTGTGAGGTATAATTTTCGTATCTTGTCAAGTAGGCTGCTACACTTTGACAAATAAATTTTTGCTTCTCAATGTTTGCGATATTAGTTTAAACGCTTAGAAAATATCTGATAAATGAAGATTTGTGTAGTCGTGGAAAAATTATAGTATTCTACTCGCGAGTTATGGTCATTACTCATTCTGATTGCGCACACCCTCCAAATAAGTAATGGCTATCATAACTCGCTCGTTGAATAATATACTATAGTCCATTCAAATTAACTTTAGGATGACGTCAAATGCAGTAATTAAGTGTTGACAACCGTATACAAGTAAATACTTAAATTTGCTCTTGAAGAATACTGTGATTTAACAAAATAAAGGTTGGCGTTCTGTACGGTGTTGCCACCAATTCTTCTGGCCAATGGGAATGTTCCTATACCTTTCATTAAATATATTATGATTTAAGCTAACATTGACAATGTGGTATTTTATTCAGTTGTGACGTCATCCTCAAGTTAAAGCGAATGGACTATATAACTAAAACTTAATACCAAATCTCTATTTAGAACCATAATTAATATGTAACAGTGATTTTTACATTTGCTGCATAATTAATAATTATAGTTTTACATAAAACCTTGATTAAATTCTATATAAATTACAATTTTACTACTTTTAAATTTTAAAATATTACCTCAGATATTTGAATTTAAACGTTTTCCGCCATTCCCCCTACTTGCTTGTTGCTTTCTATTTGCCCAAAAACTAAAATCATCTAACCTAAGTTAAAATAATCTTAGTTGAGGACACGTTCTTTTTACTACTAAGGAACTTAGATAAAGTTAGATGTTTTGCATTCCCCTTACCCCAGATAAGGTAACTATAAATCTAACTTAGATACTAACTTCCTACCCTAAGTTTATATTGAGGATATATTTTTCGTGTTGTGTATGATATAAATTTTTATTGCACACATATAAAAGCAACTATAACATAACAGTTTATACCAAGTTGGTTCTTAACAAGAATCGTTGATTTTAATATTATTTTCAAACCATTTATAGCTTAGTTAGCTAAAATGCTATGTTGTACCTTCTAATAATCAAATGCAAATGAAGCTAGGTAAGGTAAGATTTTCACAAGCCATTCTTAGCTAAGGTGTAAATAGAGAGCAACAGCTGTTTGTAGAGACACCTCAGTATGCTTTATTAGTTGTAGAGAAAGATAAAACTATAGGAAATTTATTTACCTATTTCAGTCTTCTCCAGACTAAAATTTAAAACACAGATGCCTACCTGACACAGATAACCTATCCTAGTTAGGTTATCTGTGCTCTATGATGTATTCAATAGACAAATGTCTGTTCCACATAACACACAAAATATAAGGGTAACTGCAATGTAATGACACCAAACTAAAACATTGGCGCCACCTATGAACTGATCTGCGTAACTAAAGCAAATTTGCCGCCAATGGGGTCTATTCAAATAAGTACTACTACTTGTGAGTTTTGCTCAATATTCAAACCTATTGAAAATTAATGACTATTTTGTTGCCTGAAATAATATTTAATGCTTTTACAAACATTATATGCAATTGTTATGTAAACATAATATAATGTTGGAATTAATCCAATAAATAGAATTTGAGGCAATCAAATTCAGTTATCAATTTATTCAATAGACTTGAGAGGTAAGCAAAACTGACAAACTAGAACAAACAACCATAATAATTGAAAATTTCATTGGTTTTTTTTCTTGAAAAGTGATAAGTAATAGACTCCAAATTGGAACCTTGTGAAACATCTGAAGTCGCACAGCATGGAATTGACTTAAATCCGTTATATATAACATAACGATCAGTGATAGGAAACTTAAGACCATAAATACGTGGGCCAGAGTTCCCTTAAACATCAGATGGTGGATTTTTTGTGGTATTTTTGCAGTCATAAATGAACAACTTACTCTTGTAACACTTGCACCAACTCTTGAACACATTCATTAATAAAATAAGTCAACAGAAATTATTTACTAAGCCAGTAAAATATTAATACAATATAACAGTTTCATACACCATTAAATATCTAAACGCTTATAAAGCAAGCCCTACAAAATTATATATCATTTACAATTACTACATCACTATAATTTATGTAACATACATGCAAAACTTCAAGTAACCCGCTTGCTGTTTAGTATTAAACTAACTTGAACATAGATCTGATATTAGGTTCAGACTTCAATGACTGACCACTAAAATTTTGATAATAAGAAATTAGATATTCAAGGTTTAAACCTAATGCAGGTTATTTACTTCGACTAACAGGCAATGGACTTAACCTTTCTTAGCTAACGTGTGGTTTCTGAAACTGACAAACAAGAACAACCAAATACTACTAATGCAGCAAGCTCTCGGTGTCATGCCCTTTAGTACCTTTCTAATTCATGCTTTTACATCTAGTGTGCAAGTTCGAATAGCACGAACACTGAAATTTTGGAAAATAACTTAAGGGCTAATTTGAGATAACTTAAATAATTCAAACATGGCAACTGAACAAACAAATTATCAATTGCTAAAATTACATTTAGATTCCATTCCTCCTTACGATTGAACCCTCATACCTTGACAAGATTTATCAAAAATTGTGAGAATGTAATTAAGGTATTCACACGCCAAACCAATATTCAATTAGAGTTCTTACTTAGGGCTATTATAGGCAAATTGATAGGTAGAGCTCAGATATTAATAGGTTCATGCATAGACTTAAAGTATTGGGACGAAATCAAAAACGTATTACTTATGTTTTGGAGATCAGCACAATATAGATCGTCTTATTCAAGATTTAATTAGTTTAAGACCAAACAAACATGAGACGCCATATAATTTTGGAATGTGTTGCCAAGACGCAAGAAGTTTAATAATCGCAAAATTAAATTTATTGACCATTTCAGCTGAAGAGCATACTATTAGACTTAAAAGTTATGATGACCTTGCGCTTAAAACATATATTCGCGGTTTGCCGGTAACCATTCAAATGAATGTTAGACTATGCAACCCTAGTAGTTTAGAGCAAGCTATGGGATTAGTTATCGAAGAAGAAAATTTCTTATATTCAACACAGAGAAATACTAACTTAAATTCAAATTTCAGACCCATTTCAAGAAGGATGCCTAGTAGATATTCAAATCACTCTAACATTCCATTCAGACAGAATTTTAACAATTTCAATTATAGATACCCAAATACATCTCAAAACATCCAACCTTTATATTCGCAATTTCAAATGAAAAGCCTCATTTTCAAAACATAAACTCAAACAGATTTTACACCCCATTAGACCATCAGAGAACATATAATCCAAGTTTCCATTTTAATAACAGGTTTGAGTTGCAAAACACACCATTTAATAACAAACACAATTGTACAAATTCATCCAAAGATTTGCGCAAGTTTGCCCAAATATCACATCCAATTTTAATAAAGACGAACCGACGAAACATCTTCCAGAAATACAACTATTAAACATCAGTTTCAATCTCAAAGGTTATACAATCAAAATATAAATAGTTCAAATTGTAATGGCCCTTATTTTATAGAACGTGAGAATAATGTAGATACTGCAAACTGTAAAATTATGATAACAATAAACCCCGTCCATTCCTTGAAATAAATGACATATCAAATTCAGCCACTACATAATGCCGGTAGAAATAATATTCAGTATTCATGATAACGCGTGTGAAAATATAAATTGCAATGTTAATCGTAAAATAATAATCAAAATTTTATACAGGTCATGCCTCGGAACAACGAGAGATGATATATGCCAACACATTCGCCCAAGATTTATCATTTATTGTTATTCCCGAAATTAATGCTAGATTTTTAATCGATACAGGTAGTACTCGTAGTTTAATCGATCTTGAAATAGCACGTTAGTTTTATGCAAATTCTATTTACCCAGTCTTTATATATTCATCCGCACATAACATAACTTATCATAATACAGTGAAAGATTATTACAAATTTTTCCTCTTCAAATTTAGTAATAATTTTTCAAGGTTTGATTGGAATCGATTTACTTCGACAATTGAACGCTAGCGTTAATTTAAGTCTAAAACTAATAATAACCCCGCGTGCAAATATTCCTATTATTTTAAATTTCGCACCAGAAATCCAAAATAACCAATTTACAAATTATTCGTTAACTTAACCAAGTGTTGCAGACAAATCATAAAAATTCCAGTACAAATACATAATGGAATTGGAATATTAAACCACACAAATTTTGGAATTGGATTTGAAACAGAAAAGCTTTGGTTTAATGTTGTCGAAAATTTTGTGACTATTGTAGTCACAAATATTAATGAATATCCCGTTAAAATTTCTATTTTTCAAACCTCTCGAAATCGAACCTATAAACATTTTGATGTAAATTTTATAGAAAATTTGAAACAAACCTAGAAATAACCGAACCATATGACGATAAATTAAAAAGAAATTTGAAAGATCTTCGACTTGCAATAAGGAAGAACAAGACGCTATAAGGAAATTGTGTTTAGAATTCCATGATATTTTTTATTGTGAAGGCGTTCCCCTCAGTTAAACATAAGATAAATTTGAAAAACGATTCCCCAATTTTTACAAAATCATATCGCCACCCAGAAATTCACCGTAATGAAACTAAATCACAAATAAAAAAATGTTAGATCAGGGCATAATTGAATATAGTGTTTCACTTTGGTCTTCCCAATTTGGATAGTAGAGAAAAGATTGACGCATTTGGTAAACGTAAATGGCAACTTGTAGTAGATTATAGAAAATTAAATTCCAAATCAATTCCTGACAAATACCCATTACCTAATATTAATGAGATTTTAGACAGATTAGGCCGGTCAAATTATTTCACGACCCCAGATTTGGCTAGCGGGTTTTTCAAATTCAGATGTATCCCCAAGACGTACAGAAAACAGCATTTAGTACCCCACAGAGACATTTTCAATTGAAAAGATGCCTATGGGCTTAATTAATGCCCTTTGACATTTCAACACGTGATGGATAGAGTTTTACGCAGGCTGACGGATTAATCGTGTATAATATACCTTGACGATTGTCTTGTGTTCAGCTCATACCTTCAAGAACACAAAACAGAATTCTTATAAAAAAACCGTAATGTATTTAGGACACGTAATTACCCTACAGGCGTAAAACCAAACCCAGACAAAATAACAGCCGTAAAAAATTTTCTCTACCACAAACACCAACTGAAATCAAAAGTTTCTTTCGACTATTAGATTACTACAGACGTTTCATAAAAACTTTGCCAAAATTACAAAACCCATGACGAAATGCTTAAAGAAGAATGCCAAAGTAATACATGACAAAGATTTTCTAGACAGCTTTAGAACTTGTAAAGAAATGTTAACCAACAGTCCCGTTTCAGTATTTCGACTTTAGTAAAAAGTTTATTTTGACAACAGACGGGAGCAACTACGCGATTGGAGCAATATTATCACAAGGAACTGTACCCAATGTCCGAACAATAATATATACATCTAGGACACTCAATGAAACAGACAAAATATTCAACGATCGAAAAGGAACTGCTTGCAATTGTTTGGGCATGCAAATATTTTCGACCATATTTATTTGGCTAAAAGCTTTTTTATATATATTGTTATATATACTGTGATCCTACCTTATTAGTGATAGGCGTCCTTGTCTTATTTTAGAGCCTTGTTGAGTTATGCCACACAATTTATCTTTAATTATTTTACACGGCTGCTGCACTTAAATATTTTACAGGGCCGTCAAACACGTGGCGGAATCTACCTAGGGTGGGTCCGTCCTAAGCAAACACCTCTCAACTAGACACCCAAACAAATATTCAAGGATTTTCAAAATAATTTTAAAAGCCAAAAGTATTCCCAAACACTAGTTCCACTTTTATAAATTTGATTAAAGCACTGCGTAGATATTAAATACTAATACCTGGAATCCAGATACAAGCGCCGCCTTCCAGCCGTCCTGAAGCCAAGTGACCAGCTGCAGGCACCTCCTGTAAATAATAAGTAACTCGAGCAACTGGTAATCTCCAGACTATAAAACTACTAATATTTCTACAAATTTTATGTTATACAAATACTCAGATAACTCCAATTCCACTATGCTTTCGTCTTCAAACAATAACGGTACAGACCAGCACTCCTCTTTTAATTAACTTTTATTCGCCGTAAAACTGCTACTATTTGCTATCTCCAGGTACAACTTGACTTTCAAAACTTTCTCGTAACTTTTAAATGTAATAAAACTCATAATAGTACAAAAACACGTCTATTTTTTAGTAATATAAATTTGAAGTCCCTTATAAATAAAATCCATCTTCTTTTGTTTCCGTTGCCATAACAACTATCTCTACGCACACTATGTAATTTATAATTATTAATAATTGATTAATAATACAGTTGTTTTCTCTAGATACATTCATTTTCTAGATGGTTTGTAATCCAGTGATTTATGTAATTGAACTTTTTACAATATTGAAAATAGCTAACAAACTTTGATGGTTCAGCTTTTAAATTGTACGCAACAGACATTTATGTCTTATTCGGTAAACGTCCTGTCATTACATAACCAATCTTTAATTGTTAAAACATATTCAAACTGAAATTGATTTACCAATTTTACGGAGTATCACTTAACTCCTTAAAATTTTAAAAGCGTGCAGTATACCAAGCAATTTTGATATTTGTTTTACATTCAAATGGTTCTGAAAACGCTAACTCCAAATTAAATTTCATATACGTGCAACCATAACAATTAAAATACGTATACAATGCAAACTTATAACTAGCTTAGCCTGGTCTATGGCGGTATATGTTGTTGAATGCAATGCAGTTTCAAAAGCTTTATAAATTTATAAACGTGGAATAGTTGTTGTTAATTTATAAACCAAAAATACCTGAAAGAAAATACTCAAACAAAACCAAATATACCCCATTCTAGCAAAGTCGTTTCGAAGCCCTATTTAAACATTTTATAAGCCCACCCTTTCTTGACAGTATATAAGGCCCCACTGATTTTAAATAAAATGAAAATTTGCTTCCTGGATATAAGTAATTCTTTTAATGGTTGAGAAATTTTAAATTTTAGTTAAAATCACTATAGTTTTTTTTCTTTATGTATGAGGATTAAGTGTTAGTTTCTGTATGTTCTGTATAGTTTTAAGCTCGTTAGTATTATTTATAGTGTTAATTTTATTCTTGCGATACTTTACTTTCCACATGGAAATATGGATACAAATTTTCTATATGAAAACGTCCCCGACATTCACCCTGTCATTCTCCAATTCGTAAGTATTCCCTTCTGCAAAAATTCTTCTCACTCGATAAGGACCTTCGTATGGAAATAACAACTTGGCACAAATATTTCTTTCCCAATTTGACATTCTCAATCTTTTAACAATAACAAGATCCCCAACTGAAAAAACCACTTGCTTCTTAATTTTCTTGTTACGTTTCTCCAACTCCCTTCTTTGTATCGTTTCGACTTGTTGTTTGGCTTTATGCAACAACTCCGTTATATCCTCCACTTTTGTTCAGCTCTCCACGGTCTTGCTGGAATCACCTTCTTCATCAATGTCACAGGACACATTCCTGTCACTGAACTTGGTACAAAATTAATATATTCTTCTATTTGCGGTAAGTACCTTACCCACCGATCATGTTGTTCCTGCGTTATTAACCTCAAAAACTTTATTACTTCTCGAATATATCTTTCACACGGATTTCCTTGAGGATGTCTGATACTACAGAATGTCATCTTTATTCCATCCTTCCTTAATTTACTTTCAACCCTTCGATTACGAAAATACGTTGCATTGTCCAACAATACCCTATTCATCTTACCTATTCGTTCTACAAACTTTCTTACAGAACTCAATACATGCCTAGAATTACATCTCCTCGCTGGATAAAGCTGCACAAACTTTGTAAAATATCAACTACAACTAAAATATGCTGATATCCGTTCCTACTCGGTATCAAATTACTCAAGTAATCCATTGCCACAATATCTAATGGACCTTCCGCTCTTATACATCTAACTTGATTCTGCAACACCACATTCTTATCCTTTCCTAACAAACACGTCTCACACAGATTTATGCAATTTTTCACCAATTTTCTATCGTTTCGTGCATAGAAAGCTTCCTAAATATCAAGAACGTCTTACGAATCCCTATATGACCAAACGTAGTATGAATTTCCTGGATCAGCTCAACGGCTAGCTGTGTCGTTAAAACTAATAATTCATCATCCCATAACCTTTTCACCAAAACTCCTCGACCATATAAAACCTCTGTCTTGTTCTAAATTCTCTCTGAATAATTTTCTCTGATCACCCTTATTTCTTCGTGTGCTTGCATCCGATGAAATCTGGCATTCGACCATCTACCCAGATCTTCAAACACTTGCAATGCAATCAAAAATCCATTCCTACTATCCGTTAGCAACCCTTCATCCTTCCTACTAAAGAAATCAGCTGTAACATTTTCTTTACCAGGTTTATGTCTAATCTCAAAATCATATTCCTGCAATACTAACGCCCATCTATACAATCGACTGTTCAAAAACTCTTTCTTCTTCAGAAACGTGACCACTGTGTTATCTGATTCAACCAGAAATTTATTACCCAATAAATAAAATCTTAACTTCTTCACAGCATATACGATTGCCAGCATCTCTTTTTCCGCTGTCGAATACCTAGTCTCGCAGTCTTTCAGAGCCCTCGAAATAAAACAAATTGGCGCTTCTCTCCCTTCTTGAACCTGCACCAACTCAGCCCCTATTGCAAAACTCGAAGCGTCTGTCCTTAAAATAAATGGATCCGTAAATTGGGATATTTTAATGACAGTTCCTATAAAATACCGCCTTCAACTCCCGAAATGCCTGCTCCCTTTGCTCGTTCCATTTCCACCTTTCGTTCTTTTTAACAACTCCAACAATGGAATGCACAACTCCGAATATTTTGGTATGAATCGACGATAATAATTTAATACACCTAAAATCCTCTTAAACCTTTCAAATTTCTTGGCTGTTTCAAATTCTTCAACTCGTCCAAGCGTTTTCACAAATTCTAATTCCTTCGCTGCCAACGACAAACCCCAAATACTTTACCTGGTCCTTAAAAACTCACACTTCTTCGAATTCAACCTCAAACCTCCCTCGTCTAACCTTCGGATCACTTTTCTTAAATGTTCTAAATGTTCTAACTCGTTCTTAGAAAAATCAAAATATCATCGACATAGTGCGTACAGAAGTCTTCGTACTCATCTAATAACTTCTGCATGGCTCGAACTAATGCAGCGGATGACGTTGAAAGACCAAATGGAACAACTCTGTACTGATAAATCTCCCTTCAATGCTAAATCCAGTATACTTCCGACTTTCCTCATGCAAAGGAATTAGCCAAAAGAATTCTTTAAGTCCAGTTTGCTAAAACTTTCATCTCGCTTACCTTGTATAACAAATTATCTAGTGATTTTGGTTGTTCAAATTGTGGTTTAGTAATCGCATTCAATCTCCTAGCATCTAAACATATTCTTAATTCTAAATTATCAGATTTAGGCACAACCACTACCGGATTGATATAGGGTGTTCTCGCTGATTCAATAATTCCCTCTTTAACATCTTTTAATCTCATTTTTACTCGACCCCTTAATGCAAATGGTATTGGATATACCCTAGTACGAAAACTTCCCTCGTCTGTGACCTCTAACTTGTGCATATACTCCTTCGCAAACCTAGGCTCATTACTAAAAACTCCTGCATGTCTATTAAACAACTCATATAACATTTCCTTTATATCCACACCTATTAATCCTATCTGTTCCTCATCAAATACCTTCTCAAATATATTACATAACCGTAACTCATCAATTCCATCATAAATTCTATCCTTAGTCTTTCCTGATCCTATACTATCTGTATTTATTTCATCCCTAGTATCCCGATTATCCTTAGGCACCACCCATTTCTTCTCTAAATTTAATACCCTTACCATTCGTGCTTTACCATCTATAACCAGTCCAAATTCCTCAATTACATCTATCCCTACAATAAAATCTAAATATAATCCTCTTGCTATCCAAAACTCTACTTCACCTAGTCTGGTACTTCCTAATACAATCGATACTCGTACAACTTTGTCTATCGTAGTTAACTTCCTCTTAATCGCAGACCATAAATTAATACTCTTAACCCTACAAATTTTCCCTTTGAATAATTCTGTATGTTTCAAAACTATTTCCTCTCTCACCAGCGATAACTGCGACCCTGTATCTATCAATGCCGTGTAAACAGAATCCCCTAAACTAATATGAATAAATGGTAACTCCCGCCTTCTTTCAAACTTATTATCTAACAACTTGTCTACTAAACTAATACTATGCTGTGTCCCTAAATCTGATTTTTCCTAACACTAATAAATCGACGTTTTTTTTTGTACCGTGGGTTCATCGTGGACCTCCACTTTCTCTATCCTATCCTCCGATCTCTGTCGCGTGTCTCTTGTTGTTACGTGTTGGATCGTCAAGTTTCTATCTGTCTCCGTTCTCGGTCTCTAATCCCTGTCGGTATTTCCCCCTGATCCGTTGATGTCTGCTCACTTTCTCTCTGCCATCTCTGCCCAAAACCCGTCCTTTGCTGTCCAAAACCTCTGTCATTCCTATCCGTCCTGTTCCAGTCATTGTTCCCCTATAATTATCGTCTCTATTAAAACGTTGTTCCCAATTATTATTCGTTCTCCTTTGATTTCCTGATATTGCTTTCTGTAGTTGTCCTGTCCATTCTCCCTATAATTGTATCCTTGCACCCCAGTCCTCTGGTAGTCTGTGCTATTCCTATTCCTATCCCAATTCCTATTATCACTATTTTCCTGGTATTCGTTTCAAACGTCCTAGCTACGTCATAATTTCGCATCATTTCCAAAAGTCTCTTAAAGTCCGAACGTTTTGTATCGCTACGGCCCTAGTTATTTCCGCCTCCATATGCCTTGACAACAATAATATAATTTCATCTTCTCTTAATTTAGGAATCAGGTGCTGCGCCTGGTTATACTTTTCAATCACATAATTTTCTCTCGATCCCTGGTATGACCTATAGTTCCCAGTGTTTAAATCCGTTCGAATATTAGCCTGATGCGTGTTTCCCAATATTGTTCTATGAATAGCCTTCGAAATTCCTCGTACGAACTATATTGCCTCCTCACGATACAGTGCCATTTCTCTGCACAACCCCCCAATGTCACGCTCACCATCTGCATCTTCACCCTCTCAGGCTCACTCTCTACCATCTCGTCCAACTTGCTAAGATAGACTATCGGCTGCTCATTCTTTCTGCCTTCAAACCTCGGCAAGGTCTCTTTCCCTAGCCTATACTGGTATCCTGCATCACAAACAACTCTTCCCCTTTCCAATTCAACCAACTGTTCTCTCATCTGTCTAACATTCCCTTCAAGACCAGACAATCCATTTACCGTATTCCCCAGAACCGTCGTATCCCTTCTCAGCTTCTCTGCCACCTCCTGACTCGCCCGCAATTTGCCTATAATTTCGTTTTTAGAGTTAATATTGTCCTCCGTCTGAATCCGAACTATTTCACCTAAATTCTGCAATTTTTCTGTCTGTCTAACTTCGACCATGTACAGCTCTTCCCTTAATTCATTTAAACCTGTTGTTACCTTCCCTTCTACAACCTGGACTCTATCCTCTACGTCCTTCAGAACTTCATCCTTAAATGAACACAAACTGCTCTGTATTGATACATTAATTCCTTCAATTTTCATTTCCATCATATCAAATTTTTCCTTAACTTCCGCTTGTGAATTTCTAACCTCGGCCAACAATGATCCTCTCAATTCTTCATGCGACTTAGTTAACGACCCTTTTAATTCCAACAAAACCATCATCACATCTTGGATCTGCATATTCTCTTTTCCCTTATCAATTTCATTTTCTCCCGATGTATCCCTGAATTCACAATAATCACCTCCGGCTCCACATATCCTCCAGCTTCATCCCTAGCATCCCCTGCTGCTACAGTCTTAACCACCGGTTGCCCTCTCACACCAGTCTCAACTCCATAAACTTTCCCTGACCTCGTGATTCTCTCCTCATCAGACATGTCCCTTTAATTTTCAAAATAAACTTCAATGATGTGCCCCACTAAGCTACACAACCTCTGCAAATCTGAATCAGCCTTATCGAGCCCCACCTTTAGGCGAACAAATATTTTGTTGCGAAGTTATTTACCTATTCGAGCCCCACCTAATGTTTTACCGTCGCTAAAATTGACCAAAGTGTGAATATCAAATTACGTCTTAGCCTACTACAATAAATTCAAAACCTTCAACAACTGTCAAATAAATATATATGAAACGTCAATCAAATATTAATTTTCACTTTTAAATAGAATATATGCAACGTACAACTAACAAATCTACTCTGCCTCACGTTGTTAGCGCCATCTGTTATATATACTGTGATCCTACCTTATTAGTGATAGGCGTCCTTGTCTTATTTTAGAGCCTTGTTGAGTTATGCCACACAATTTATCTTTAATTATTTTACACGGCTGCTGCACTTAAATATTTTACAGGGCCGTCAAACACGTGGCGGAATCTACCTAGGATGGGTCCGTCCTAAGCAAACACCTCTCAACTAGACACCCAAACAAATATTCAAGGATTTTTCAAAATAATTTTAAAAGCCAAAAGTATTCCCAAACACTAGTTCCACTTTTATAAATTTGATTAAAGCACTGCGTAGATATTAAATACTAATACCTGGAATCCAGATACAAGCGCCGCCTTCCAGCCGTCCTGAAGCCAAGTGACCAGCTGCAGGCACCTCCTGTAAATAATAAGTAACTCGAGCAACTGGTAATCTCCAGACTATAAAACTACTAATATTTCTAC
Source organism: Platerodrilus igneus (assembly GCA_036346225.1). Taxonomy (NCBI): domain Eukaryota; kingdom Metazoa; phylum Arthropoda; class Insecta; order Coleoptera; family Lycidae; genus Platerodrilus; species Platerodrilus igneus. The sequence continues at coordinate 1,280,600 of JARFIW010000691.1, read as the reverse complement.
AAATTTTATGTTATACAAATACTCAGATAACTCCAATTCCACTATGCTTTCGTCTTCAAACAATAACGGTACAGACCAGCACTCCCTCTTTTAATTAACTTTTATTCGCCGTAAAACTGCTACTATTTGCTATCTCCAGGTACAACTTGACTTTCAAAACTTTCTCGTAACTTTTAAATGTAATAAAACTCATAATAGTACAAAAACACGTCTATTTTTTAGTAATATAAATTTGAAGTCCCTTATAAATAAAATCCATCTTCTTTTGTTTCCGTTGCCATAACAACTATCTCTACGCACACTATGTAATTTATAATTATTAATAATTGATTAATAATACAGTTGTTTTCTCTAGATACATTCATTTTCTAGATGGTTTGTAATCCAGTGATTTATGTAATTGAACTTTTTACAATATTGAAAATAGCTAACAAACTTTGATGGTTCAGCTTTTAAATTGTATGCAACAGACATTTATGTCTTATTCGGTAAACGTCCTGTCATTACATAACCAATCTTTAATTGTTAAAACATATTCAAACTGAAATTGATTTACCAATTTTACGGGAGTATCACTTAACTCCTTAAAATTTTAAAAGCGTGCAGTATACCAAGCAATTTTGATATTTGTTTTACATTCAAATGGTTCTGAAAACGCTAACTCCAAATTAAATTTCATATACGTGCAACCATAACAATTAAAATACGTATACAATGCAAACTTATAACTAGCTTAGCCTGGTCTATGGCGGTATATGTTGTTGAATGCAATGCAGTTTCAAAAGCTTTATAAATTTATAAACGTGGAATAGTTGTTGTTAATTTATAAACCAAAAATACCTGAAAGAAAATACTCAAACAAAACCAAATATACCCCCATTCTAGCAAAGTCGTTTCGAAGCCCTATTTAAACATTTTATAAGCCCACCCCCTTCTTGACAGTATAATATATATATATATATATATATATATATATATATATATATATATATATACTGATCACAAACCACTAACATGGCTTTTCAACTTAAAAGATGCAAACTCAAAATTGACAAGATAGAGAATAAAATTATTAGAGTATGACTACGAAATTCTTTATAAGAAAGGAAAATGTAACACTAATGCACATTGTTTATCCTGTATACCAGTCAATGCTTTAGAAACAGGATCTCTTGCAAATAATCCAGGTGACATAGATGACTACATAGCAGAATTTTTAAAAGGTCTAGATCAAGAACCGCAAAATGAAAATAAACTTGAAACATAATTACATGACAAACCTCAATTAAACACTCCCGAACCTGCATGGACAACACATATTCCTGATGATGACAACATATCTACTCAACATTCTAACTCTAACGGAAACATGAATCAAGGAATTGCTATTTTGGACGAAATTATAAATAACAAACCACGGCAGATTTTAGATTACCCAAATTTGTAATACAAGACAGACGTAACCTTAGAAAATGAAAGCGACCCCACAATTATAAAAGTCAAAATTCCAGAAATTGATGACAAATTTATTTTGGATTTCTTGATACAGTACACAGACCCTAGTAACACATTATTTACATTTCAACAAAGACAAATTGTATAATGACTTCAATGACATATATAAACAGCATTTTTCTGAAAACGGGTTGAAGTTAATTAAATGTACCAAATTGATTAATACACTTACAAACATTGAAGAGCAGACAATAGTAATTAGAAACTATCACGAAGGTAAAACGACTCTCAGAGGAATAAATGATACCTATGAAAAACTCAAACAAAATTATTACTGGAAAAATATGAAAACTAGTATAACTAACCTTATCAATGACTGTACATTGTGCCAAAGAAATAAATACACTAGACAGCCCCTATACACCCCAATAATGCTAACTGAAACGGCAAAAAAACCATTTGAAATTGTACATATGGATGTATTTACTTTTGATGAAAAAAATACTTAACATTAATGGATGCTTTTATAAAATTAACTCAAGCACTTTTTATATATAAAAATAACTTGCAACTTACTACAATGTTACAACAATATTAAAGAATTGTAAAGAAAAATACCACTACATGTATCTAGAGAAACGAGTATGAAATTACAAAAAATAGAATCCTCATTATTTCTAATTACTTAGTATACATTCAGTAAGAGTAGAATATAGTTCAAAGTTCAAAACATGGCAGTAACCCTTTCAAAGTGAGATACAAAATTGATCGAAAAAATGTCAAACAAACTTATTTCCTCTTATGTTGCTTCAAAAACAATGCGTGTGCCAACTGCTTCATAGGATCAATAAGCATCTTATCTTGCAAACTATTCAAATGTTTTAGAAATTTAAAATCTTTACCTTTCAAAATTAAATTGATCCGCTTACACCAAAAATAAACAACACACTTAACAATTAAATTAGAAACTATTTGGTTTAGATTATGACTCTGACATTTTAAAGGTGTAAAATCCACCTTTGTACACATATAATTCTCCAGTTTTGTACAAAGCTTAAACTCTTGACTAACTCTAGGTAAAATATAAAATAACAACGATAATGACCTATTCATTATAAAATTTAAAATCTACCTGGCTTCATTAATTCGCACGATTTATATGCTCGAGCTTCTATAAACTCTGTATTTCTATCATCATTAAAACTAGTGAGCAACTCCTTGCAAGAAGCACAATTTTACTATTGGCCAATGCCTTACTCGCTACATATCCCGCAATGTAGGTAATTGTATTTATTGCAACACGAGTTTTCTTATTAGAAAGGAATTTCTCCTCAAATGGAATGTCATTCAGATTGTCTAGTTGCTTTACTCCGCTTATGCTTTCCCCAGTAAGAAAGCATCGTAAGTTTTCCAATCCAAACGCATGATCTTCATCACAATTTGATGCAGGCGAATGAGCAGTCATAAAGTTATTAATAATTAAAGATTTAAAAGATGATGTAAAATGTGAAACATCAGGATGTGTATTTCTAATACCATGACTTCGTATGGCAGAAAAAAAGTTTTCCAACGGGTCTTGATTTAAGGTTCTTGTCAATACATATGTAAACCTTTTCTTGGCCAGTAATAAATCTGTTAAATAAATGACTCCTTTGATTGTTTTAATTAAATTAGATACTGAGGTGTGAAAACAAAACCATTTTTTTTGTTGAATAAAATTTCATTGTCCCTAATACATCAAGAGATTGCATCCAAAAATTGCGATGTACAGAGGTTTTGAAACTCCACCTTTCAATGGTTTGCTTGAAGGGCAACTGTATAATTTGCATTCAGGCTATCGAATAGTACATCTAAGAACAAGATCAATTCAGCTGTGTCCAAAGCTTCTTTAACTAACAAATATTTGTCTTGAAACTCTGCAATAAAAACGATTTTATAATATTTTGCGTTAGTTATAGTGCAAAATTACAAAATGTTTTGACTGTGTTTAAAAATGTATTAATATAATTGATATTGCACTACCACAAAGGTATTCATCCCACTGAGCATGTAACAATATACTGATATATTCCTGAATTCTATAGAATTTATTTAACGACCTAATCGATGATGTTATTTAACGGAATGTTATAAAATAACTTTACAACTTACAATGCAATATTACTAGATGTTACCTTTCTTAGTGGGTGCCTACTACAAAGATTAATGCGGGTGCCTAATTCACCCCGACATATCTATTTTCTACACGTATTGAAAAATAATGTAATTGAGTAATATGCATGCAGATAAAATTTTCATTAAGCATGTGATTAGAAAAGATTATTACCCCACTTTGCAATTCTCTTCATTAAACTGCCAACTTGATAACTAAACACCTGTGTGCAATACGACACCTTCATTTTGTTTATTTTTGATGGTAACACATGTTGATCTGTCAGCTTTGGGCACATTCTTGTGTCATCCTCGGTATCTAAATTATAAAATTGTACAATGTGGTCCCATTTAGCAATCCTTTTATTCCATTAAGAGTAAAATGTAAATTTTATTTAATAAATTATTTCGTATTCCTTTAAACAAATGAGGAATATCATACAGTGGAATTATGTCCATGTCATTAACACTGAAACCAAAATGTTTATTTTGTTCCCCATATTTTTCTCTTGTTTCCTTAATCAGCAAATTAATGGCGGCTTGGTTTGCCGATCCTTGATCGCATATGGTTCCCACAATATCCAAACCAATAGTGTGTGCCTTTTCAATCAATTTTACAATTTGGCATTTTAAATCTATGGTCTTAATAGGACCATATGAAAATGAAAACGAAATTGGCTGCTTCCACTGACGACAGAGTCCTCGAAGCATGAAAACATTTGCATGAGTTGCAAATCTATTTCTGCGACTAGTACCATTGTCTTCTAGTCCTTCAATATAGTCCTCCTTTTTATTATAACTTAAATTTGCTTGAATTGACAATTCATCAAATAATAAAACACAACATCGGTCTTTAATATTCATGTTTTGGACAGAATTTTGTATTGCCTGAAATATTTGCTCATTGATCCCTGGTCTAAATGGGATTCTATTTAAAAAATTAGTTAAAGTTCTTCGAGATGGTAATGCAAATATTTTCGATAAAATCGATAACCCTTGGCGCTACTTTTCAAAATGGATAAGGACAGAATTTTTCATCTACTGTAAATCGTCGAGCTTTTGCACAAATCTTCTGATTTTTTAACTGCTGACATATAAAAGTATAAGTGGTGTCATTAACATCATTTATAAATTTGTTAAAGTCACCAGAACTAGCAAGATGTTCTGCATTTTCCAACCTTTTCTAAAACTACAAAGAGAGCTTTGAAGTTTCCGATTTCTTACTCCCCAGTTAACAATTTTCTTGTAAAACTTCCGACATTTAGGTGTCAAATCAGCTTGGCGAGTTACATTAACCTCGTGTAAAATTGAAATTCTACGCTTTGCACCTGAAATATGTAAATCATAGGCTTCTTATAATTATGAAATAAGGCATACATACCAGAAGATAACAATGGAGGAGTAACTGGTGCAGTATCTTGCTTAAAATCTGCATTCACTTGTGCACCTAAAATGTTAATTACAAGATTTTATACATATCAAATAAGATACATACTTGATGACAACGTTTGAGGTGTAACAGGTGTCAGTTTGTCTGTAGGTAAAATACAAGTTGCCAAATCCATACTGTGCAGATGAAGTGTTGGAACAGCATCGTACATTAATCCTCTATTGCATTTTGTAGAAAATGGAACTTTATTCTCATCTGCAAAATGTCGGTCACACACGTAATATGAAGAATGCAAATTTTCATGAGTTAAATTTATTAACATTGGATTGTTAACATTGCTTAACCATATATTTATAATATCTACACTCGCTCTCCGGGGATTTGGAAATCTATGTCGCCGGCTAATACAATCAGAACATCCAGGAACAGCACATTTCTTAATCTGTGGAGACATTTTTTGGAACCTTTAACAATACACAATAATTAAATTAAAGCAAAACAGATCCAGAATTTCACAATTTATTACACTGTTAACGAATGAAAACTAATCTTAATTCATTGTAATTTAATTGTGTTTTATTGTACTTTTGAAACCTTTAATTCAAAGCTAGTCGCTCATATTGATATGTATATACAGTAAAAAGATTAGATAATACCATAAACAAATTCAAACGCTTACCAATTATTACGCAATATTTTTCTTCTGTCACTAAACAAAACACAACCGAATTGTCTTTTAAGTAAAACTGTACTAACTATTTAATAACTAATATAGGTCACTTGTCACTTATACTACCAATAATATTAAATTTATCTACAAGAACACAGGAATTAGCAAATAAAGTTTAAACCATGTGATCAAGATATTAGTTGTTTATGGTCAAGATGTCTACTACGTTTATATGTCAAATGCGCGTTTGTAGTTTTACGATCACGTGATTGAACTAAGCGCCTCTACTTTCTGAGTTGAGAACTGAATAGTATCTCAAGGTCGCCTATAAAGATACATTTATATTTTGTGTGTTATGTGTGTCTGTTCTATTCTTGTTGTGATCTGTGACTCATTGTTCATTTTCGGCGCCGGCTTTGATCAAAATCAAAGTTTTATACTAATTTGTTATATCTTGTTAAGGTTTAAGATCCTTTCTTTGCGTATCCTTATACTCATTAGTACATATATTAGCACTTTAAAATGTATTCACTGGAAGCAATAAAATACAAAAACCAAACTTTAGAAATTATAGACCAACTTTTGTTACCAACTCAGACTAAGTATGTTACCGTAAAGGACGTTAACGATGGTTGGTTAGCAATAAAAAATATGCAGGTATTGTATATTAACTATTTTGTATTTTATAATTAAATGGTTTAGGTTCGTGGAGCACCTGCTATTGCAATTGTTGGTTGTCTAAGTTTGGCAGTTGATCTGGCGAATCGTACGTTTGAGAATAAACCGCTTTTAGAGCAGGATATTATCGAAAAATTGAATTACTTAGTAACTTCGCGACCGACTGCTGTTAATATAAAGTTATCAAGGGATGTATTAGTTCGTTTAGCTGCTACATTAAGTAAAAATCCCGAGGTTGATGTAAAAACTATGAAGGCAAAGTATGAAGAGTGTTGGATTGTAGATTATGTAATAATATTTTTAATTTAGGATTATTAGTGAAATTGAAGGTATGCTCGATAGAGATATTGCTGATAATCGAGCAATCGGTGACTTTGGTGCTGAAAAAATTATATCTCTTACTGGCAATTCTAAAGTTAACATATTAACCCATTGTAATACAGGTTCATTGGCTACTGCTGGATATGGTACAGCGCTCGGTGTTGTTCGATCTATTCATACACAAGGATGCTTAGGTATTGTCAGAGTTATTTGCTTTTTTATCAAGTTATTATTTTATTAATTAGATAACGTTTATTTTACTGAAACACGTCCTTATAACCAAGGTGCTCGTTTAACAGCCTACGAACTAGTTCATGATAAAGTTCCTTCTACACTTATTACCGATAATATGGTTGCAGCTCTAATGAAATCTAAAAAAATTGCTGCAGTGGTTGTAGGTGCTGATCGGGTAAGCTATTGCAAATGATAACTAGATACGTTAATCTTTGAATTAGGTTGCTGCCAATGGTGATACTGCCAATAAAATTGGTACATACCAAATTGCCATTTTGGCAAAACACCACGAAGTACCATTTTTTGTAGCAGCTCCATTTACATCTATAGATGCAACGATTAGTAGTGGTGATGATATTATTATTGAGGAACGTCCAGCTGCTGAAATTACGCATATTGGTTCTCAACAAATTGCCGCTGATGGTATTAACTGGGGCGGAAAGCAAATGAGTTGGTTGCATAAATGAAAGCTCATATGTGGGTATTGTTATATTAAGTATCGCCAATATTAACAATTGAACCGGCAAATGTAATACCTTTTGAAAAAAAATTAGTTTGTGTGTGTTCAATGCAGCTGGTCCAGTTCATCCAGTTCTGCAGTTGCTATATTTAGGCAAATATGAAGAGAGAAGGGGTTAAGTTAGATTTTAAGGTTGTTGTGAAATTAGGGGCATGCGACTGTGTAAAACAAAAATGCAAATTTTGTGAAGAAGCTTGATGGACTCAGTGGTTCGAGAACGAATGGCTGGAAGTAATCAACGGTATGATCACATTCATAACCGCGTGTACGTGAAAAGAAATTTTTATAGAACGAGTAGGTCACAGTAGACCTAATTTAGACGTGTTGCCTTCACTACCGATGTAATGCAAGCAATAGCAGTGGGATGTATTTTCGAGAAGCTTACGAAGCTTGCTGTGATTAATAACACTGACAAAAATAATAACGATATTTATTATTAACTGAACACCAATGTTACAATTGCGGGAGCGCGTCTTTTTCATGCTTACTCTTTTGCGGTCTAGCAACTTCTCTCTGAACATTCCTCAGAGTTGGGGCGAGACTGGTTGTGGCGCGCAGGCCGTTTCATTCAAATACTTGTAAATATATGAATTTTTACTCGTGTCGTAACATAAGCCGCCTCCCTTGAAATTAGTAATTTAAACAGAATAAGAATCGTACATATTGACAAACGTACTCAACAAAAGTGTACATAATGTAAATATTTCACAATACATTTAGGTTTAGAAGAATTACCAAAATAGGTCATGAGTTTTAATAACCAATACACAACAAATAGCGCTTTAAATTATTACTATTATAGTCGTTACATCGAGTAACTAGATTCTAAACTCCTTGCCCCTCGATAGACAAAATACTCAATTTCACAACATGTGTCAATATACACCTCAGAGGAATATCGGAACATCATTGCTATGGCTAGCAGACACAGTCATGTAACACGCACGACTAATCATTTCCATAACTTTGTTACACTACCCAAAGATTTAAAGGCAAGATCACCCCCCCCCCCCACAGCAAATTATTTTATTTTCTGTATAGCACCTTATTGCACCAACATTGCACCACATAGCACTACAAAACCAATAGCTAGCACCCAAAAACTATGTCGGTTATTACAGTTCAAAGTTTAGGGAGGGCTAAGGTGATGCCACCCCCACTACACTTTTTTTCAAATTTTTCTCTTGCACCTGATGGCACTAACATAGCACCACATATCACCATCATTCTCACAGCTAGCACCCAAAAATTGGCGAAGATATAGCAATTTAAAGTTTAGGGCGTCAGTCCCCCCACTACATTTTTTTGAAATTTTTGCTCTTGCACCTGTTAGATCTAACATAGCACTACATAGCGCCACCAGTCCCAAGGCTAGCACTCAAAAAATGACGTAGATATAGCAGCTTAAAGTTTATGCCCTTTGGCGATGTTAGACCCCCACTCCACTATTTTTAATTTTTTTTCTTGTACCTGCTAGTACTAACATAGCACAGCATAGCACCACAGATCGTATAGCTAGCTACCTGTGCTTTAGAGAACATTATATTTAATTCAGGTCTATAAGTGTGCTTTTGGTATGTCACATACAAGTTGCATATCTAGTATATGGTCTTTCAATCACTACGTGCCTCTGTCATTATAAAAACACCGAATTGCATATTAAGAATTAGTGCTGCAAATCTTCCAATAAAGCACGTATAGTAGTGTTGCGGAAATAATTTTATATAGCGCCACCACTGTTTTCATCAGATTAAGTAATACAACAAATTTTAAATTGATTTATTGCATGAAACTTTAAAACGGTAATTGTTACTATTTAAAATATTCAATCAAAAGCAAAAGGAGTGGGCTGTAGGCATATCTTAGTTGCTGCTAGCTACTAACTATCTAAATTCCAGGATTTTACGGGTTGGCAATCTAATTGGAAGAAAACACACAATATAAGATAATACATTTTGGCATTCACTTAATGGAAAAAATTCTGAAAGATGTTGTTTGGGAGTTTGTAGAACTAGGTCTATCCCATGCAACTTTAAACCGCTGTTGCTTCAACATCTTTTCCAATCTAGCTACCTACACAATTTTTACTGCTATGCGGAGGCATAATGTCACTAGCGAAGTTCTAGCGTGTTGGGAGGGAGTAGTGAGGATGGCACCACTTTCAACTTGTTATATCTCACCCATTTGGTTTAAAGTTTAGCAATTGGTGGTGTTACGCAATGCTATGTTAGTGTTTGTATGGTGCATACAGCGGTGGGGTGTTAATCTTATCTGGCCCCAAACTTCTAATCGTTATACTTTAGGTGTTAGGTATGCGACTGGTGGTACTACGCGGTACTTTGTTAATATTATCAGTGCGGGAAAAAATTAGAAAAATTTTGTCAGAAGGCTCACGCTATTTTAGCCCTCCCCAAAGTGCGTACCGATATATCTTGCCATTTTTTAATGATCACACTCACCCTTTTGACACTAGCGACACGAATTTCACTGTCGCGTCCGGGATGTACTTTAGTTACACGTCCCAACTTCCACATTCTAGAAGGAACGTTATCTTCAGAAATAATGACCAGTTGACCAGGACATAATGATGCTCTGGTAGATGAATGCCATTTGTTACGCCTTTGTAATTCTTGTGAGAACTCTTTAGTCCATTTCGACCAAAAGTTCTGTTGGAGCAATTGTACTAACTGCCATTGCAAAAATCGATTGATCTTTTCTTGCGATAAGTCACATTCAGGTATCGCCTTTAGATTATCGTTAATCAAGAAATGTCCAGGTGTGATATAATCAAAGTCACAAGGATCATCAGATAGAGGAATCTACGGACAGGAGTTTAATATACTTTCAACTTCAAGTAGTAACGTGTTTAATTCTAATAAGGTTTAATGAACATTAGAAGCAATTTTAAAGATATGTTTTTTGAAAGACTTAACCACCGCCTTCCATAAACCTCCCATGCGAGGACTTTTAGGAACATTAAATATAAATTTAATATTCTGAGAAACTGTATCTCTGAGAATTGCATTTTGTGTCGTTTTATCAGTTAAAAAATTAACAATATTTTGTAATTCGTTGGCTGCGTCTACATAATTAGTTTTGTTATCACAAAATATTTCAGCTGGAATACCTCGACTGCCAACAAATTGTTTGAGTGCAGCGATAAACGCTTCTGAAGTCAAATTTTTCACGAGTTCACAATGAACCGCCTTCGTGTTCATGCATACAAATACGCATCTGTATGCCTTTATAATTTTTCGCTAGGTACGTGAACCTTCTTTAATAAAAATTGGCCCAAAGAAATCCGTACCAAGTCTTCGAAATGCCTTTTGATTAGGCGCTAAACGAGAGGCAGGTAAATCTGCCATTTTGGGCTGAGATTTGAGAGGGTTGTGTCTAAAACAAAGAACACAATTTCGAATAACTTTTTTTATTAAATTTCTGCCCGATAAGGGCCAATATTTCAAGCGAGTTACTGCTAGCGTACCTTGCATACCACTATGCAAACTCTTTTTATGTGCGTTTAAAATAATTAAATCACAAAGTGAACCCTTTGCTATTAAAATGGGGTGTTTATTATCGTATTTTAAGTTAGAGTAACGTACGCGTCCTTTTATGCGTAAAATTTGATTTTTATCTAAGAAAGGAGTCGGGTGAAGATGGCTACCAAGTCAAATCATAATGAAAGTTCTCTGAAGAAAGTTTGTTATTATTGTAGTGAAAATGCTGTAAATAAATTTGTGGAATTTTGTAAATGCTCTGTAAGGTGTCACACATCATGTAGTAGACGTATGGGGGTATTTGCAAGTTCCAAAGATGGTATTAATAAATATTTTTGTAAGACATGTGAAGCCTCAGCCAATTCAAATGATATTATTGATAGTGTCAATACTCAATCTGTCAAAAATTACAATTTAGATAATGTTTTAAAGGAAGATGTTGAAAGTATAGCTGATTTAGAAGAGAATTTTACACTACAAAAAGTTTTAATTAATCAGGAAACCAAAATATTATTGAATGAAATCCAAGATTTGAAAATGCAAATCATAATTCTAACAGAAAGTAATAAAGAATTAATTAAACTACTTACTAAAGATATTGATCTAACTTGAATTTCACAACCATCAGATCTAGCAAGAAAAGTAAAGAAAATTGCAGATGGTACACAACATAGTCAAGATAAGGTGAAATATTCTAATAACAATAACATTGATAAACATGTTCATAATGCACGATCATATGCAGATAAGGTTAAGGACTCATCTTTATCATTAGATAAAAATATTGCATTGCTAACTAATAATAATAATAATGTGTTGGAAATAAAGACAAAAACAGTATTAAAAGTACCTTACACTCCTATGCATCAAACTGGAAATCAAGTAAATCATCTTAGAAAAAATGGCTTAGTAATTGGTACAGCTATTAATAATCAAGGAGGTACTAATGAACCCTGTTTAGATCATTTCATTGCAATAAAAAAAATTGAGAAACTCAAATCTACACCTTACAAGAGTGAATCCCTCTGTAAATATTAGCAAAATCAATAACTATGTTTAAGCAAAATTACAACCATATTTAGAAATAAAAGGTCCTTACAACTTTAAAATTCAGAAGATAATGTCACGCTATCCTAATAATCATAGCTCATTTAAATTAACAATGAATTCTATTTATGTTCCTGTTTTAATGAACTTCGAATTCTGGCCAGAAGGAATAGCTATTAGGAAATTCTATTCAAAACTTAAAACCGATACCATCGTAGAAAAGGATTTTCAAAAGGTAACAGATTTAATTCAAGAAACTTAGTGGATAATGATGTAGCATATAAAGCAAAATTCATAGGTTACTTTCAGAACGTTCGTGGCTTACGTACCAAATTACAAAGTTTTTATTCGTTAGTTAGTGAAAATGAATTTAATTTTTATCGGAATTGTTGAAAGTGCTCTCACTCCTGACATACATATAAATGAAGTAGTTCCACTAAACTACTCGTTATTTAGGTGTGATCGTAACTATAACTTGACTAATACAACTTGGGGCGGAGGAGTATTCATTGCCTTAAAAGCATCAATACTTTCCGAGCCAATAGACACCACTAACTTACGTCAAGTTGTTCCTTCAATTGATGTTGTAGGCTGCATGTGCAGATTTACAGCAATTACTTTATCCATTTTTGTATTATACATTCCACCAAGTACAACTGTAAATGATTTTATTTCTTTTTTTGAAGCTGTTACGGTATTCCGCGCAAACACAAAAGAAAACAGTAAAAGTAAGTAAGGAAATCGTTTACGCCGAATACCGCAACAAAACGGGGATAGAATGGTAGAATTTGGGCTAGCTCAAGAACGTCGGAGAGGGGCGTGGGTGAAAACAAAAACGCATTGGAAACCTCTGAGATACTCTATTGATAACATCGAATCTTGGAAGATTATTTTCAAAGCAATAAAATAAATAAGTTGCGTAATCGTGATTGTGCCATAACATATAAAAATTGGTGATCAAATATAACATCTTATAATCTAAATACTTACTTAATGGTTTACCTTATATACATATAAAAGAAAATAAAACAAACTATACAGTAAATCTAGAAAAAGAAATATACCTAAATTATATGTACATGCTGCTTTGTGAAGTGCACCTCCTCAGAAAGAATATAACATTAAAATTAGACACCCTAACTTAAATTAATAATATATTAAATACTTTTAAATTGAGGCATAAGTTCAGAAAGACAAAAGAAACAGTAAAACGGACTCCAACATAAACATTAATTAATTAATTTTTAATTTATAGAATAATAACCTAGGTGTTCGTGCATTGTGCATGTAAGTTTTGTAACGGGGTGGTGCCAATTTATCGGATAATATAAGCAATAGCAGCAAATGAAAAGTCTATTCTTCACAGCAGCATAAAAGAATTACGAAAAGAGAAACTGTACCTTGAACAATCAGCTTCATGCTGGTCTCATCTTAAGGCTGGAAAAATGCGGCTGCATTTTTCTATGGGCTGACTGCATGCTGGAACCACCAACTTCACTTATACAAGCACAGAAAGCATTTCTAATAGCGCGACTTTACTCATGTATCTTTTCGGTAATGGTTAATCTTTAATGGTGTCTTTCAAAACACGATCTCTATTTTATAAGGCCAGAATCATGTATGGGGATAGGGTATTTGATTTTCAAAGATATCGCCGAATTACTATGTGTGCAGATTTTCCAGACAACAGCTGCCGAAATACAAACTGTAGCAGCTTTCCAACAAGCAGATAACGCAATTATCAAAAGATTTTAAGAGGAAGGAAAACAATCTTATTACTTTGTAACATCTTAACAGCTGCAGAATACCAGATAACAAGTCCATTGTAAGCAGTTGTAGGCAGGTGGTAAGTGGTCTTATCTTTTAGAAGAAAGCTGCAGCTTTTAATTAAAATGCAATCACTGCAGGTTCTAGGAAATATTGCAACTACTTTATAACGTAATGTTTCCTAGGCAGCTGTTTGATTTTATAAAGCAAACCTTTGTATAGAGTAATTACTTCAGAAATTTTATTAAATAATACTAGTTCAAAATGGCGGGAAATCGAGCTTGTTGAGGAATTTTAGGGCATTTTAAAAATAAACACAGAAAAAGTTGTTTGCAGGGTTTTGAACGTAACAAAAGCATTTGAGCAACTATGTTTTTCATGTATGCATTTACTTATATTAGGTGATTTTAATGTTCCACTTTTTGTTTGGGCAAATACTACTGATACAAAATCAACAATCTTAAAAATTTTTTTATCTATTTTAGGCCAAAATCAATGTAACGTCATTCTGAATACAAATAATAAGTTACTTGATTTGGTACTGACGAATGTAATTTGTTCAGTTTCTCGTGATGATACTCCTATTGTACCAGAGGATATGCATCACCCACCTTTAGTTGTTACCTTAGAGACTCGAGCACGGTTTTCTAAATTTCCTGTTAACATGTCTGTGAGTAGCAAATACAATTTTAGGAAAGCAGATATACTTAATTTATATCATGTTTTATCTCAAATAAATTGGGATTTTCTATCACAATTTGAGGATGCAACTTTGGCATGTACAGCATTTTACAAAGCTATATATAGAGCTTTTGACTTTCACGTTCTATACTATATTAAGCATCCTGGTAACTACATTAAATGGTTTACTAAAGAAATAATCAATAATATTTACTTAAAGTTCAAATGCCGCAAACGTTTTAACAAATTGCACTTAACTTGTGATTTGACCAAATTTAAACAACTAAGGAGACTTATCAAATCTCAAATACAGACAAGTTATGAAGCATACATATATAATATACAAAATGCCATAATACTGGACCAAAAAGAATTTTGGTCTTATATTAGGTCAAAAAATCTGACTCACGAATCCCTGGTAAGATGAGACTTGGCAATACTATGTATAACTCAGCTAAAGAAATTGTTGTAGCTTTAGCAGTCACTTTGCAAGTGTATTTTCACCTGCTACAATTTCATTTCAATTCTTTGACAATATCAATCCATGTAGTACACCTGATATAATTGTTAATACTATTTCAGAGGAAATGGTACTGACCTCTATTAAAACACTAAAGAATAAAAATACAGTTGGCTTCAATCAAGTTCCCTGTTTCTTAGTAAAGGACTGTGCCACTATTTTAGCTAAACCTCTGAGTAGTCTCTTTAATATTTCATTTATTTATTTTTTTTATTTATTTATTTACTTAACGGGAAACCCCCTTTTTACCAACACTTACAAATATTTACAACAGCATGTTAAACTAAAAAAAAACAAAAAGAAAAAGCAAAAAGCATAAAAGCACATTCTAAAGCATAAACAATTAATCTAAATGAACATTGATCTAATTTCTTGTAAACAACATTTTCCGCAAAGTACTACGGAAATTATTGACCGAAGGGCAGAACCAATCAAGTTGAGGAAACTTCTCTAAATAAACTGCACATCAGTTAAGGTATGAATGGTAACCATAATTTGTGGTATGTATATAACGATGTACAAATGCAGTTGGAGTACCTCTGGTGACTCTATTGGGAACGTTGAAGTGAACTTGATGTAGAATTTCAGGACAGCAAATCAGATAGTTTATAATTTTAAATAGAAAGCACAAGTCTAGAAAAAGATGTCTCTGTTGTATACTTAAGAGTTGGAGTTCATTCATCAAGTTGAAAGTAGAGTAAGATGAACCGTACATGTTCCATTTGTAAGCAATGTACCGTAGAAACTTCTTTTGGACTTTCTCTATTTTATTAATATGAGTTTTAGAATGAGGTGACCAGATAACAGACCCATATTTCAAGATACTCTGAACTAAGGATAAATACAGTAATTTAATGGTTTCATAGGAAAAGTTTCTAGAGTTTCTTTGTATAAAACCTAGCATCTGCAAGGCTTTGGTTTGAACATAGGCAATGTGTGAAATATATGAGAGCTTGGAGTCAATTACAACCCCAAGATCTTTGATTTTTACAACACGTTGAAGAATAACATTTTCTTTAAAGTAATCCATATGATCTGTATTAGTCGCACGAGAGTAAGTGATCACATAACATTTATTAGTATTAAGAAAAAGCCTATTTAATTCACACCATACAACCAGCGAATCAAGATCAGCTTGAATTAATAGGTAAAATCACTTGCGTAAAAAATGGATTTGTACAGCTTTAAATCATCAGCATATAACAGGAAGGAGCAGTATTTGAAGCAGCTGACAATGTCATTAATAAAACGAAGAAATAATAGGGGCCCAAGGTGCGAACCTTGCGGTACCCCCGAATGCACAGTAAATTTGAATGATACAAATTGTTTGTATTTAACTGCCTGAACTCTGCCATAAAGATATGATGAAAGCCAGTTGTAAATGTTTTCTAGGCGGCTCCGTGGCGTAGTGATATGTGTGTGACTACTACGCCCAAGGTCCCGGGTTCGAATCCCGACACGGTCCACTTGAAAAATGTTAGGCGAGCATTTTTCACAAAAATACACCCTCGTTCGGATGAGAGGTAAAATGGAGGTCCCGTGTGTAAGTGTTGTCACGCCACGTTAAAGATCCCTACCTTGCTTGGAACAGCAAGGGTTCGGGCAAAATTCCAAATTTTCCAGGTAAAAAAAAACTCGCTTCCTGGCCAATGTAGTACCTTCGGGTGGAGCATTGGAAAATCAAATGTAATGTAGATGTTTTCTAACTTGTAATTAACTAAAAGTAGATAAATGTCCGATAAACTAAGCTAAAGGTGAGTTTTTAAATGTACCGTCTGTTAAGATTTATTAAACTTATATACATTCATTTATACATGCACTGTACATTTCATACTTCAAGTAACTTGGCTCCAAAATGTGGATCAAGGAGTCATTAGAAATAATAAAAATGTAATGTCAAAGTTTTTCAAAATTATAAAATGTTATAACTAATTTCCATTCATTACACCAATGCAAAGCTTGTGCAGTTTCTTTTTATACAATGAACTTTAGTGTCATAAACAAATGGTTATTACACTAACACCGTCTACTTTACAAAACCGTAAAAGTTGTTATCGTTGTTGAAAGCATTTTAATTAATTCTGATTTGTATTCGAACACTTGAGCTTTGCATAATCAAACTAAGTTTCACAAACTGTATTTTACCTTATTTTACTGCACAATATCTATGTTGTTCTAATATTAGTCAGCGACCCAGTGCTACATTTTCTCCTGTACACGCAGAGCCGTGTCCACTGTATCTTGCACCAGGGCCGTTTTTTGATTATCTGCCGCCCGTTTACGAAAATAAAGTATGTTGCCCCCACCGTATCGATTAATTGAAATTAACCTTAAATATTTTTCTTTAAATGAAACAACAAATTACAGATAATAAAAAAAACACATTTTAATTATTAATTTTACATCCTAACATAATTATTGATATAATAACCAAATGGATAGGTAAAATTAAATACATAGCGGGTAGCCCATTAGTGCGAGGAAAACCTATATATATATATATATATATATATATATATATATATATATATATATAACAATTAGTTAAAAGTGACGACCAGCAGTGTATACAATAGATAATTACATGTTGTTTGGTCTTCTAGTAATGGGACCCTTATTTGCTTTTTGCCGAGCTTTCGATTTATTTGGAATCTTCTTCGGGGGTGCTGTGGAGTGGCTGTGATTGTCACCAGCATGGGAATTCTGAGATATTGCTTGCAGGGACTGGAGTTGAAGTACTATTGTGGCTTTGGTGATTATCATTGAAGCTTAAAGTGGATAAATTGAATAAAACATTTGATGGAAGTGCAGAAACGGCTGTGCACGTCTATCACAATACACGTTACATCGGTAACTTTTTATGCGCAACACTGTTTGTTGATTGCTGGTTTTTTTGACATTTTTTATTACTGCTCGAACTGAGTATCAATTTGTTTGCGAGAGATTTTGGATAGCCATTGTTTGCCATGGTGTTTGATGGAAGTGTCAAGTTTTTTTTTTTTTTTTTCTATGAAATGAAGGATCTGAAATTCTTGTGATTCTGTTTTTGATCATGGCAGCGTGTTTATTTTGTGATTTGTGCTGTGATTCGAATGATGGTTAGTGTACCTACCTGAACTGGTGGGAACCACTCCAGCAGGAGCTTGTTGTTGGGGCTTCTTGTTATTTTGGTGTCAGGAAATGGAATGCTGCTGTTGTGTTGTGTTTCAAATGTGGATTGGATGCATTTGTTATATTTGTTGAGGCTGTTTGGAACCTTATCAACTTCATTTTTGGATGCGGACAAATTGCATCGTCAACGGGTTTTTTGATGAAAGCTGGGGGAGTCGATGGGGTGGGAATGACATTGTCAGACGGAGGATCCATTGCTGTGGTAGCGATGGTAGGACTTGAGGTGGAACCCATAGGAGTGCCAAGGATTTGTGCATGGGGTCTATTGTTGAATGAAAGATGGGAGTTGTGAGGGATGAAATTTAGGGTTTCTGTTAGTAATTTCAAAGAGGGGTGCAATTTGGTTGAATAATATTCCATTTTTGGTTGATTGTTTCTGGTGCTGGGTTGATGGGGATATTGGTGAATGGGGGAATTGCTTCGGGAGATAT
This sequence comes from Platerodrilus igneus, assembly GCA_036346225.1. Taxonomy (NCBI): domain Eukaryota; kingdom Metazoa; phylum Arthropoda; class Insecta; order Coleoptera; family Lycidae; genus Platerodrilus; species Platerodrilus igneus. The sequence goes on along the minus strand of JARFIW010000691.1, from coordinate 1,262,067 downwards.
TAAAACAAAATCATCAGGTATGGAATGATCCTTTGTTTCCTCCGTAAATGTGGAACAGTCTTTGGTGTTGTGATTGTTAGTATTGCTGGGGGATTTGGTTGAGATATCTGCAATGAATTTGGATGATTTGTGTGTGGGAGAATTGTTTGATGCAGCTGTGGGTCTTGGGGGGATTCCATTCTTGTGGATTTTTGGTGATCCATAGAGTTTTGGTGCTGCCGAATTTGTTGTGCACAGTCGTTTTTTGTCATCTTCGTTGGTGGGGTTTTGTTTATAAAGTCTATTAACTAAGTCATTGTTCTTTTTTTTAAGTTGTAAATGTGGGGTCATATTTTAGTAATTTATACACAGTTTTGTCATTCACTAATTCTTCTCCTTTAGTCAAGTAATCTTGTTTATACATAATTACTGTAGCCGAACCCTTATCGGATTTAGTCACAATGATATTAGGGTTATCTTTTAGAAAACGTAAAGTTGTATTGAAAATGCGTTTATTACTTGCTTGATTGTGAACAGTACTTTTTAGATAATTAGTTACTACATTAGTAATACGAGCTCGCCTTTTGTCCTTGATATCACTAGGTAGTATTGTTAATATAGCTTCAATATCCACTAAAAATTTATTAATGTTTATAGTTTCTGGTGTAGGAGATATACACAATGTAGTACCTCCGGGTGGAGCATTGGGGACGTGGCCGCAAGTATAGCGGCCCTAATTCAAATTATAATGTAGGAGATATACCGGCGGCTCCGTGGCATAATGGTATGTGTGACTACTACGTCCTAGGTCCCGGGTTCGAATCCCGACACAGTCCGATTGAAAAATTTAGGTGAGCATTTTTCGCAAAAATACACCCTCGTTCGGATGAGAGGTAAAATGGAGATCCCGTGTGTGAATGTTGTCACGCATGTTAAAGATCCCTACCTTGTTTGGAACAGCAAGGGTTCGGCAAAATTCAAAATTTTCCAGGTAAAAAACTCGCTTCCTGGCCAATGTAATACCTTCGAGTGGAGCATTGGAAAATCAAATGTAATGTAGATGTTTCCTCCAAAACCAATCTTGTCTAATTTCTGCATAAGAAGGTTTAAGTTCACTCGATCAAAGGCTTTCGAGAAGTCCGTGTAAATAGCCTCAACTTCTAGACCATTCTCCAAAGATTGTATAATTGAATTAGTGAATACCAGTAAATTTGTTGTGGTGGACTTGTGTTGCTGAAAACCATGCTGGTTACAACTTATTATTTCTTTACAATTCCAGTATAGAAATTTTGAAATCAAGAAATCTAACAGTTTTGGAATAGCAGATTGAATACATGTACCTCTATAATTAGATACATCCTCTTTGTCTCCGGCTTTAAATATAGGATTTATATAACTGAGTTTCCATTTTGAAGGGAATTCGCCAAGAGGCAAAGAAAGGTTGAATAAATCTATTAATGGTGAACAGAGGCCATAAATGCATTTCTTTAATAAAATGGAAGGAATACCATCTGGACCAGGTAACTTGCAATTTTTTATATTGCATATAGCTTTAAAAACGTCACTTTTACTAAATTGTAAATTATGTAAATTTAGTGATTTGGAGACAGTTGTGTCGGGTGGAACTATGTCTTCTAAATAATAAACTTGTGAAAAGTATTCAGCAAATAAGTTCACTATACTCAAACCATCAGTGCCTTTGGTATTATTAAATTTCATTTGTTCAGGAATTCGGTTTGTATTTTTCAAATTGTTAATATGTGTCTAGAAATTTTGAGGATTTGTTTGTATACTATGTTCTGTAAATAGTATGTATTTCGAATAAAACCGAGCACTGAGACGTTTGGCTAGGCTATGATAGAACATGAACCTGTGGTAAGACTCCAACTTATTTGACAATTTATAATGCTTATGAGCAGCTTTTTTCATGTATATAATATTAATAAGTTCCTTACTGAACCAACTAGGAAATGTAAAGGGTTTAATAAGCTTCTTAGGAACATAGGATTCCAAACCATGTTGAAGTAAATAGTAAAAATGTTCAGTGGCATCATCAATATTCTTCATTGTTGTACAAAATGACCAATCAATTGTATTAAGGTAGTGGTTAAGGGATTCATAATCCACTTTATGAAAATCATATCTATATTCCTCATATTGTAGATAAGGTTGCTCTTTTTCAATCAGTACTTCAAAAGTTAATGCTCTGTAGTGATAAAACTAACACATTTCCGGACAAATGGAAAATTGCAAGAGTTTGCCCTATTCATAAAGGTGGAGACACGACTGATATAAATAACTGTCGTCCAATAAGTATTTTATCAAACTTTGCTAAAGTATTTGAATTGTGTATCTATAAAGAAATATATCCACTTGTTAAAGTACTTATCTCCGATAACCAGCATGGTTTTATGCACAATCGATCAACACAATCCAATTTAGCTGTTTTTACTCAATATGTTTCCGAGATTTTAGATGCAGAAAGGTCAAGTAGATACAATATATATGGACTTCCGTAAAGCATTTGATAGTATTTCTCATGTTATACTTACATGGAAATTGGAAAACCTTGGTTTCAATAAATCATTACAGTTGTTTGTCAAATCGTATTTGTCTTGTAGGAAGCAGGAAACCAAGTAGGAATTCGTGTTAATAACTTCATGAGTTCCTCAAGGCTCTCATTTGGGACCCTTACTATTTATTCTTTTTGGAATGACATCAAAAATAATTACAAGTGAACATCTATTTTTTGCAGATGATGTGAAAATGTTTGCAAAAATATCCACTATAGATGATGGTTCCAAACTTCAGAGTGTCATAAACAAAGTTGTACTATGGTGTCATAACAATAGTCTTAACCTGATTATCTCCAAATGAAAAATCGTTACTTTCTCTCGTAAAAAGCAGATTACATATTAAACTATACCATTGAATCTATCGATATACCACGGTATTTTATGGTAAAAGATTTAGGAATTAAGTTTGATGATAAATTGAGATTCTCACAACATGTTGCAGATGTCACAGTGTCCTCATTTAAAATATTAGGTTTTCTTATTAGGAATTGTAAAACATTTACCAACCTGAAGACCCTAAAATTACTTTATTTCTCTTTGGTACGGTCAAAGCTTGAGTACTGTTCATTGATATGGTATCCATATTATGATAAGCGTAAAGTGGCAGTAGAAGGTGTTCAGCGAAAATTCTTAAAATTTATATACTTTAGAGTGAATAATTACTACCCTGTGAGAGGCTATCCTCAAAATGAATTACTTAAACTATTTGATATACAATCTTTGGAGAATCGTAGAATTGACTCCTCTGTCAAATTTTTATATAATTTGCTCTACAATGCAGTTGACTGCCCACATTTATTATCAAAAATTAATTTTCATACACCGAGGCTTAATGCGAGAGTTAATGTTACATTCGTATGTGTCACTTCAAGAACAAATCTACTGCGTAAGTCACCTATTTATGTTATGTGCCAAAATTATAACAAAATTTCTAATGTTAGTGATATAATGTTCCATAGCATTAAACATATACTGCATGTTATGCATGAACAAACCCATACATAATTAACTAAATTTTACTTTAACATTATTGTATTGTATCTTAGTCTGTATCATCCTTTTAGATATTTGTTATTGTTCTGTAATTGGAATGTTTTCTGTTGAACAATAAATTCCTTATTATTATTATTAAAAAAAAATAGAATTTTTGAATTATTAGTTATAACTTGAGAATTTTTTAAAGATTTAATTTCGTTGTCAAAATTAATTTTTTGGTCGAGTTCAATTAAAATCATTTCGGCTTCATTTAGCTCATTCACAGATAATTCTGTAATGATTTTGTTAGATTTATTTTTGCAATTAAAAATAAACCTTTTGCAAGTGACGATTATTCTAATTAGTTTAGTAAAGCTAGAATATTTCGTAAAAATATTACTTGTGAAAACAATTAATTCTTTATTGGAATAATTAGCATTTGTAACGAGCACCTTGATTTCTGTTAAATTTATTTGGTTTTTCGTGTCAAATATTTTAGGTTTGAAATTCACATCGAATAAAAACTTGGGCCCATTGAACCAAAGTTTGTTGTTATACAACTCTAAGGGCATACACCCCCTTGAAATTATGTCAGCGGGATTAGAATGAGTATCAACATGATACCAAGAATTTGTGCCAGAAATGTTTTTTGTTTCTGTTCTATTCGCTACGAAAGCCTTCCAACGACTTGGACACGATTTTATCCAAGATAATGCGATTGCAGAATCAGTATAATAACTAACAGACGAGAATTTTGTGTTGGAAACCATTAGGATTTTTTCTACTAATTGTGCAAGCAACAGACAGACACAGATTTCAAGACGAGGTAAGCTTATAGTTGTTAGAGGAGCTACACGTGACTTTGCACACAGAATAGCACAATTTATTAAATTATCAGAGGTTATTTCTCTGACATAAATGCACGTGCCATAAGCACGTTCGCTGGCATCAGCAAAACAATGAAGCTCAATGCAGGAGTCATTGTTAAAAATAAGTTTTCGTGATATAAAAATTTTAAAAATATTTAAACACAATGAAAACGCTAACCATCGATTAAGGAGATCAGGTGGCACAACTTCATCCCGACCCAATTTAATTTTCCAAAGATGTTGCATGATCATTTTGGAAATCGTAATTATTGGACCAAGTAATCCTAGAGGGTCAAAGATTTTCGCAATATGACTAAGAATCATACGTTTTGTAGTTTGAGTTTTACTGCAGTTTAGTTGAGAACTATACTGTATAGTGTCGGAGATGGGAGACCAAAAGCCATCTTTGCATTTTATAACCAAGTTTTCTTGGTCAGACTCGGTGTCCTCCAAAAGATTTGCAATATTCGAGTTCCATTTGCGCAATGGAAAACAGCCTGCAGCTAAAACACTTAAAATATTATCGCGTAACTGTAATAATTTTGCTTCGTCATTGCTACCCGTAATTAGGTTGTCTACGTAAAAATCATTTGTAATTGTCCTATATAATTTGGGGTTTGAAAAATCAAAGGGTTTCGCAAGCTCAAGCAAACACCTTGTAGCTATGAAAGAAGCGGGACGTGTCCCATATGTGAGCGTTTTTAATTCGAAGATTTAAATTTTGTCGTCACAAGAGAATCGATATAATATTTTTTGATATGGAGTATTGTGTGGATCGATTAAAACTTGTCTGTACATTTTGGAAATGTCAGAGGTCATTATGTATTTATCGAACCCAAAACAGATTAGAATGCTAAATAAGTCATTTTGTATTACGGGACCTATCATTAAAATGTCATTCAGCGACATCCCTGAAATAGTTTTACATAACGCATCAAAAACCACTCGAATTCTTGATGTTAAAGATTCATTTTTATAAACTGCGTGATGAGGTAGAAAATAACCATTGCTGTTGCAATCATCAATATTACCAGTTTCTCCCATATGCCCAAGCTGTAAATATTTTTGCATGAAATCACGATAGTTTCTTGCAATCTCGGGATTTTTTGATATTTTGTGTTCGAGGTTAAGAAACCGATTTTTGGCAATTTCTAGCGAATCACCTAATGCTTCTGGGCTAGATTTCCAAGGCAAAGATGCCACAAATCTGCTAGAACTGTCATGCTTAATTGTGTCTTCAAAATGTTTTTCACATTCTGATTGCTCTTGAGATTTAATCGGAATTTCAGGAATGTGTTCGACTTCCCAAAATTGTGTAATGTTTTTGTCTAACTGGCGTAATGTATTTAAATTACACGCAGTGGGATAAGCGTATTGATTTGGGACGATTCCTGAAATCAACCATCCAAAGACCGAGTTTTGTAAAGTAACCTTGTCGTTACTACAACGTATTTGACCATAGCTCAGTAAACGATAAAATACTTGGGCACCTATTAAAATATCTTCCCTTCGAGATTCATTGAATTCAGGATCAGCAAGTTGCAGATTAGGCAGGATATCCATTAAATTTGCATCAAACGATTTTATGGGTAAATTGGAAGATATTTTATTCAACACAAAAAATTCTAAATCGAGTTCGAATTTTGTGTATTTTGAGCGTACGTTAGCCTTGATAACTAACTTCGAGTTTGTAGTGTTATCACTAATTCCCGTGATTGGCAGATTCATTTTGTTTGTAGAAAGACCTAGCTTTTTGCTAAATCAGTAGTGATATTTATTTGTGAAGCAGAGTTGTATGGCTCTTGCATTGTGATAACACCCTGTATCATCTCTTACTTCGATTATGCAAGTAGATAATACAATATTACACGGATTTTGTATTGCGTGTAATACATGAATTTCATCTTGAGGGCTCTGGCCATTAGAAGCACACTCAGAATGATTCGAGTTTAAAGGTGTTTCGGTATTAGCTTCCTGTGAAGGTGGCTTACAAGTATTACCATTAGCATTCATCTTATCTAAATGCAGAATTGTATTGTACAAAGCACCGCATTTTCGACATCTAGAGGAGTTGCAATTGGGCGCAGGATGATCTGGCCTAAGGCGATTGAGACATAAACACTTTTTACGAACGTTTTCTATACGAAATTTGACATAAAGTTTTAAAAGATTTGTGCACTGATTTGTAAAGTGATTACTTTCTGTGCAATAATTACAATTATTTGGTTTGTTCAAAGTCAAACTGCAAGACGTGGACTTATAATTATTTTTTATGAATTGTCGTTTGAAACTAGTGTTATCGCTAGCTTCACGAGAATTTATAGCATTTAGAGAGTGGGATTTTTGTGTTAAAAAGTCAGATAACATTTTATATGTAGGTACATTCGTGGACGTTAATTTATTTTTTTACTCAGTACGAGTTGTAAGTGGAAGTTTTGAGGTTATTAGATAAACTAACATATCATCACATTTATCAACAGATCTCCCCATGGCAGTAAGAGACCTTACATGTTGCGAGGCAATATCTAAAATATTACGTAATCCTTGATAAGACTCCTTATGTAAGGCAGGCAATTCAAAAATTGAATGAATGTGATTTGTAACAATAACTCTTTCATTTTCATATCGATCACGTAAGATTTGTTTCGGACTTTCGTAATTTTTAGGCGTAATTTCTAAACATTTTATAGTTTCCGCTGCTTCAGATTTTAAACATACTATTAAGTATTGTAATTTCTAAGGGACTTAATAAATGGCCTGAACCTATCAAATATTCAAATACCTGAATAAACGAGAAATATTCTTCAAATTTTCCTTAGAAATAAGGAAAATTTAAAAACGGCAACCTGGCAACAACGGAGCATTAACAGACGTATTGATATTAATTTCAGGTTGAGGAACAACAGGTTTTTGTTCTGGTTTGTTAATACTCAACGCGTTAAATTTAGCTTGTGGAAAACATCGTATCAGTTTCCATTTGTTCATTAAATAAATCTTGAAATTCTAAATCAAGATCGAGATTATAAATTTTTTGTAAATAAGATTCGAGTTCATCAATAATTTACAACAAGTATCAAATTGTATCGTAACATGCTGCATTGCAATGCCGATATAAATAAAAAAAAGTTGCTATCAAAACAAAAACGTGCTTATGCAAAAGAGCAATCCTCAAACGATATAACAACAGTAAAAACTAGTGTATCAAATTATTAAAGCATTATTTCTTATATCGAGAAATTAATCAAACAACCATTGTAACTAATGGGGATGGAAGATGAACCTAAATACAAAACACTATTATCAACCTCACTCTAAATGAACCATTCACTGAAATAGTACAACCTGGAAATATTTTATTTCTTAACCAACTCAACATTGAAGTAACGAAAACTTTATTTTAATGCTAATTTATGCTTGTTGCAACATTTGAACAACTAACGATTAAGAACTTAGAGGTTCCAGAAACGACGAGTACTATGAAAATTTTAAACAAACTATTTTGAGTGTACCAAACGAAAGTAACACGTATGAGCGCCAGTGTAATAATGTTCGCGTGAGTTTACCATACAAGTCCACGTTGGGCGCCAGTGTTACCATTTTTGTTTTTTGGTGTCGGGTGTGCCCAGTGTAACTATTATGTCATTGGGCGTAAATGGAGCGATTTTTATTTCTATTATTTGATTAGAATTTATTCTTAATGTTATCGGTTTTGATAGACTCTAGATCTTCACAATATTCACAGCTTAGTCTGGAAATTATCCCAAGGGCGAGCAATGAGATTAGACGTGGATGAAAAATAAACTCAACTATAAAGGGGTAATGGAATAATGGAAAAGGGGGAGGGGAAATGAGCGCTACCGCATCTATATGGACAATAAAAAAAACAAAAGTATCCTATGAGAAGATGCAGAAACCCACGGGCTGTAATTATTATCAAAACCTACAAATTGTACCAAACAACACTTCTGGAAACCTCTCAAATGTATCTACTTCAACTACTGCTGCGATGATCCTGAAAGAAAATGTCGCGCAATAAATTTTAAATCAGAAGCCAGTTTGCGTCTTTTGCAATAACAAAAATACAACAATACCTATAAATTAATCATCATGAAACTATCACACTAAAAATGTTATACTTAAAAATGGATATCAAAAAGAAGTCGCTTGCATCGCTTTTATAAGTCTTGCTCTGCTTGAGTGTCCCTCAAGTTTCATCACTCAAAATTTATTTTCCCAAATTGTACTCTCATTAAATTTAAATACTCATAAATAAAAGACTTAGAGCTTTGAACCAAAAATATAATTTAAAGTAATTCTTTTCTTCTTTCAAATGCATATAAACAAAATCGCAAGTTTGATATTCAAATGTAAAATTAAACTTTCTATAGAATAAGAATTCATAAATATTCTCTTTAAATAATGAAATTTTGACTTTAGATAGATACTATTTTCATAAACAAAATTTTGTAACCCCAAATGACAGATCTGTTAGATTGATTCACTATAAATTTCTAATAAATCTCACACGTAGTATTTGTTACTATAAAAGTATTCATAAGCATGTAGCTTAAATAAATTAAAATCGTTCAAGTTAACATGGCATAAGAATACCACAGTTAACCTACTAATCATCAAGTACACAATAAATGACACTTAGTTGAAAGTGAACTTTACAAACTTTTTATAAGGTCACATCCACATTTCACGTGTTTCATCAAATACTTCGAACTACATTTAAGAAACAAGGTTTCCCTTTCTGTTATGAAACTTTAAATTTCAACTGTTAACAAAAAACTATCTGACACACAATTTTTAGAACATTGTAGCTTTTAAAAAATTTTTTATAATGAATCTTAAATGCAAAATTTATACTCTTATTAAATTTAATATTTTTAATGATTGTATGAACAGTTTCATATGTTCACAAACATAATAATGAAGTTCCAACCTCAAACCACATAAAAAAAGTTAAACACTCACCAAAATTGATTCCCGTTCTAATAAGGGTTCTAAATACCTGGCTTACATGCAAGCAAAAACTCCAACCTCAAAAAAAGTTTCAAACTAAAAGCATTGAATTTCATGTTGGCAACTAAATTTCTGTTATGGAAATTCCAAACTAAACGGCTGACATCACGATGTGTCACATACCAATCAAACAAACACCATGTGTGCGGTCACAATTATTTCATGATACTAATGTTTCTCCATAATAAAAAAATGCACGTTAATGGATACTGCAGTCAAACAATCACTTTGACACGTTTACTTAGTATTTTGGCGTATTAACAAAGCCCGGGGAAAATATACTTAAACACGTATTAATTATAACATCGCGACCCCTTTAAACGACCATAATTTAACGCCGACCTAAATACCTATCCTTAAGGACCAGCTGGCACATAAAAGAGCCAACATTTCCACCTACTCGTTCTGTTATCGTTGCATCAAAGAAAATGGCTGAGTTATCTATCGTTGCTATGAATATAAAGAACAGGTGAGACGTCCGAAACGCCACCTCGTGACACCTTCACAAGCTCAATATTAACTTCATAATTCTTGACAATGGATACCAACCGCCTACGAATTAGGCGATTTAGGTGATTTGTTTATAATGTTTATAATGGATTAAATGGTAATAACATTTATTTCTATTACGAAATTGTTCCTTTTAATATTATAATGCAAACCAATGAAATCAGATGCCACAGAATTGTAACAAATAGAAGAGACTTCGAAAATTAATACCTTAGTATTTATATTTGCTACACCGCCAATCGAGATTGACGTACTTCTGCCTGCGTTCGTGGGAAGATGAACTTCTTCTCATGACAGAACCCTACGTCAACACTTACAATTGCAAAGATAAGCAACTGACGTCAAGATCCGTGTGAACGGTACTAATCCCGGGGTTTCACAATGTCAACGAAATTGCACTAATTAACGGGGATTTTTACAAATTTTAAAAAAAATCTCTAACTTCTAAATTAATGGATTGAATTCCTAAAAGCTTTAAAATAAAGCGTATCAACTTACTTGCTTCATACTTCTGACCGGTAGAATGTTCTTGACTCTATAAACTTTCCGAACACATCCTCCGAAGTAGTCGCCTCCTGGATATCCAAATGGGGGACTATTTTAACTCCGGAATTTTTTACTCCAGAAGAGGCCATCTTAAATAACAATCTAGATATGCTGTGTACTTGAAAGGTAATGTGGTGGTTTCCCATTGCTTTCTACATCGCAGTAGTGTGTCTTAGAATGCCATACCGACCCCTATGGTCTCTACCACTTTTAAGTACCGAAAGAGCTGCTGTCCTCTTTTGAGGACCTGTCGAGGTCTGGTTCCTCACTAAAGACCCCACTAATTTGGTTAAACCTGTGGTTCAGCTCTTTAGATCACTGGAACTCTCAAGCCATTCCACCCTTTCTAGTAATCTAGAATGGTACAAGTCCCATTAGCAAAATTAAAACAAATTTGAATCTTTTTCAACATAATAACTAACAGACATGTCACAGTATCAAATTATATTTTTGGATAGAATCAAATAATTTATGTTCTGAATAGCATTTCGAACTTGAGCTGAATATTTTAGCAACCAACTGATAACACTTTTTTCTCATGCATGATTTATGTTATTTTGTAGGTGTTACATGTTGGAATCCTTCATTTGATGTAACTCCAGCCCATCTTATTACCGGTATTATAACAGAAAAAGGAGTATTTGATCCAAGTGATTTGCAAGAAGAACTACGTAAGAATAACGAGTAGTAGAATATTTATACAAAGAAGGTTTGAAAAGTACATGTCATCCAAGGACGTTTTATATATTGTATAATAATATTTCTGTTAAGTATATACATATGTGTCATTCCATTATATTAGAATTTTTAAACAAAATTCTCGTCTTTAAAAATATTGAATGTTAGAATAGTAAAGCTTCCTAGATTTAAATTAACTTTAAATTATTATTTTTGATAACTTTCAGCATGGGCATGGATTAAAGAGTCTATGAATTGAAAATAAAAATTAGAAATGTGTGTTACAGTATTCCGTGCAGACAATAAAGAAAGCAGCAAAGTAGTAGAGAACCTCGCCTACACCAAATACCGCAACAATACACAGGGACAGAATGGTGGAATTGAATTCCAAAGAAATTGGAGTTCGAGCTAGCTTAAAAATGTCGTAGTGTGGGGTGGGCAATCTAGAAAGAAAAGAATTGGAAACCTCAGTAAAAAACTATATTATGAACATACAAGAAAACAACAGTCCCAAAAGAATATTTACAAACGTCAAAAACACATTTACGTAATCGTTCGTTACAACGTGATGTACACAAAGCGTCAATTTACATATAGTACAGTATAAACCTAAACATTTTAAAATATCGAGAATAAAATCTTATTATCTAAATACAGGAATACTTCCAACATGTTCCAACTCTAAATATGTACAAGAAATAAAGTAATAATACAGTAGCATCTGCTTTAGGAAATGCACTTGGTAACATTAAAATTTTGAAAATCTATTAACATTAATTACTTTATTGCGAAATCAACCAAAAAGAAGTGTTTAGCTTCCAAAACATCAACACGAATAAAGCAAACAGAAAAATGCACCATACCTAGAGCTATACCATCTTAGGATGGGAAATGCGGCTGTATTTGTCTACGGCTGGATGCTGGAACCACCAAATTAACTATACTAGCACATAACGCATTTTAAAAGTGCGACTTTACAACTCTCACAGGATGTTGTGTAACAGTAAGAAAATGAAGAAGTAAGATACCTTTTTCAAAGTTGAACTTTTATTTATACAACTTTGAGAACGATGGGGTGCATAACGAAGAACCATTCCCAGCAATAGAATGTTATCTGTTCTACGAAAGGAAGCAAAACTATATATATTCCAGACAACGGCAAAAACCATTCGTAGTATGAAAGCACTAACTAAAAGAAAATACGATAATTATTCCATTGAATTTCGTTGTTTACATGGGAAAGCATCCCAAGATTTATGCAACTGGACACACTCCCAAGCCAATCCGTTGCCTGACTTTTTAGAGAAGAATAGAGGTTTGTATGATTATTAATCCATGCTATGAGGATACCACGAAATAACGAGTAGGCCCGATTTTATTACCCTTAAAATTTGAGCTACCGAACACGTGCAAATAAAAAATTGGATTTTCACAGAACACTAGCAGGTAACAACACATTTAAAGTATTTAAATGGGCGAGAAGTTTTCAGAAGCTAAATGTTTGCTACTTTCAACGAATAACTATTGAAAATAGTAAGCCCATATGTCAAGGAAGTACTCAGGCAAGCTTCGAGCTGTGTAACGATTTCAAAGAATTTATAAATTGTTTTAGGATAAATTCCACATACTGAGGGAAATTTATACTGGATGTATTTATTAAGTTTGTATAATTTGAAAATAACATAAAAAGGGTTTAAATTAGCGTTTTTAATTAAGAGAGTTACAATTTAATGCAGAATCACTCTATTTCAAAAATATGTGTCATTTGAAATTACATTTACTTCTTAATATAGTCCATGGGTGCATTTATACCAGCGATGATTTAAGCGAATATATCATAATAGAATTCAAGTCAGATTTTTAAATCTGTCATCCACATGGCTTTAACTAGAGTAGTCGAAGTACCTGAAATATCAAATGACGTGCTTAATATTTTATAAGCATTTGAGTTTCAAGTTCCCGAAAAAAGTTGTCGAAGTACGGTGCTTCAAATTATTTATTTATTTTATATTTCCAGCAAGTGTAAAAAAACCCCTATTCACAGGAAACAATAAAATAATATAAAAAATGACTGAAAATATTTGAAATTACATGAGCACTTTGATTGTTACGTCCCATCATGACAATAAATTGTACCTTGGTAGTATGTTAGTACATTCTTTTAATGTACCGTTATAGCTAGGAAATGAGGCGGCTTGCGTGCCAGTTTTGCTCTTTCACCCCACCATGCGGTGACTGTAAATGTCTGTAGTCAGTATTCTTGCATTCGTACCGCAATAAAGATGCTCAAATCTCGTCTCCTGTTAATTTTAATATAAAAGGAAATATTGGTAAAAACACCGTTGTGTTCTCGTTACGTAAGGTGAACTGCAGTACGCCGTCATCTTACATTTGGTCCTTCGTAGAGCCAGATCGCTAATTACAATGACCGTAGTTAATTGAACATTAAAGATATCACGCGCGTGTAGACGAAGTTTTATATCTCGGTCGGGTAACAGAAGTTCAAGTAGTGCCATCTTTATCGTAAGTTTGGTAGACAAGTTACCTGCTACAAACTGGACAAGCAACCCTTACAATCGTCTTTCAATTTTAAACACGTTTTAAGAATATAATAAGAGGCATTCCTCTTCTCGTAAGTGGCAGTAAGGGCGATTGCTTGCAAGAATCTTTACGAGATACAACCAACTTGGGCAAACAGTAGAGTGTTCCGTTAGGTTACTCTATTGTTCTCCAGAACTGGTCAGCAAAGAAAGGGTCTTCTGTATACATATTTCTCAGTAAACTAAACTTGTTACGTGCCAAAGTGGCCCTGTAACATATGTGTTGGGTTGAGTTGATTTATGGAGGTTTCGCGCCATAATTTCAAGGGACGCGGCGCGCGGAATTTGAATAGACTAGGCGTGTACTTCCGTTGCGTCATAGTGCGTTTGCGCAGATCGTGCGACTCTAGAGGGATGGACGAATAAGTTCGCGCGGATGTGAAAAAGACAAAGTGGGGAGAGGTTTCCGTGACGCTCTTGAACGTGGCTTTTTGCCTTTGTCTTCGAGTGAAGTGGTCGTTTTTTTTTGGTAACGTATCGTTAGCTTTACCTATGTAGATATCCTGCTTGCCTATCTTTTGTTTGTCGACCCTTACCTGTTTTTTTCCGTCATTCCCTGCATAGGTAGGTAATCAGCAACCTTCGGCAAACTGGACTCCACGACCCTGATGTCCATGCCCCGCTAGCAGCTCCGGAGGAATCACCATCTTTAATCCCTCCGGGATGTAGCCAGATGGACTTCAATAGAGGCCTACCGTAGCGCAACTTCGTGCGAATGCCTGATATCTTATGTGAGTATTCTGTTTGTTAAAATTATTCGCTTTTATCTTTCATTGTTTAAATATGTAAATTTCCGTAGTATTACGCAATGTAGTTTGTGCAGTGGTGACGTCATGGTAGATGACCGCGCCCCAAATCTGTATATGGTTCGCGCTGTCATCCGCCAGAGGCATAGCCCGCTTTCTCATTGCGCTTGCGCGATGTGTTTATGAACTCGTAAACTGTTTTTTCGACTTTTAAATGTGTAGAACTATCACCAATTGATTTGGAATACGTAATACTATTACATAATACGTACAATTGAATTGTAATAAACTTCTACAATGGAAGAACATGAAATAGTTACATTTCAAGCTGAAGTTAAGAAATACAAAAATAAACGCGCTTACCTGAAACGCAGCTTAACAATGCTAGATCAGTATCTAAATGAGAGTAAGGTAAACGATGAAACTCGCAGTAAAGCTACAAGACAATTTCAGATATGTACTAAATTGATTAATGCGCTTGAGGAATTATTGGAAGAAATGTACGGTAGTAATTTTAATTCCGAATTTCAGGACATTTTTGCGGAAAAGGAATGCATTGACGCAACCTTTTCAAAATTGCAACTAAAATTTAATACTTTTGCTGAAACAAAGCCACAAAAACTTGGGCAATCAGCTAGTCGTGTAGCTAAATTACCGAATATACAAATACCAACGTTCAGTGGAAAATTTGACAAATGGATTTCGTTCAGAGAGACATTTAATTCGCTCATTGATTCTAATGACTCTTTATCGCCAATCGAAAAACTACAGTACTTGAAATCGAGTTTAAAGAATGAAGCTTGGGATACAATTAAGTGCCTTGAAATTGAAATCGAGTTTAAAGAATGAAGCTTGGGATACAATAGTGCCTTGAAATAACATCTCAAAATTATGAAAACGCTAAACAAATATTGAAAGATTGCTACGAAAACGAACGCGTCATTGTTACCACTCACATTCGTTCAATTTTTGAATTGCCTGTACTTCACAAAGAGTCGTACCAAGGTTTGCGTAACATTATGGATACAACTTCACAACATCTACGTTCTATAACTGACATGGATAGACCAGTGGAAGAGTGGAGCGATATCTTGGTTTATTTAATCACATCGAAACTTCCTCTGCCAACACGAAACGAATGGGAAAATAAATTAGAAGTCTCAAACTTGCTGCCATACAAGATGTGCGATTTTCTAAATCAAAGGTGCCATGCATTAAACGCAATTAGCTCATGCGAAAACAACAATTTTGCAGTGAAAAATCCACGTATCAAGGTAATTACAAGTCCGCGTCCTGTGGTTTAACGTTAAACAAGTCAGGTAATTGTAATTATTGCTCTGAAAATACTCATTTCACTAGCAATTGTCCAGCATCCTTAAAATTTCAGGTTGATTCGCGCATAGAAATAGCTCGAAATAAACGCTTGTGTCTTAATTGATTAAGACCTGGTCATTTTGGGGTAAATTGTAAATCTTCTCGCTGTAAGAAATGTTCAAAATTGCACAATACAATTTTGCATTTAACGTCTTCAAAAAATGACAGTGGTCGCAATCTGTCAATAAATGAAAACATTAACCCTAACCAGTTGTTGGAGTTTCCTAAATTATTTCGTATTCGTAAAATCTTCTTTATTTTCATTAAGATTAATTACGTTCAAAAATGCTCTATTATTATTTCATTAGAGCATATCAATATTCAATTCCATTAAATAGCCTGTCCTACAGGCAGGAAGATAACCTTGAGCACGTGCAGCGCTCACCTGCCTTCGTTCTGATAAGCAAAATACTGAGTTCGTTACTAGCCTTCCCAAGTTATAAACGTATTCGCACGGGCTGTAATTATCTTTATGCTAAACCGCTGTTCTATAAATTATTTCTAGTGTGCAAAATTGTAATGAATTCGTTTCCTATCGTAATAGTTATTGATTAACTTAAATACGAGGCGATCATTATGTAGTAATTTCTATTCTCTCAACACAGGTGCGTGTTTTTCCGGATGTATGTAAATTTCTTACAATCGTCCAAACGTTATTGATCTTTCCGGTTATAATCGTAATTAATAACCATTTTTCTTAATCTGGTATCACAACAAGTTATCTCGTACTTGTGTGGTATTAATGCAATGACCCTTTCAATTGACGTATGATACAAAATACGTTAGTGAACTTGATACAATGGCATAGGTACTTAAATTCATAATACTGTGATAAAAGTAGTACGTTTATACAAGTTCGAATACTTCAGAAATTTAATATACTGTAAATTGTGCTTTTCGCTGTATTTCTCATTGTTATTGACGTTATAATATATGATCCTCTTACTACACGGTGTACGATTAATTGTTTAATTTACTCACTCCATAAAGTTCACCAGATTGTCGTTGTGAGTTGTTATATTGCAATAGTGTTCATTTTCTACTATTTGGTCCTTCGTATCTTCGCATTTCTTCCACTAGTGTCTACCCCTCGACGATTACAGTTCACTGCTCTGGGAGGTGGAACTTCAGGGGTGCCTACTTCGCTCCACCTTCCCTGAGTTACCCGATCACCAGTCTTTGTACAATTCTAGTTATTATTTTTGACTCGTGTGCTATCAAACTTATTGTTCGAAAATTTTCACATCTATCCGCGCCTTTCTTTTTTGGTATAGTTACTATGACGTTACGTTCGAAATCTTTGGGTATCTCGCCAGTCTCATTCGTATAGCTTACAAGTTGAAAGAGATGTTCTGTTACTGCTTGCCTCGCGGCTTTTAGAGTTTCTGCTTACACCTTATCTGTACCCGACGCCTTACCATTTTTCAGACCCTTTAACCCTAATTTAAACTCATCTCTAACTATAGGATATCCCAAGTCATCATTTTCAATGTTAGATTCCTGTTCTAAAGCAGTTAGTTTCTCTCCGTTAGTGTAATTTAAATAAAAAGTGTAGCTTAAATACCCATTGCCGAAGGTCTAGATTACTAAAACAGGTGAAATGGCTTGCTTGCGTGTTCTAATGAGCTAAAATGCCAAACTTCTGGTCCAACCAAAGTAGTAGGGTCGTTAGTGAGGAACCAGACTAAGACAGGTCCCCGAAAGAGGGCAGCGGCTCTTTCGGTACTTAGATTGGCAGAGACTATAGGGATCAGTATGGCAGTCTAAGACACACTACCGTGATGTGGAAGGCAACGGGAAACCACGACATTACCTCCCAAGTACATAGCGTACCTAAATTATAATAAAATGATGGCATTCTCTGGGGTAAAAGATTCCGGAGTTAAAATAGTCCCCCATTCGGATTTTTGGGAGGGGACTTCTTCGGAGAATGCGATCAGAAAGTTAAGAATAAAAGTCTGGAACATTTTGTGAGTCGGAGCGTGGAATGTCAGAAGTATGAAGGAAGTAGGTAAGCTAGAGAATGTAAAAATCGAAATGAACAGGTTATCACTAGACATAGTAGGAATCAGCGAAGTTCGGTGGCCAAAGGCGGAGGACTTTTGGAGTCGAGACTTCAGGGTAATTCATACAGGAGCAGAGGAAGGAAATATGATACTGTGTAGAAAATTACTTACAAAAGAACGAAAGAGTACTTATGGTTAGATTAGAATCTAAACCGGTAAACGCAATAATGATACAAGTATACATGCCCACCTCTAGCTACAGTGACGAAGAGGTAGAAACGATCTACAAAAATATCGAGGATATATTAAGATACGTAAAAGGACATGAAAATTTAATAATTACGGGGGATTTTAATGCAGTGGTAGGTGTAAGTAGGGAAGGTGCGATAGTAGGTTTATTTGGGTTAGGCACGAGAAACGACAGGGGAAATAGGCTGGTAGAATTTTGCGACAAGAACAATTTAATCGTCACAAACACATAATTTCAACAACATGCTAGAAGACGATTTACGTGGAAGATGCCAGGAGACATAGGAAGATATCAAATAGATTAAATTCTTGTTAGACAACAGTTTAGGAATCAAGTAAAAGACTGTAGAAGCTACCCAGAAACAGATATAGGCACTGACCACAACATCGTAATTATGAACGCCACACTTAAATTTAAAAATTTGAAAAATAGATACAAAAAAAGGGACTTTGACTTAGAGAAATTGAAAGAAAAAGATATACAAGAAAGTTCGAAAAAAAGTCAAATGAATTGCTCAAAGGTATCTAAAAAATATCTTATACTAAGGAAGTAAAAATAGAATGGAATAACATTAAATCCAGCCTAGACATTGCGGCCTGAAATATTCTGGAGTATACACAAAAAGAAAATAAGAAACTATGGATAACAGGGGATATCCTGAATTTAATAGACGAAAGACGAAAATACAAAAATAAATCTGACAAAACAGGAAAACAGATATACAAAGCCAAAACGGAAAATTATTCGCAAATGCAGGAAAGCTAAAGAACAATGAATTGATGAAAAGTGCAAAGATGTACAAACTAAGATGGAAGTAGGAAAGACAGATGAAGCATACTGTTGCGAGCTACTATTAGGCAACCCGTCAAACACATAAGCACCGTAAGCACTGTATATTCTCCAGGGACCGAGGCTTTTGTAGCATTTACTGAAGAATGAATCATAATTTTTAATTCAGAGTATAAATAAGACCGATGATGAAGTACAGAGTTAGTCTATATCAGAATGTCGAATATGAACTATATCGTGTAAAGTTAAATAGTTAAGCTTTTGGAAGTCAAAGAATAAACATTAATCTGTATAAGTGTGAAAGTGTATATTGTACCGACAGCTGTACGTAAATAGACGAAAGTGTAATAAATCAATTATAGTAGTGTTAGTGTTGTTAATAGACCTATAGTTAAGAATTTAGTTTAAGAAGATATTAGTGCTTGTAAATTCATTAGTGTGATAGTGCTTCATTGTTAATTGGACTGAAAACATTAATAAATAAGGCATATACTGTTAATTAGACTTGTGAACAGTGAGTAATAAAGACTCTTGTTATTACTTGTTTTTAATTAGTGAAACGCGGTAGTAGTAGCCCGCTACAATACAAACTAATTAGAATTAATTTTAGGGATATAAAACAGTATAGCAAAAATATAAGGTACATGAGAGGAAACGTCATTATAGAAAATGTAGCGAAAGTGGGTAAATGGCAAGGATATATAGGGAATTTATATGCAGGAGAGAAACTAACTGCTTTAGAACAGGAATCTGACATTGAAAATGATGACTTGGGATATCCTATAGTTAGAGATGAGTTTAAATTAGGGTTAAAGGGTCTGAAAAATGGTAAGGCGTCGGGTACAGATAAGGTGTAAGCAGAAACTCTAAAAGCCGCGAGACAAGCAGTAACAGAACATCTCTTTCAACTTGTAAGCTATACGAATGAGACTGGCGAGATACCCAAAGATTTCGAACGTAACATCATAGTAACTATACCAAAAAAGAAAGGCGTGGATAGATGTGAAAATTTTCGAACAATAAGTTTGATAGCACACGAGTCAAAAATAATAACTAGAATTGTACAAAGACGAATGTAAAAACGGGCTGAAGAAATACTAGGAGAAGAACAATTTGGGTTTAGGCGAAAAGGGGAACACGGAAGGCTATTTTAACTCTGATAGTGATAATAGAGAAAACAATAGAAAAAGAAGAAAGCGCGTATATAAGGTTTGTAGATCTGGAAAAAGCATTAGACAATGTAAAATGGAAAAAAAATGTTTGAAATACTCAAAAAGATTGGAATGAGTTATAGGGATTGACGAATAGTACATAGCACAAAGAGCAAAGATCAGTAATAGAATTAGAACAGGAACGTAGAGAAATAAACATTAGGAAAAGGGTGAAACAGGGATGTGCTTTATTCCCATTAATTTTCAACTTGTACATTGAAGAGGCAATGAATACTGTCAAATGCAGCAAGACATTTGAAATTACTATGCAGGGACAAAAAATTGATATGCTTAGATTTGCAGATGATATAGCGGTATTAGAGTCTAGCAAAGAAGAGTTAGAAGCTGCTCTTAATGAAATGGAAAAGATTCTAACAGAGACATACTGTATGAAAGTTAACAAAACTAAAACTAAAGTACTACTATGCATAGGAGGGGAAAATAAATCAAACACAAGAATACAAATTATGTAACACAAACTTATAAGAGGTTAAGAATTTCTGCTACCTAGGAAGCCAAATAACGCAAGATGGGAAAATCACAGATGATATAAAACAAAAATTAACACAAGGTCCTGCTACATTTAACAAGAAAACGCAACTACTGTGTTCAAAGATAACAAACATAGAATCAAGGAAAAGATTGCTTAAAACATATGTGTGGAGCACAGCACTGTATGGCTGTGAAGACTAGACAGTAGGAGAAGCGGACAAGAGAAAGGTAGAAGTCTTTGAAATGTGGTGCTATAAACGTATGATAAAGATATCATGGACAGACAAAGTTAAGAACGAAGAGGTACTAAAAATGGTAGGGAAAGAAAGAAATATGTGGAAAACGGTAAAAAATAGGAGAGATAGGATGATAGGCCACATACTACGGCATGAGGAAATAGTGCAAAATATATTAGAAGCAGAGATATGAAATAAGAGAAGAAGGGGTAGACCTAGGTTAGACTACTGTACACAGATAGTGAAAGATATAGGCTGTAGGAGTTTTAGGGAGATGTGTAGGCTAGTTCAGAATAGAAATCAATGGAGGTACGCATCCAACCAGCCCAAAATATGGATAAACTAATGACGAAAAAAATAACTACTTAAACATGATGATTATTATAAGCAAGTACAAGTATTGGTTGGTCAATATTCTCAAATAATTTTAATTGTATGAAAGGATTTACTGGAAAACTATTATTTTGGCAAATGTCTAAGTGTTGGGGGATCTTGGCAACCACAGACTGCTCAACCCCCTTCACTGAATCTCGGTGAAATAGAGCATTAAATTAGAAAACAATATAAGGGGAACCGAGCTGTATACATGCTGTGTGAGAATTTCAAGGAACTGTGTAGGCTAGCTCAGAATATAAATAAGTGCAGGTACGTGTCCAACCA
Source organism: Platerodrilus igneus (assembly GCA_036346225.1). Taxonomy (NCBI): domain Eukaryota; kingdom Metazoa; phylum Arthropoda; class Insecta; order Coleoptera; family Lycidae; genus Platerodrilus; species Platerodrilus igneus. Next base: position 1,240,542 of record JARFIW010000691.1, on the reverse strand, counting down.
GGTTTGAGACGGAAAACCTTATGACGAAAAATAAGCGCACATAAATCTGATGATTATTAAAAACACCTTTGTGTTGGTTGTGAAATATCTGCAACTAATGTTGACTGCGCGAAAGATATATTGGAAAAAATATTAAATCGGTAAATGATTAAGTGCTGGGGGAACTTGGCAGCCACATGCTGCTTACCTTCCTTCACAACCACTGAATGTCGGAGAAATAGGGTATATAATTGTAAAACAGTAGAAGGGGACCAAACTGCATCTAACAAGAAAGAACAGCGCCTATTATGAAAGACAACAAACATAGAACAAGAAGAAAATTGTCAAAAGCATATGTGTGGAGCCCATCACAGCATGCCTATGAAATACGGACAATCTGAAAAGCAGACAAAAAAACGGTAGCAGTTTTTAGAAATGCTGTGCTTCAGATGTATGAGGATGATAGTATGGACAGGCAAAGTTAATAACAATTAGGTTATAGAAATAGTAGGAGAACAAGGATATCTGTGGAAAAAAATAGGAGTAATAGAAGGTCAAAATACGTTCTAATGAGTTTTTGGGGGATAGTATGGGATATATTACAAGCAGAGATAGGAAAAAAGAGATAGATGTAGACCTAGATCAGATAGTGATAGATGCAGACTGTGCAAATTTTAGGGAAATCTGTAGGTTAGTTCAGAATAGGAAACAATGATGTACACATCTAACAATTCCAGGACTGAAGACCTAATGATGATGAGCTTAAATACAAATTAGATTTGTTTCTATGTATAGCAATAATTAAAATAAGCCACTGAATTAACAGTGTATAATATGTTATGTTTTATTTACAAATAAATTCATTAAAAAGGTTTTATTAGCGCTATAAAGCAGGTAGGTACCTAAACGGTTTGGCTTGGAGGTTTTTAAATTTACTTTTTACTATAAATTCACTTAAAATGGGACTTTAAAACCTAAAGCGAGCATAATTGACCGATCTTTACCTGGCTGTTGTCGTTTAGCCATGAGCGCGCATATGTGCGTGAAACTATCACATTCAGTGCAGCGACACTTTTTTAACTAATTTCGTCTGAATTCCTTGTACTGTCGCTGGTATTGAGGTAATAACTGCAATAACTGTTTAATAAAGTGGCACGTGTTCGTCCATTCAGTTGAGTATCTTATTAATACTTCAATGAACGTTATCATACTAAAATTAAAATTACACGAGATTCGATAATAAGTTTGTTTAAAATTAGTTTCCACCTTTTTCTTATCTTATTTTTATTTCTTGATAACGATCAAACGTTGCAACTGATTGCTATTTAAATCTTTTATTTTAAAGACTATATGTTAGAGCTTCTTTTATTGCTCACATAAATGCTATTTCAAGTAGAATTTGAAACTCTTAACTGCCTGAATGAATTACTTCAATTAAATGATTACAGAAATTGTTTGCTAATTTTTGTCTGTTTAATGTAGTTTCTATTTATTATATACTTTTAGAATATTTATTTATTTTTACCTTCTACAATTCGAAAATAAATTTGTATATCGTATTTAAATTGATAAGCATTTGATGAGTTTATCTTTTTAAGACAAACATTTAGAAATGTATTAAAAAACCCCTAATGTTTAATTTAGGATCAAAATATAGTAAACATTTCTTTGCAAGGCGATTGTTATTAAATACAAAATAATGTATATTCATTAAGAAGTGTTGTTTTTACCATTAAAAACTAACATTTCTTAGAACGGTGATTTGCAATATTTTAAAATGGCCAATCATTAGAATAAATGGTATATAGTAGCATAAATGGCCACAGAACTTTGTTATTGGACATTGGCAGAAATTCTAGTGATTTTTGCTGTTATTTCCACAATCAATTTTAAATTCATGAACGTAAGCGTAGCCACGTCCGAACGTCTTGTAATTTAAACTTTAAATTTATGACAAAATGGTTCAATAATGTTGAATAACAATTTGGTAATTAAGTCTTGACTTAGAATATAATGAGGATGTAACAATGAGTTGCAGGCTCATTTTAATGGAAACTTCAACTTTCTGTTCCTAACCTATTTTTAGCACTTGTAAATACTCAATCCACTGTACTATATTCTTTTAAATAGATAATAAGAGCTAAATTCTATAAATAGTGCGGCTCCCAGAAATTAATTTTCTATCCAAATAGTATACAATTACCATGGTACATATTTTTTGTTACAATAAATATAAAAAATTTAATTGCAGGCTTTACTGGGGGCTCAACTTGTTATTTCGTTAATTATGCTAAGTATTATTCAAAAAGTAGGTTCATATTTCTCGTTTGCAAAGTGGCTAATGTGCTCTACAGATCTCATTCGATATCTACATCCAACAGATTCCGAACTACGTCAGTTAGCAAATTTACCAAAAGATAAATGGAAAGCAAAACGAAACACAAGGCATCAAGATAATGGACCACAGAAGCGCGATACTTTTCATGTTGCACGAAGCTTGGATATCGACTTAGAAACTGTAAGAGTATCGGCTTATGATGTTGTACATCTTCGGTATTATATTGAATATCAATGGTTATTAGATTTCGCCCTATACTCATTAATTGTATATTTAACCACAGAGGTATGTTATTTTAAGATTACCTATAAATTATTTTTGTTTTTAGATATACCTTTCATTTTATCCTCAAAGAAATGAAGTAAATTTAAGCATGATGTGGTGTATGTTAGTCATAGGTTTTGCAGTGTAAGTTTATGTTAAAGTCCAATAGTATCAGGATCTCAATGTTGTAGAAAACACCTGTTTTCGCTAATGCTTGAATATTTCAAAAGTGAAGATTCAATTGGTGAGCGATCGACATGCATTGTTATGGGTTTTGTTTTTATGTTAATTTCAATGGTAGTTTTAATTGTTGATGAAAATACTTTAGAATTGGGTTTGGAAAATGCATACCAAAGTTTCAATGACAGCGCTTCCAGTTATTTAAACAAACAAGGATTAGAATCATCGTAACTATTTGAGTTTTTCAGTAAATTTAATGTAGACGAATGATTATAGGGGACCAGCATCTAAGATTGTTCTAAAATTTTTTATAGCGATGAGTTGTGGTCTTCTAGGAGCTCTTTATACATTTCCTGGTATGCGAATAGCTAAAATGCACTGGGACCTCTTAAAGTATTTAAAATGAAACAAAGCGCACAACTAATAACAAACTTTCAGATATTATACAGACAACAAACCAATTCAAGTACTATTAAATATCAATTTTGTATTACCATTTATTTTAGTCATACTATGGATTAAACCAATAAGTCGCAATTATCTAACGGAAAGAATTTTTGCAGGATCAGCAGAACCTTTGTAATCAATACTATTAAATATTATTGCAAGATTACGTTTATTTGTAGATTAAAACCAGAAACGTTTGAAACAATTCGTCTCATTGCAATTATCTCAACTATGCTACTTAAAATTATTTTAACACCATGGAATCTTCAAGCTTACTTAAACATAGCATATCACCGCATTGAAGAACAAAAAAGAGAAGCTGGGCGTATTACAAACGTTGATTTGCAGAAACGAGTAGCTGCGATATTTTACTATTTATGTGTAGCTGCTCTACAATATTTAGCACCTGTTATTATATGTTTGTATTTGACTTTCATGTACAAAACTTTGGGAGGGTTTACGTGGAGTGGAACTGTTACAGCAGATGATGAAAGTTGTCCTGCAGATTTGAAAATATTTTCCGAAGAATCTATATTGAAATCTGCAAAAGAATTTCATTTAGCTTTAGAAAGTTTGAAATCGGTAAGTTTTTACTGTCAAATTTTTATACAGTAAATATTTAGGTGTTTACAATGACTGTGTTTCGAGGATTGTTAGGATTTGCAACATGGTGGTCTTGTTTTGTATATTTTGCAACGACAGCGATTGGTATGGTTTATCAATCATATTTTAACAAATAATTATATATTGTTTTAATATTTATTACAACAATAAAAATTCTAAATAACTTAATTTATAATTTCTAATTATGGTACTATTAGGCTCAAGTATTGCCTTCTTCAGAAGCTTGATTTGACACGACACTTTGTTCTTGTAATACTTGTTGTTCCTCTGCTTCTTTTATGCGTCTATTTGTAATAATGTGTTGATTTTCTACGTATACGTTCATAAACCTGTGATTTAATTTTATAAATTTTTCAGAACATGCTTCTACACACTTAATTTCGTAATCTTCTAGACTTCGTAAGTTAAAATTGTCTACACAACGTTTAAAGCATGTTTCAGATAACAAATTATAGAGTTGTAGGAAATCTTTAAACTGATATTAATGTGACAGTATATAACAATTCACAAATAACTTACATTTCTGATGTTTGCATCCATATTTTTGTCTGGTAAGGTAATTTCAAAACAATTTGTTATAAAAATAAAGGTTATTTTTATCTAACCTTAATAATAAATACTGTGGCTAAGACACAAAGAATGTGGAAGTAGCTATAACGGGTATAAGCGATATGATTGGTTTTAAGACTTGGATAATTATTTTTGGTTAGCTTTTCTATAAATCAATTTCATTATAAGCAAAAATTATTTATAATATTCTGCTTGAAACTACCATTAAAAATATTAAAGGACAATTCTACTAAATTAATAATAAAAATTATGAAGCACGAAAGTCTTAGCTGAATATAATAAAAAGGCTACCAACTTCAACGCCAAATTAGAAGCGAGTGGAATATATTCTGTTGTGTAATTAGATCAAATGTTATTGATGCTATTATAAATCAATTGGTTCTAGTTTGCACGAAAATAATAGAAATGATTGTTCAGTTATATAAAAGCTTTAAGCTAGCAATCACAGCATCCTTTATGTATATTTGGACTTCATGTTTACTTTATTGTAATTACGCGTTTCATTATCCTTGCTGACAAGGAAAATAACAATTATTGCTAGAACACTGTTACCATTCCTATAAATATGCCCTTGTTATTATGTCCAGGTATCCGTTGCGATTATGAAAAGAGTAATATTTATGCTTTTAGCAAGGTGTCAAGTTAGGTCGACTTTCTCGTAAAAAGTTGCTAATTAACATTAAACCAGCAGTTTATAAATTATTCAACTCTAATGAAAATAAAAATTTACCAGCAATGTCTTCAGCCCATCTTCTAAAATATGTCAGTTTTTATCACAGTTCGATTATACAGTTCAGTTCAAAAAGGTGAAGCATCATGAGAATGTTGATTGCTTGTCTAGAGCAACAAACCAGTTAGATAATTCAAGGGATATCTTTATTAATAACGAAGTTTTTATAATCTACATGGAAGTTGTCTTGGACATTAGTTTATTAAAGCTGAAATCAGAAATAATTGTTCAAGAAACAGTAAAAGATGTTACCTTAGGAAAAATTCTAAGAAATTTTCTTATAAAATCAATAGATTCTCCATAGACTTTAGAGAAGGAATTATATTTTTCATTAACCGAATATTTATAACCCCGAGTCTGCATAAGTCAACACTTCAAGAGCTACGTGCAACGCATATCGGAATAACTAAAATGAAACAATTAGCAAGGCGTTATGTTTATTGGCCGAAAATAGACAAGAGACTTTGTAAGAACATGTGAATTTTATGCTTCAGTGCAGTCAAATCCAGTAAAAGTTATTTTACATCCATGGCCTACACCCGAAAGCAACTGGAAGCGTGTTCACATTGATTACGCTTTATTTAGAAAACGTAACTTGCTTATACGCATAGATGCAAAATCAAAATGGGACGAATGTAAACTAGTAGTGTATGCACCAAATTGAAGAAGCACAATTGAATTACTTTAAGGTACCTTTTCGTTCACCGATATCCAAATGTTATAGTATCTACAATGTTAATATTTTTGTCAGTAAAGAGTTTAAAGTTAGTGTAAACAGTGCCGAATTTTCCGGAAGTGAATGTGCTGCAACAAATGGATTAGTAGAATGTACAGTATAATGTGTTGAAAGAAAATTAAAGTGTATGTGTAATTAAAACGCACATCTATCGCCAAAAATACGAAATATTTTTGTTTCGATATTGTGCTACACCACTAGCTTGTGGAAATGTCCGCTAGAGATGTACTTCAAATGTAAATTTCGTATTGGTTTGGATGCTTTACTGCTAAAGAAGATAAAAACCAGGGCCACTTGTCTCGACAAACAACTAAAACACATCAAGATGGAGAGAAAGTACAGTCACACGATTCCCAAAACAACAAAACACATACGGATCTTTGGAACAATTCAAAAGAATTAGGTATTGAGCATTACGTGGTAAAATTTGATACCGGTTATACTTTGAAACGTGGCATAAATCAATGAAAAGTCACAAACACGTCACAAAATGAATGACAAATACAAGGGCTAGAAACACTGAGAGGTATCGTAGAGATGCAGCAGCGTTCAACACCTTTAATTAACTATTAAGGTTCAATTATACAAATTTTGGTACTTTCTAACAAGTTATAAAATTACAAAACCTCTGGTTCATGGCCTCAGGTGACAAAACTACTCTCATGGTCTTGGTGAATCGATCTTCTGCAAATTGTATAATGTTGTTGACTGCTAATTATAGCTGAAGCGTCTTATAAGAAAAGGTAAGAAAGGAGGAACGATAAATTCGGACACTAAATTGAAACACGTGATAATGGTACGAAAAACACAATCGATGAAGTCCGGCATTAAAGTGCTCATGTAATTATTCCTTGTTCCAGAACTTATCGCTCAGGGGATTTAATTGTTCAAACCGGCTGATGTCTAATAATCCAATTAAAATAGAGTACTTTTGTCACTTCAAGAGCGCATGTTCACATCCTTTTCTCGAGAGCGATAAAAATTCTCGAGCAATGTCTTAACATATTTATGCTTGTCAAAACCATTTTGTTTTTACAATGTAAATAATAATTTATAAAATATCCAGGACAGAATTTAGGAAACTAATTGAATTCCTTTACTTTTATACAAAATGCAATAGATTTAATAGATATGATTTTTCTGATAGTAGGGTTACTTTAAACTATGTAATGTAAAATAGAATACCCCTTGTTTGTGACAAATATTTCTTTATTTTACGAACTGTAATTGTAGCAATCGAAAGCTGGTTTTCTTTCGATTTTAACAACTATGAGTGGTTTAATTCCTACAGAAGATTAAGTAAAATACAAAACAAACCACAACAGACATACAGGGAGTATTCATATAGAGAATTAGTTCTGCGAAGTATAAAATTATATTTTTATTTGTTTTTAAAATTTTTAAATAATCCGAATTTGATCTAGTACCTAAAACTAGAACAAATTAAATAACAATAAGTACGTAGGATTTGATGTTCCTATATTCGGTCTAATATATTTCAGTAAATACTATTGATTAAAGTAAAGAAAAACATGAATTGATGACTACTTGTTACCATTTTGATTTTGGTGCACTGGTAAAAGCAAGTCCACAAAAAACTGGAGTAAGAACTGTTATCGCTTGTAGCATTCTAAATAGGCAAATTGGCGAACTAGTTTCTTGTACAAACAATACCAATGCATGTATGTTATCTGTGTTAGTGAAATCAAACACAGCAAATCTTGTAGTGCAAAAAACCCAATTAAGTAGTTTACAAATCATTTGAAAATGCAATTCACTACTTTACTTTGGTTTCGGATTTTAGGTAATTGATTCGGAGTTTCTCGTTCGAGTTCAGTCATAGAAAAAAATTATCTTTTAGGAACAAACATTTTTAACGAATTCTAGGACACATTTCAAAGTTGAAATGGTTTTCAATAACTTTCGTGTTTATGTTAAGCTAGAAATAGCAGTACATCTAAAATTTAGATTGAAACAAACCAACGCTATGCGATAGATTTTTTCAAGCGCGCCACACTCGCACCATGTGCTTGAGAATCGTTTGTAGAAAACGCTTTTAGATGTCAATAAAACGCTGATTTTACTTATGTAATTGAAGCACGTAGTAACTGCTGGTGAAATGTAATCTGCTTATGCTTCTACGTTTTCAAAGAATGTGACTTCTAACAGAAGCCGGCGATGTCTTCAGTCTGATGCTGTTCCAAGAATGCGTTTCCGATTTAACTCTTGGGAGTACATGTTTAGTATTTCATGTTTCTCTTTTTGAGAAAAAAACAGTCGTAACAATATAGGATATTTAAGGTAGCAGAGTCCAGGTATGCTAAAGCATTTATAAAGCATACTTTGGAGTAAAATATAAATGTGTATTGGAATGTAGTATGCTTTAACAATACACGTGTTGTAGAAAGACCTGGGGTGATTTTTAATCAATAAGCAGTTATACGAAGTTATTTATTTTTTGATAATACTATATTTATACAAGTTATTTGCTTTAATGGTCAATATTACGGTGGCAAGCAACAGATGTAAATAAATACATTATAATCTTTTGACTTCAAGGTGTGAAGTCCAAACTTATGCTCTGTACAGAACGCGTGGGTAAACTATCAGGATTTGATCAAAAATTAATGTTCCTCTATATGAGGAATATCTATTGAATGTTTTTCTGATGACTTGAAACAAAATCACGACTGAGTGCAAATTAAATACATTTTCTGTCAAAGATCAGAAGCTATTGAGCGTAGTGGCTGTGTTAAAGTAGTAACTTTCCTTATTAATTTATAATACTTTATAGAAGTTTGAGTTAGTTTATATCCTGCTCTACGTGTGAAGTACAATATTTACAAAAACTTGATTAATTTGGGGAATTTGCAATTTTTCATTAGAAGTTGAAAAATAACTACTATATTAATTCCAGCCCATTGTTTTCAAACGAACGAATTTCAGTTTCTGAAAACGTTTATTACTTATAAAAAAACCCAACTGCATCAATTAAAAAAACTGTCTGTAACTATGTTCTGAATTTATAACGATTAAACTATCAAAACCATCCACTTTGACTTTATTATAATACACACACAAGCTGCACATTTACCACATCCAATTGTATGATTAAACATGAGGAAATGTTTTCAAGTTAATATAAAACTGAAATAATTTTCAATGCTTAATACAAGGTAAAAGCGTTGATTGAGGTATTCAATCAACGGTAAAAGTACATAATTTTATATTACCTTCACAACGTCCTTTATGCATCCCTACTTTCTAATCTACGTATGTATCATGAGTAAGCAATTTGAAACTAACAGATTTGGCAACTGCGGCGTCTGATTTCTGACATGGAATTAAATATATCAATTTGTATTATCAGCATTAACGTATACACTTTAGTCATAAAATATGGCAATCCTTTGTGTGCTTATACTGTATGATTATTAAATTTCCAAAATCTTCCTCTAATTTATAGAATTTAGACATTCTGATATTGAGTTCTACAATTTAAATTTCCCGCGTTTTTTGTTTCAATCCTATTCAGTATTTAGGGTAAAAAATTTAATCATATGGCTTTTAACTAAATCTTTTAAATATATACTAGTTTTAGTAAAATTGATTTGATTCATTTTCGTATATGGCAATTTCCAAAAAGCTAATTTGGATCATTATTTTTTCCCGGATGTGACGTTTTGTCGCAATCTACAATTCAAGGAATTCTATTGGTCACGTCCGTAGAAGGTTCTAGAACAACCCAATACGATAAAAGCCTTTCCAAGGTTGATTTCTTTCGATTTGATCATTAACTGGCGCGAGAAACAGTCGTGCATTTAAGAAAGTATTGTCTGTAATAATTAACTGGTATTTATTAGTTTTATATTTTAAAATAAGGTAAGTGCATTTGTTTTTATTAGCGCGATTAATGATATGCATTTGTTATTCATTTTACGTCGTTTTTGATAATTGAACTACATATTGTGCAAAATACATCGTCCGCCATTTTGTTTAAAGTGACCACGCCAATTTCATCATTCATATAATTTTAATTTATAGCAAAAATGGCAAAAGCACCTGCGGTCGGTATTGATCTTGGAACTACATATTCCTGCGTAGGAGTTTTCCAACATGGAAAAGTTGAAATCATTGCAAACGATCAAGGAAATAGGACCACGCCATCCTATGTCGCCTTCACAGACACGGAGCGTCTTATCGGGGATGCTGCAAAGAACCAGGTTGCGATGAACCCCAACAACACAATTTTCGGTAAGCGTTAAACTTTTACGTCTTAGTTATTTTTTTGATATGATGATTCGTTAATTGTCATGCCAGACTGGAGTTTCTGACTAATTCTTTGATTATTTAACTTTCTGAAGAAATTGTTTTTGTTTTTATTCACAAGTAAGTCTTTGACATTTAGTAACGGGTTTTTTTATTATAGATGCTAAACGTCTCATCGGTCGTAGATTTGAAGATGCTACAGTACAAGCTGATATGAAACACTGGCCTTTCGAAGTAGTCAACGAAAGCACTAAACCTAAGATACAAGTAATGTACAAGGGCGAGACTAAATCGTTTTATCCCGAAGAAGTAAGTTCGATGGTTTTAACAAAAATGAAAGAAACTGCAGAAGCATACCTTGGCAAGAGTATTACAAATGCTGTTATTACAGTACCTGCATACTTTAACGATTCACAGCGCCAAGCTACAAAAGATGCCGGTACTATTTCAGGACTGCACGTATTACGTATTATTAACGAACCAACAGCTGCGGCTATAGCTTATGGTTTAGATAAAAAGGGTGTCGGTGAACGAAATGTTTTAATTTTTGACTTGGGTGGTGGCACTTTTGATGTTTCGATTTTAACAATTGAAGATGGTATTTTTGAAGTAAAATCCACAGCTGGTGATACTCACTTGGGTGGAGAAGACTTTGATAACAGAATGGTTAACCACTTCGTTCAAGAATTCAAACGCAAGTACAAAAAGGATCTTACATCAAACAAACGAGCAGTCCGTCGACTTCGAACATCGTGTGAAAGAGCTAAGCGTACACTATCATCATCAACTCAAGCAAGCATTGAAATAGATTCTCTATTTGAGGGTATTGATTTTTACACTTCTATCACAAGGGCTCGCTTTGAAGAACTTAATGCCGATTTGTTCCGTTCTACAATGGAACCTGTTGAAAAATCAATCCGTGATGCTAAAATGGATAAGGCACAAATTCACGATATTGTATTGGTTGGTGGATCCACCCGAATTCCCAAAGTACAGAAATTGCTTCAAGACTTCTTTAATGGCAAAGAACTTAATAAATCCATTAACCCGGACGAGGCTGTTGCTTATGGTGCTGCCGTACAAGCTGCTATCTTACATGGCGATAAGTCAGAGGAAGTACAAGATCTGTTATTATTGGACGTTACACCATTATCGCTTGGTATTGAAACTGCTGGTGGTGTTATGACTGCTTTAATTAAGCGCAACACCACTATTCCAACTAAACAAACACAAACTTTCACAACTTATTCTGATAATCAGCCCGGTGTGCTCATCCAAGTTTATGAAGGCGAGCGTGCTATGACCAAAGATAATAATCTTTTGGGCAAATTTGAACTTACTGGAATTCCTCCTGCACCACGGGGTGTTCCACAGATTGAAGTCACCTTTGATATTGATGCAAACGGTATCTTGAACGTAACCGCAGTAGAAAAATCGACAAACAAGGAAAACAAAATTACCATTACAAACGACAAAGGTCGTCTTAGCAAGGAGGACATTGAACGCATGGTTAACGATGCCGAAAAATACAGATCTGAAGATGAAAAACAACGTAATACGATTTCCTCTAAGAATGCCCTGGAATCTTATTGCTTCAATATCAAAAGCACCATCGAAGATGAAAAACTTAAGGATAAACTTAGTGAAACTGATAAAACAACTGTTATGGAAAAATGTAATGAAGTTATCGCTTGGCTCGATGCCAATCAATTAGCCGAAAAAGAAGAATATGAACACAAGCAAAAGGAATTAGAAGGTATATGCAACCCCATCATTACAAAGTTATACCAAGGAGCTGGTGGTGCTGGCGGAATGCCTGGTATGCCAGGAGGTATGCCAGGTGGATTCCCAGGTGCTGGCGGTGCTGCACCGGGCGGTGGAACACCTGGAACTGGAGGGGCTGGACCAACTATTGAAGAAGTAGATTAAAATAATATTAAGGAATGCAAATGTTCAAATTAAACATCTACATTCATTAATATTTTCCCAGTATTTATGTCCGATAAAATTACAGACATGCTTTTTTAAAGATTTGAATGTAAAGGTTTTTGTGCTGTAACTTGTTTGCACGAAAGCTTTCACAAGCAATGCTTGCTGTATTCTCAAACTATTTAGTGTATAATAAAGCTGCACATTTATATTACAAAATTGTTTTAAATGTTCTGTCTCAAGTAACTGAAATATTAATAAAGTCAAATCCAATATTTGTTTATTTTTTTCCTGCAGAGTTCTCAAGAAAGAAATTGTTCTGCTTTGTTGGTGTTTGCACTTAGTTTTCTTTTGAAATTGAGCTTTTTGCATATACACCTATCCCCCGATTTGCACGGCAGATACGTTCCTGAGAAAATGTAAATTAAAAATTTTCAAGTCAAAACTGTAAATCTAAAAGCTTGCAGAAAATTCATAATTTTGCTATTTAACAGTGTAATTTTTTTCAATATTTTTAGGTGTACACAGAAATAAAAATAAAATGCATTGAGGGGTTAAAATATGTAATATATTACGGAAACTTTTTTTTATTTAATTACAATACATTAAACAGAACAAAAAATAAAACCAAAGGTGTTTTATTATCCTTCACCACTGTCAGAAATTACTTTCTTTTTTTCGGAATCGAAGGTTCGAATTCACTTTCATCACTCGAAGTTATTTGTGCCGATTCGATGTTTGAAGCAGAAATATTTACATTATGAGAGATGGTAATAAAATCGGTTATTAACAATTGCTTTGAATTTTTTGTAAGATCTTTGTAAACTTCTTCATATTGAGCCAAGCATCGATTTATGTCACGTTGGAATCATAAAGCCCTTTCAAAGTTTGTGTCATTTTGTATAAAATGATTACCCAGCTTTCTTCCCAATGCGAGTTTTTCGCAGATGACTTTAGCAGTGAATGTTACTGGTACTAATTCCTCTTCATCAGATTTGTCAGACTCACCTTTGCAAATTAAGTTAACTAAATCATCCTCACTTCTCATTAACTCTGCGATATTATCATCAGTAAAATCATCAAAACCTTCTCTGCCCAATGAATGCGCCATCTGTACTATCTGCGAATATTCATCATTTAACGTTGAAATGGAATGTTCATTTTTGACTACATTTGGCAACAATTTTTTCCAACAGCTATTGAGCGTTGTTTGCTTAATCCCAGTGTATGATAAGGCGATATGCTTCACACAGTCTAATATTATAAAATTTTTCCAAGCTCTAATAACTGTTAAAGATTCATTGTTCTCCATTTGTTCCAAAATATATGTAAAGGCTCGTTTTATGTACAAAGCTTTAAAAGTAGAAATTATGCCTTGGTCCAATGGTTGTAATAATGAAGTTGTGTTTTGGTAAAAATTTTACTTCAACGTTCTCATATTCTAGATCTTGTGGGTGACCCGGCGCATTGTCAATTAACAAAAGCACTTTAAAAGGCAATCCCTTTGAACTTAAATATTTTTTGGTATCTGGAATAAAACATTCATGAAACCATTCAGTAAACATTGCAGCAGTAACCCACGCTTTCTTATTAGCCTTCCAATAAACGGGAAGATTATCGATGTTTACTCCTTTAAAGGCACGGGGCATTTTTGATTTGTTAATCACTAATGGTTTCATAATATAATCTCCTGAAGCATTGCTACAGAAAAGAATTGTTATGCGATCTTTTGCTGATTTATGACCACTAGCCGATTTATAAAATTTTGAGACTAAGTCCTTTCAGACATTTTTTTCCATAATAACCCTGACTCATCAGCATTGAAAACCTGATCAGGGGTGTATGAATTGTCGTTAATAATTTCTGCAAAATTTGCTGGATATTCTTGGGCTGCATCTACGTCGTCAGAAGCCAGTTCACCTTTTAATTTTAAGCTGTGTAAAGAATGTCTTACTTTAAATCTTTCAAACCAGCCACGACTTGCCAAAAAATTTGGCTTCTTTTCAGTTGAAGAAGAAATGGTAATTGCTCTACAATTTTTCGTAAATTCGTAAAGCTTTATTTGTTATTGCGCTTGTATCAATGGGTACTCTTTTTTTGTGTTTGATCTTCTATCCAAAGCATTAACGCTTTCTCCATTTTTTCCATTGCGATATTTCTGGTGTATGATGTTGTGCCCATACTCGTGGTATTGCCAGCTGCAACACTCTTTCTAATTGTGTTTTCATTTGTTCTAATAGTTGTTATTGTAGCTTCGTTCATGCTATATGATTTTGCAACATCTACTACTCTATCTCCCTTTCGTAAGCGATCCAAAATTTCGATTTTAGTTTCTAAAGAAATAACTTTTCTTTTAACTTCTTTCTTCATTATAAGCCTATAATTTTTTTAAATTTATGTTAATTTGGCTGTGATTAAAGTAAAATCAGAGCGAAAAAATGGGGGAAATTTTGGAGGGAAAATTAAAAACTTATTTTTTATTAAATAAGCGTAAGAGAATTCTACCAAATGTTTATTGGTTAACTAAAGAAAATCAACAAATTACATAATGTAATTGTTTTTTTCATTAATTTACAAGTAAGCACCAAATAAAAACAAAATTATACCTTTAATAAAAGAACCAGTTGTTTTAATTCACCATAACTAGACTGTTTTAATTAATTTTTTTTCATATTAAAATGTTTTAATTTTTTTATTTTAATTGAACCTATTTGGTAAATTGCCATCATTTCCCTCCAAAATTTCCCGCATTTTTTCCCTCTGAATTTTACTTTAATCACAGCCGTTAATTTATAATAATCTAAATTATGCACTCACTTGTAATTTATGAATATGGAAGCTTAAATCTTTCTGAAACTGTGAAACTTTCACTCAAATATGTACAATTTTCCGTAGATAAAACTTTAATTTTATGCGAAGAAATACAGACACAATGAGCGTGTGTAGCAAGTCAGCACATAAGCTCGGGATTCCTCGTGAGATGCGTACACAGCGCACGTGTTCAATCACAGTGGCATTTAGTAGAGTGCGATAAAAACAAAAAAAAACTTATTTGGAAAACCGTGTAAAAGCGAGAACGTTTAAAACAAGTACCTTGTAAATTGGGGGGATAGGTGTATTTTGTTTTTCGAATGCAATGAAATTTTGAATTGCCTGAAATTATTGATTATCGCATGTGGCGACATGGGAGAATGGGCCCATTTACTTTCGTTATTTTCTAGTTATGCCTTGTCTTCCATATCCAAGTTTTTTCAAGCTGATCTACTGTAACCAGGAATACGTTTTTTGTAAATTTTTCTGTGCTTTTAAAACTGAAAAATCTTTGTAAATGCGTGCCTTTACATTTTTATGGGGTGGGTGCACATTTGCAAATATTTGTCATAGTAGTGATACAATTCCAGTATGATTTGAAAAATCATTCTGGCTGCAAAGGTAAAACGAAACATTGCCTTAAATAGAAACTAATTGTTTATTCTTCTGTCCTATAAGTGGCTGGAACGCATTGTTTTCTATTCTTATCTAACCTACACTTTTCCATAAAATTCAATCTTTGACTAATTTGGTCTACCTCTACCCATCATTTTTCTGTTTCTAATATATGCCCTATTATTTCTCGTACCCTGTTATATCGCACTTCTATTTTTAAACTTTTCCACAGATTTTTTCTTTCCTTACCATTCCAGGCTCTTGTTTTTGTGTCCAGGTATCTTCCTGGTGCATCTGTAACATACCATTTTTCTGTCTGCATTTCACAGTTGTACAGTGCTGTGCTTCAAACATGCTTTGGCAATCTTTTCCTTGTTTCCATTTGTCTTCCAACATTGCAGCTGCTTTTTCTTGTTAAATACAATACCACCTTGTGCTAATCTTTTTTTATTCTTTGCACTTTTCCCCTTTAATAAAAATGTACCCTATATTCTTCAATATTTAACCCTATGTGAAGATGCCTGTATGCGATAATCATGTTTTAAATAAAAATACATTTTTTATCTTAGATTTTCCATCCTTGAACTGGTTCGACCGTACCTCCAATGATTTCTTTCACTATCTGCATGCAGTAATCTAATGTAGGTCTACCTCTACATCTCCTTTTTTCTTTTCTGTGCTATTTTCAGTATGCTGTCCTGCCTTAATATATGCCCTATCATCCTCTCTCCTTTTTGTTTTCACATATTTATTTCTTCCCCTACCATTCTAGTACATCTTTGTTCTAAATTTTGTCTAGATATATTAACCAAACCTGTTTAACGCCACATTTCAAAGGCTTATCTTATTTCTGTCCACTTCGCTTACTGTCCATGATCCACAGCCCTAGTGCTGCACTTCACACATCCTTTCACCAAACTTTTCCTTGTTTCTGTTTGTTGTTTTTAATATAGCAACTGCGTTTTCTTGTTAGATACATTACAGCCTTGTGCTAATCTTTTATTTATCTTTTGCACTTTAGCATTCTATATTTTTCTAAAAATATACCCTATTTGATCAGTAGTTAACGGTATGCAAAGATTTTTAAGATCCCACACAACTTGCCAAACCGATAGTTTTCCAAATACTACTTGTTGGCATATTGCAAAATCAACACCTGTAATTGTTTATGATAACCATCAGGTTTAAATACAATTACTTTTTCATTATTAGGTTTTCTGTCCTCGAATTGGATGCATACCTCCATTGATTTCTATTCTGAGCTAGCCTACGTAATTCCCTGAAATTTTCACAGCCTGCATCTTTCGCTATCTGTGTGCAGTAAACTAATCTAGGCCTACCTCTACCTCTCTTTTTTTTCCTATCTCTGCTAATATATTCTGCAGTATTTATTCCCTTCTGCCTTGGTATGTGCCCTATCTCTTATTTTTTTACTATTTTCCACAACTTTTTTCTACTATTTCTAGAATCTCTTTGTTCTTAGCTTTGTCAATGATATATTCATCATATGTCTGTGGCTTCACAATATAAAGACATCTTTTCGTGTCCACTTCTCCTACTGTCAACGTTTGACAGTGTCGTGTTTCACAAATGTCTTCAGCAATCCTCTCCTTGTTTCTATTTTAGTTGTCTTTCAACATAGTAGTTGCTTATCCCTTCTTTACATACCAGGACTTAAATTTTATTTTTGTTAATTTTCATACCCTATTTCATTTTCTATTTCATTAAGAATTGCTTCTAACTCTTCTTCGGTAGATACTAATACCATTATATCATCTGCAAATCAGAACATATCGATCGTTTGTCCATGCATAATAATTCCAAACGTCTTTCTTTAACGGTATTCAGTGCTTCTTCGATATACAAATTCAAAATAATGGAGATAGTGCACATCCCTGTCTTGCAGCATTCATTGCCTATACGATATACGAATTAAAAATTAACGGGGATAAGGCGTTTTCCTGTCTCACCATTTTCCTAATATTTACTTCTCTACATTCCTGTTCTAATTATATTATCACTGTTTGCTCTTTGTATAAACTATCCCTATAACTCATTCCAATCTTTTTGAGCATTTCTAACATTTTTCCCCATTTTACATTGTCCAATGCTTTTTGCAGACCTACAATCCCTATATACATTCTTTATTCTTTTTTTATTGTTTTCTTCATTATGACCCTTCATGCTAAAACGACCTTCCAGTTTCCCCTGTTTCACCTTTTAGAGTTTCTGCTTGCACTTTAACACCTGGCGCCTTTTTATTTTTCAGAATCTAATGCTAATTGAAATTCATTTCTAAGTATAGAATATCCGGTCACCCTTTTCAATGTCTGATACCTGTTCTAGTCTCCCAGTTACCGTTCTGTATATAAATTTCCCATATATTCTTGCCACCTAGCCATTTTCTCTACATTTTCTACAATGATGTTTTCTCCTGTGCTCAACTTTTTTGCTATATGGTTTTATGCTTCATCTGTCTTTCCTATGTCCATCTAAGTTTGTACCTCTGCACTTTTTATTAATCGATTGTTTCATTGCTTTTTTGCATTTGCCAATAATTTTCCATTTTATGGTTTTGTATCTCTGTTTTCCTGCTTCATCTGATCTGTTTTTGTATTTTTGCCTTTCTTCTATTAAATTCAGAATATCTTTTGTTACTATTTAATGTTATTCCATTTTGTTTCTACTTCCTTAGTATCAGAAATTTTCCCCACGTCTTTTAGCAATTTGTTTGGCATTTTATGAAATCGTTTATGGATATCTGTATCTTTTAGTTTCTCAAAGTCAAAGTGCATTTTTAATTTTCTTTTTTAAATTTAAGCGCGACTTTTGTAATTACTATGTTGTGGTAAGTGTCTGTAAGTATCTGCTTCTGGATAGCTTTTACTTGATTCCCAAACCGTTGTCTAACAAGAATGTAATCTATTTGATATCTTCCTATATCTCCTGGCATCTTCCACGTATATCGTCTTCTAGCATGATGTTGAAATAATGTGTTTGTAATGATTAAATTGTTCTTGTCGCAAAATTCTACCAGCCTATTTCCTCTGTCGTTTCTAGTGCCTAAACCAAATAAACCTACTATCGCTCCTTCCCTACCCTCACCTACCACTGCATTAAAATTCCCCGTAATTATTAAATTTTCATGTCCCTTTACGTGTCTTAATATGTCTTCGATATCTTTGTAGATCGCTTCTACCTCTTCGTCACTGTAGCTAGAGGTGGGCATGTATACTTGTATTATTACTGTGTTTACCGGTTTAGATTCTAATCTAACCATGTGTACTCTTTCATTCTTTTGTAAGTAATTTTCTACACAGTATCCTAATTTTTTCCGCATAACTATCCCCACGCCCAAATTTCCCTTCTCTGCTCCTGTATGAATTACCCTGAAGTCTTCACTCCAAAAATCCCCCGTCTCTGGCCACCGAACTTCGCTGATCCCTACTATGTCTAGTGATAACCTATTCATTTCGATTTTTAAGTTCTCTAGCTTACCCACTTGCTTCATAGTTCTAACATTCCACGCTCCGACTCGCAAAATAATCCTGACTCTTATTCTTAACTTCCCGATTGCATCCTCCGAAGTAGTCCCTTCCCGGAGATCCGAATGGGGGACTATTTTAACTCCGGAATCTCTTACCCCAGAGAATGCCATCATTTTATTATAATTTAGGTACGCTGTGTGTAGAACCGCCACTGAAATTAGCAAACGCCGCTTTACGGCGCTGCTCTTTATAGTGACGGGTGCAAGAATATAAGAAGCTACCCGCTTCAAACACCCTTGCGCAGGAACACTTTATGTTTATCAAAAGTAATACTCAACTTGTATTAAACTGTGCAATTTACTGGCATAAAATATAACTTTTTTTGGACGAGACATAAAAATCACTCTTGACATATATGTAACAACACATAATAATCCATCGCCTACTACTTAAGTTTAAATACATATGAGGCGCGTTTGCAACATACTCCCACCTTGTGTTATGAGCAACCGAAGAACACAACAAAATTTACGCGCCACTGTCCAGCCTAGTACGCAAGTCTTTCCGGCAACAACTTGCCGTCCACTTTTAGTGTACACACGTGTTTTACTCACAGGTACAATGTTCCTTCTTAACTGCTCTTCTGAGGAGTCGCCGTCATGCACTGCATTTTCAGTAGCTGCTCCCACCTGACCGTAGCTATTCACAGAATCAAGATGAACCATTTCACCTTCTGCACACTCCAACGGATAAATACGCTGAATTGGGCGCACCAACTGACCTTTAGCAGTTTTTAGTCGGACAACGCGTACTCGTCCATCTTTACCAGGTATCAACTCTGTTATGCGACCCAGAGGCCAGTCTATCCGTTTTGTCTGATCATTTCCAATCATAACGATCTCACCGACATTTAGTGAACGTATTTTGCAATGTTTGGACACCATACGTAATTGACCCAAGTATTCGGTACGAAATCTTCTGCGTAATACATCACGAATCTTTTTGTGACGTAACAGTCGCTTGTTCAATGATGCAGAATCAAATACATCTAATTCTGGTACTCCAATTTCATGCCGTTCCTGCAGAAACATATTTGGTGTTAACGGCTCCAAATCGTTCACATCACTCGAGATGTAAGTCAAAGGTCTAGCGTTTATAATGGCTTCACAATCACATAATATAGTATGTAGTCAAAATCCAGCGAAGCCCTTCCTAAAACTTTACGTAATAATTGTTTTAACATGGAAATCAATCTCTCCCAAAATCCACCCCACCATGCTGCGGTTGGAGGGTTAAACTTCCATGCAATACGTAGCACCGCTGAATTTTTTTTTTTACAGCGTCCCAATTCACTTTGCGCATCGCGTTATCTGTACCGACAAAATTAGTTCCATTGTCTGAATATACGATACATGGTCGGCCCCTTCTAGCAATGAATCTACTGAAAGAGTCAACAAATGTTCCAGTTGACAAGGATGTAACAAGTTCAAAGTGTACAGCACGATATATCGCACACGTGAAAATACACACCCATGCTTTTTGTCCATTTCTTAGAAACATAGGCCCGGCCATATCAACACCAATGATTTCGAAGACTGCCGCGTCACGTACTCTATCACTAGGTAACGGCGGCGTAATTTCTTCCATTCTGGAAGCGTTTTGTCGTTTACACACAACACAATTTCCAATAACAGTTTTATGCTACGACGACCTCCTAGAATCCAATAGCATTCTCTTAATAGAGATAAAAGTGTCTGCACACCAGTGTGACAGGACTCAACGTGCTTATCCAATATAAGCTTTTTAACCACTGGGTGCTTCCCAGGCAATAACAGAGGATATCTAAAGTCGACATCGTCTTCGCGATATGAAACTTTGGTATTCAGACGAATAATACCATTTTATCAATAATTGGTTGCAATGAAGACAACTCTTTTACCTTCTGGTCTTGAAACGATTCTTGTTGTATAACTTTAACAAGACACAGCTCAGCAGCTTCTGTTTCTTCTACAGATAAACATTTATCCAGAATTCGGCCATCAGGAAAACGACAATTGTGAATGAAACGTAAAATCCACGCAAGCAAGCAAATGATTTCATTGTAATGAGAAAAACGTTTATTATACCATAAGTCTTCACTGTTTAGCATAGATGCTACAAGTCTTTTGCGACGTTCTCTTCCAACCTCATCTTCATTGACCTCAAGATCCGCCTTAGGCCATGCACAGTGTGGTTGGTATAACCAGGACGGTCCCTCTAACCATTTGGATTCTAGCAATTGTTTGGGGGAACAACCGCGAGATGGGAGGTCCGCTGGATTCAAATTTCCTGGAATATGGTGCCACATGTTTTTATCGGTCAACTTACGAATTTCTGCAATCCGATTCCAAACAAATGCAGACCATTGATCTTCTTGTTTTATCCAAGAAATAACAGTACTCGAATCGCTCCAAAAATAACTTTCAAATTCGTTATCAATCAACGATTTCAACACGTCTTTTACAGAGACGTACAAGCGTGCTGCAATCGTAGCAGCCAACAATTCGAGCCGGGGAATAGTCATTTCTTTTAAAGGTGCAATTCTCGCCTTTGCTTGAAGTAAACTTACTTTTACACCATCGACCTTTTCTAATCTTACATAAACTACCGATGAGTAGGCTGCCGTACTGGCATCACAGAATGTATGCAAGCTGATTTTTTGCGAACCATCATTTAAATAGTCTATCCATCGAGGCACTTTAATTCCTAATAAGCATTCTGATTCCACATACCATTTCATAAATTCTCTCTTAACTTCGCGTCTACTTCTTCGTCCCAATTAATTTTCTCTCTCCAGAGGTGCCGTAGCAATGCTTTTGGGCGAATAGTAGTTGGACATACAAATCCCATTGGATCAAATATTCTATGAGTCAGCGATAATATAACACGCTTCGTTATAGGTCCTTTGGCTTCATGTTCACGGTGCTCAAAATTTAGCGCTAAACTATCTTCCATTTTGTTCCAATTAAGACCTAGCACTTGCGTCACAGGTTTGTCAAAAGGCGTTTTGCCCAATTGCGTATGCTCCCACCCTCTGAGGTCGAAATGTCCTTTGGCCATTACTGTACGAGCATTTTTTATAAACCGGTTTAGCTCGCTCACAGTAGCGACGCTGTGTATGCAATTGAAAACGTAAAAGCCATTCATCAATGTCATAATGACCTGTTTAACTTCTCTGTTCACAGTTTCATCGAGCATACGAGTCAAATGGTACTTTATAGTCATGCCTAGTAAATACGGACTAGCACACACTCCAAAAACAACTCTCTTATGTCGATATATGATTTCACTACCCTGTAAGTCCAACCAAATAAATCTTAATACGTCTTGTTCAGCAGAATGTAACCCCACTTGCAAAAAAGCTTTGGTGATGTCTGCAATCACACCTATCGGATTGAATCGAAAACGTAATAGCAAGGCAGGTATCAACCCAATCAGATTCGGACCGCTTTCTAAACAATCATTCAACGAAGGACTACCCTTTTCGTGCGAAGAAGCATCGAAAACTGGCCTTATCTTTGTGGTTAGACTATTAGATTTCACTACAGCCCTATGAGGTAAATAGTGAGTAACAGCATTTCTGGGACAGCGCTTCTCTTCTTCAGATACTACTTCAACTATGCCTAAGTCTTTCCACTCATTTAAAACTTGTACATAAGCTTCATACAACTGTTCAAATTGCAGCTTTTTTATAACATGGTTCAATCGCTTACGGGCAATTTCGTAATTATTAGCCAAAGGTGGATGACCTTGCTTCCATGGTAGACGTACAACGTATCTTCCATTAGCATCTTCTTCTACAGTTTCCATGAAATATTTTTGTACATCGGAATTTATTTCATCTTTAGATCTTTTTTCCACCGGATCCATAATGCCTAACACGTCCAACTCCCATAGCTGATTTACCTTCAACTCACTGTAAAGTAATGAGATGACTTGCATAGTAGTGGACTTGCTACAAAGCTCTTTGGGAGCTTTTCCCATAAGCGTCCAACCGAGATCAGTCTCAATAGCCACAAGACCACAATTCAAAACATGTCTCTTACCCGTCAATAATTTTCCACAAACATCGGCTCCTATCAAAATTTCTATTGGCGAATAATCACCCACGTCAGCTATTTGTATACCTTTTTTAGCTAGTTCGTTTATCCACAGACCATTGGGAACTGGAGCTACATCATCGCAAATAACGGGTTGGTCTAAAACATCGAAGTGGCAAGAATATTCACCAGTCAAATTAATAAGCTTTATCTTATAGACAATGTGAGCTTGTTCCGCTGTAGACGCTCCGCCAAACAAAGTATGAGTAATCCGCGTGTGACCTTGCACGGGAAAACCCAATATCTGAGCTGTATTCTTCAAAACATATGATCTTTGTGACCCTGTGTCTATAATAGCCCGCACTGTACGTTCCCCATTTTTTCCAGCGAGTTTTACTCGTAACGTTTGCAGGAACACAACAGGATTATACAAATTGGCAACATTCTTATCGCAACTGGTTGCCTGTAGTACCTTATCCAGAGTTACCGGTGTAGTAACGTCTTCAGCACCCTTGTTTGCTGACAACTCAGGACACATTAATGGTACGTGTCTTTTGTTACATATCATGCAAGTTATTTTTTGACGACATTTTCGGCCGACGTGACCTACCTTTAAACAACTAAAGCAAGCCCTTTTCTGTTTCAAAATTTGACGTTTTTCATCTAATGCAACCTTTTGCATTTTGTGACACGACTCACTACTATGACCAGCTTCACAGAAAACGCATCTTACTTGTTTGGTAAACAAACCAGCAGCAGTCGATGCGTGCTCATGTTTTCATTAACTTTTTTGCCTTTTCGCTCAGTTTCGTTAGAAATGGTGGCTGCAGAAAACCCTTCTTTTGCTAGTGCAATGCGTTGTTCTCCGTCAACTTCTAAACTTATAAATGCCATCAAACCGTCAAGGCGTTCTTTGAGCGTATCGCCTCTTTTCACAGATACATCGCCCAGCGATCTCTGCCATGCGCGCAACAGCTCTTCTGGAAGACAAGATTCTACCAATGGAAACAACATTGCGGAACAAGTGTCCGTCGTCACACCAAGCGTGTCAAGAGCTCTCAACTGCGTCGCAATCTTATCATACAGACTGGCTAAATTTAGCGTCTTTGGATTGAGTGCTTTAATTAAAATAATTTTAGCAACTCACGCACATAAAACTCGACTAACAAGTCATGCCTCCCAAACCTGGCTTTTAAACTTTCTACAGCTTTTCATAATTATTCCCAGTTGGGGGAAAACTAACTATAAGTTCTTCGGCTCGGGAACCCGGGACAATAACTTGCAACAATTAATGAAATTTATCTTCATTAGTTAACTCACAATCATTATGAACTTTATTAAAAGTGCTCCAGAACGGAAGCCAATCGCGCAGCTCACCTCCGAATTTTTAAACTCAATGATTGGCAATTTGATTCTACGAGAAGAGATCCTCCTGCGCCACTACCAACGTTACTAATACTGTCAATAGCAGGTGACCCAATAATGCGTTGGCAACGCAAATTCAACCTGCGATAAGTAAATTGATACTCGTCTGTGCTCTGAAGTTCTATTTCAAGTTGTTCCTCGCTGATTCCATCTGTATCCAACAAAAGGTCATAGACTTCACGATCCATTTGTTCTAATCCGGCTATTTTTTGGGTTAACATTTCACACCTTGTATTTATCTGGTCAACATCTTGTTGTTCGGCATCCAAAAGTTGTGTCAGCTGATTTGCAGTTAAAGTGAAAGCCCTGCGTGCTGCAGCTCGAGATTTCTTAAGTCTCTCCATCGTCACAGTCTTTCAATTAGTAACTCAAACGCGATACTGATAAACCAAACACCAACGCCACGCTAAATCGAACAATACCAAGTTGGGTCCTGTCACGGTCGCCAATAAATGTAGAACCGCCACTGAAATTAGCAAACGCCGCTTTACGGCGCTGCCGCTATAGTGACGGGTGCAAGAATATAAAGCTACCCGCTTCAAACACCCTTGCGCAGGAACACTTTATGTTTATCAAAAGTAATACTCAACTTGTATTAAACTGTGCAATTTACTGGCATAAAATATAACTTTTTTTGGACGAGACATAAAAATCACTCTTGACATATATGTAACAACACATAATAATCCATCGCCTACTACTTAAGTTTAAATACATATGAGGCGCGTTTGCAACACTGTGTACTTGGGAGGTAATGTGATGGTTTCCCGTTGCCTTCCACATCGCGGTAGTGTGTCTTAGACTGCCATACCGACCCCTATCGTCTCTGCCGATCTAAGTACTGAAAGAGCCGCTGCCCTCTTTCGGGGACCTATCTTTGTCTGGTTCCTCACTAACGACCCTACTACAATGGTTGAACCTGTAGTTTGACTCTTTAGCTCATTAGAACACGCAAGCCATTTCACTTGTTCTAGTAATTTAGAACTTCGGCAAGGTTCAGGTCCATTCGAAATGGATAATCTAAAATGTTTTTTAAACTAAAACGACGTATTTTTATACATTACAAAATGCACAGGCTCAACTTACCTCCATATCATCTACTATTTTCACTTAATCAACAAAAAATTTTATTTTTGGTACTATTCTATACTCACAAGAGCATTTATAGTTTTCTAACACAGCAATTTCCTCTTTATCATCCTTTGAACTAGATGATAGTAGATCGGAAATTTGCAAAACAGAATTTTTAAAATCAATTTTTGTTTTTCCTGCCATAATAAGAAATGTGCACTTGGCAGCATGTGCTACTATATTCGGGTGCCAATTTTAATGCACTGTGTGCGAACTGGCAGAGTGCGACACAACAGCATGAGACATGGAACCAGTGTATAATAATAATAATAATAATAATGACTTTATTGCACAACATAGACAAATTAATAACATTTACATTTATGTGTACATATAATTTTTGTGCAAAGGGCGAAGTTCAGTTGAGTTACAATGAACCCTCTGTTCTTACACTTAACCCTAAATCATAAATAAATATGTGTAATTTTGTACAGTTGGTTGGCAAAGTTTGACTTAATTAGCAATGAGATGAAAACAAAAAGAAAAAATAATAGGAAAAAATAATCTACTTAAAACCTTGTTGTAAAAAATGATTTTTTAATTTGTTTTTAAAGCGTAAGGGTAACATGATTTTAAAGTCCAGAGGTATTGAATTATAAATATGTACTGCAGTATATGAGAAAGAACGTTTGAATATCTGAGTTTTATGTGACGGGATTGTCAGCATATCCTTTCGCCTAATATTTATATTATGCACATCCGTCCTGTATTTTATCTTATTATATAGGTATGGCGGTGTTTTACTAACTAAAATGTTGTGACAAAAACAAGCTAGATGTAGTAAACGACGCTTTTCCATATTTAACCAATTTACAACTTTTAACTTATGAGAAATATGTTCAAATTTACGGATTCCAAAAATCAAACGCAGACAAGAGTTTTGAACCTTTTGAACCCTCCTGGAGTATTCCTTATCAAGACAAGGCCCATAAATAACATCTCCAAAATTAAACAAAGACAGCACCAAAGATTCGCATAACAACGTTTTAATTCCAACGTTTAAGAAATGTTTATTGGCATACAGATGTTTTATATTAATATAAGCTCTTTGTAATAGTTTATTAACATGGCATTTAAATCTTAAGTCGACATCAATAATTAACCCCAGGTTTTTTGCCTCAACACAGTGTGGAATAATTATGTCATTGACTTTAATATGAATTTTTTGTGCTGCCACTATACGATGAATCTTACGTCCAAAAATTAAAACTTTAGATTTCGATGGGTTAATGTTTAACATACGTTGTTTAGAGATGTTAACTAACCTACTTATGTCACTATTGATTTTCAATTCGGCAACATTTAGTTCTTCTATCGGAAAGGAATAATACAGTTGTGTATCGTCTGCATAAAAGTGCACTGAACAACTATTAATTACAGATGAAAACTGAGACGTATAAATAGAAAACAGTAATGGACCAAGAATTGAACCTTGCGGTACACCAGACTTTAATTTTCGAATATTGGAATATATACCAAATAAAGATACACGTTGTGATCTATTCCTCAAATAACTGTTCATGAGTTGACACGCACCACTGCCAAAGCCTATATACGATAATATATCAAGCATAACGTTGATATCTATTGTGTCGAATGCTTTTGTATAGTCTAATAATATAAGTGCTGTAATTTTGTTGTTATCAGTGGCATATATTATGTCGTCAATAATTTTAGAAAGTGCTGCAGTGCAACCATATCCTTGTCGATATCCCGATTGCGTTGCCGGTAAAGAACTATATTTAGTAACGTGTTCTTTAATTTGAAAATTAATAATTTTTTCTGCAATTTTAGAAAGCACAGGTAGGATAATTATTGGTCTTAAGTCCTTCATTTGTGATGGATT
Source organism: Platerodrilus igneus (assembly GCA_036346225.1). Taxonomy (NCBI): domain Eukaryota; kingdom Metazoa; phylum Arthropoda; class Insecta; order Coleoptera; family Lycidae; genus Platerodrilus; species Platerodrilus igneus. The sequence goes on along the minus strand of JARFIW010000691.1, from coordinate 1,213,081 downwards.
ATTTACTTTAGGTAATGGATGTACACGTGCTTCTTTCCAACATGAAGGAAATACGTGCTCTGATAAAATATAATTAATTATATGCAAAATGTATGGTAGTAGGTATGGCATGCAATACTTTAACATATTTATACTTATACCATCAGAGCCTATTGATTGCGAATTAATGGAATATAATACATTTGACACAACTTCACTGGTGACAGTACGGAATAGTAAAGGTTCAGTTATATGTATTTTTGGTTTGCTCGAATAGAATGTCAGTGTGTCCCATGGTGACCGTTTCGAAGTAGGAATTGAATCTATAAAATAGTCGTTGATTCTATTTACATCAAAAACATTTTGAGGTAATGGCTTTTTGTGTGTTTTAGTAGAAATGTTAAGTTCTCTTAACCCATTCCAAAGTTTTTTGGTATCACCATTAGCACTAGTTAGAAGCGTTTCAATATATGCCTTTTTCTCCTTACGAATTGCAAGCGAACAATAATTTCTTACCGATTTGTAGTAATCCCAGTGGCATTTATTTCCAGTTTTCTTAAACTGTAACATTGCTTTCTCCCTTAGCTTTATTAAAATTCGTATATTTTCAGTTAACCAGTATGCTTTCGGTTTAGATAACCGCGATGTAACTAATGGTGCATGTTTATTAAACAGTTTAATAATATTTTCATTAAAAAAAAGCTACTTTTAAATTGATATCATTAATATGAAATATGCGTTGCCATGATATATGTCTTAGATCCCTCAGAAAATGTTGATGGTCAAAATTTTTAAAAGTACGATAGGTTTTGTAAATAATTGAATGTGAAATGATGATTTTAACTTCACAATGAATTAGCATATGATCAGCGGCATTAATATCTATAACTCCGAAGTTTACTACTAAATTAGGCACATTTGTAAATATTAGATCGATCAGTGTTGCACTGTTATTGGTAATACGAGTGGCTTCCCTAATTAATTGATTAAACCCGAAGGCATTAAGAGAGGAGGATAATTTCAATACAGAAGAGTCATGCACCTTAAACCAATTTATATTAAAATCACCCAGTATAAAAACACCATCACTTACTGGTAATACCCTGGATAAGGAATCCTCCAGTGTGCTCAAAAGGTCCAGAAGGTTAGATCTTGGTGAATTATAAATCACACCCACTGATATAATTCCAGCCTCGGTCCAAATTTGAATCCACAATTGCTCAATGAGTGTACTAGTATTAATTACTTTAATTTTTAAGGTATTTTGTAAATAAATTGCCACGCCACCACCATGCCCAGTCTTGCGATCATTTCTAATTAGTGTGTAATTATTAACATTGATTAGGTCGCTCGGTATATGAGATTGAAGCCAAGTTTCTGTAATTGCGATTAAATTATAACAGTTTGATAAAACGTAATCTTTGAAGATTTCAAAGTTCGCTTGTAACGAGCGAATGTTAACGTGAGCTAGTTTTAAGTTTGTTTTCATTCAGTCACACTTATGCCAACCAATTTTATGTAAGTTTTATAATAAAAAAGAAATAAAAGGGAAAAATTGAAAAAAACGGTGTTCAACAATTGACAAATGTAATGCTGTTCTGATTTTGTACCACTACTGGCTAGATCTTTAAATAATAACATCCTACTAGATAATTACTTACTTCATGATTAAAATTTATCTTATTTAATTATTTGGCATCAAAATTTATTATGTAGTGCAATTTAATAATATTATACCCAATAATACATACGGTGATAAAAGAGTCATCATTCTAATTATATGAACAATTGATTCAAAATTTGCTATTCATGACAGGAAATTGCTGCATCGCCGGCATACATGTTTGGTAGATATTACCGGTCATAATATTGTTTCCAAATCTTGAATACTGTTTACAGATTAATAATCTATAGGAACACTGTGGCACGATTTAAATAAAATTAAATAATAATAAATTTGTGGTTAAGGGTTTTTATTTAATTTTACTGTTTACAGATATAACTTTATCATTATGCTTAACCTTTACTACGCCATTTGCTGTCCATACACATCTGTTTCCAAATTTATTACAGGCTGCCTTCAAAATATCAACGCGATTTCTTGTTAGATCCTCTCTGACAGTAATATTTGTGTTTTTAAAATTACGTTTGTTTTTAAAAAGTGATCTCTTATTCTACAACTTATAAATTTTATTACAACAGGACGCGATTTGTTTACCATCTGTTTTCCCACTCTGTGGCATCGGTCGATTTGATCCTTAGTTATGCTAATACCTACTTTTTCACTTAATGTGGAAATTAAGAACTGTTCAGTGTCTTCGTGCTCACGCTCAGGAATTCCGAAGATTCTTAAATTATTTCTTCTACTGTATTGTTGTAAGCTATTAATGTTGGAGGTTAGAACTGCATTTTCTTTCTTTAAGAACTCCACTTGGGTTTCTATTGCCAATAGCTTAGCATCAATTTTTATTTCTATTTTGTTCCACATCTCATCTGCTAATTTTGCTATAAAAGTTTTGTCCTCTAAAAATGTGTGTTTAGCTTGTTTTATAATTTCACCAATCTCGCTTTTCTGCTCACGGGTAAAAGGCATTATTATATATTTATATTATCCCGTAAGACAATTATTAATACCAAATAACTTGCAACTTCTAAGTAATTATAAATGTATAATTTAGCCAGAGCAGTAAACTGCACGTCTACTCTTTACGACTGTCGAACATCGAATGATGCACCAAGATTAAATAAAATATGCGGCACGCACTGAGTGTAGCACTGGTGCAGTAAATATAATGCGCTATAGGTCAAACACGACCAATGGCACACATACAAGAATGTAACACTTAGAACCATATGCACCGTAGAAAAATAAGCCGAGCTTAAGTGTTAAGCTTGCTTAAAGTATTAATTTCATATGCACCGTTCATAAAACAGGACTAAAGCCTGGCTTTAGTTAAACCTAGATATTTGACGGCTTAAGTATATAAGCCAAGCTTAAATATTTTAATATTGATAAATTATACACGACGGTTCTTAGCAACGGGCCTATATACAATATATATAACATAACCCATAACATCACCTGTTTTTAATCCTGACTGCCCAAAGGTTTAGTATTATAAAAACGTGTTGTTTATAGTTATATAAAAAATAGAAATAGAAGATGAAATTGTGGTTGAAGATGACGACGGAATACTAGATATAATTGAGTTTGAATTTCCAAAGCAGATTTACAACAGGGTTGATTATATACAGGAATTGAGTGATATCGCGTTTTTTCGCAGGTTTAGGTTTACAAAGGAATGTGCAGTTACTATTTTGGAGTTGATTCAAGATAGGCTGGAATATGATATAGAGTTGTAATATAGAGAATATAAATAGTGTATAATATGTGAAAAAATATTTTATTTTAGAAACAATTGTGTATCTCCCATGAATCAACTGCTAACAGTCTTTTTATATTATGCTAGTAATGGGCACCAAATAAATGTTGGAGATTGTATGAGAATGGATCAGAGTACAGTGTCTCGTATAATAAAAAAAGTATCTGAAGCAATTGCTGGTTTACATAATAGATTTATCACATTACCCAGAACTCCCAGAGAAATCACAGTGATTCAAAGCAACTTTTATTGTGTGGCACGTTTTCCTCGGGTCATTGGAACCATTGATTGTACACACATCAAAATACGTTCTCCAGATAAATAAAAACAAATAGTATCAAGTATGTTAGTTTTTTTGTAGGAGGAGAGGAAAGGGAAGTATTCAGAAACAGAAAATCATACTTTTTTATAAACGTGCAAGTAGTTTGCAATAGTAATTTGGAAATTGTTAATATCATTGCTAGATGGCCAGGTTCAAGTCACGATGCTATTATTTTTAACAACAGCCGATTGAGGACAAGATTTGAGGCTGGTGAATTTGGAACAAGTGTTCTTCTTGGTAGGCAGATACTAATAAGTTGTACATTTTAAAATTTAATGTGAACATGAATTACCAACAATAATTTTATCATTTCTATCATCTATAGGTATTCATTTTCAGGCGATAGCGCATACCCTCTAAAATCATATCTGCTAACACCAATAGCAAATCCTATTGGACAAGCACAACAACTATATAATGAAGCACATATTAGAACACGGAACACAGCTGAACGTACATTCAGTATTTGGAAAAGGCGATTCCCTGCACTCTGTTACGGGATGAAATGTAAAGTGGAAACCACGTTTACAATAATTATTGCTACTGCAGTGCTACACAATATTGCTCGTAGGATGAGTATCGATGTTCCACCACCTCCAATTGGCATTAATGCCGATGAACTTGAATATTTAATTGAACAAGGTCAAATAGGCCAAGCTAGTCCACGCCAAAATTTGCAGTACGATTTTAGAAATAAAATTATCAATAATTATTTTGCACATTTATGACGTTTCAATATATAAATATAAATAAATACGATATTAATACCTTTGTTTATTGACTATCAAAAGTGCTTATATCAAATTACAGGTAAATACCTACATCAAAAGAAAACAAAAGAACACAAAAAAAAGCTAAACAAAAAAGACAAAGGTGTAGTGCGGCAACCTGCGTGCCATTATTTTCACGTGTTGTAAAAGACTAGAGTGGGGAAAATGCGCAGCGTAAGGGAAGTATGTTTAAGGAGTCATTCGGGTTCTTAGTTCGTACTAGAGAACATTAAGTTGTTTAATAAATGCAATCATTGTTCTTACTAAGTATAATTCAATGTACCCAAACACTACTACCTGAGATTATTGTATTAAATAAATTGAGTTTTTGTGTATGTGTTTTGTTTATGGAAGTGAACAGTAAGACAGAGTAAGCGAAAACATTATGCTAAATTTAACCCATAAAACGACGCACTCCATTTTGGCGCCCAACGTGGCACAGGTACAGAGGCGAATTATTATTTAGTAGAAGAAAGAAATTGCGAAAATCGAAAATACATGGTTAAATAAGTTGAAATTAAAGAAAAATAGTTGGTTTGATGAAAGTCGCCCAGTTCAACTACTCCTCATAATCAGGTTTGAAGTATAATAATCCTTGTTTGTAGTTGAAGATTTGTTTGGACCGCTGTACTGCATTCCTGGAATCTTGTAGTCAAAACATGTTATTGCAGTCGTGTGGCTGCCAGATATTAATAGACTGGTGGCGTCACGTAAGTACGTGGCAGGTGGTTCCGAGCATAATTTCGTCGGGTTATGAACGTAAGTAACGGAAAATATTATATGTGCATCCTTTTTCTACTTATGATTAAAGTTTTGCTGGTGGTTGTGAGTATTTTAAACGACCAAATAAGGCGGTACTTATTGAATTGATGTGGTGATGGACTTGGTATACTTGATAATTATATAAAATAAAGCTTGTTTTATTTAGGTTAAGTTTGTTGATATTTATGCTTAATTAGGTAATTTGATATTTAGAATTTAGAAATGGATGAATCCAATGGCATTACCGGCGTTTCTGAATTGCAGAAAATGATGTTAAAATTAACCACTAATATGATTCACATGCAGAATAGTATCTGTCAATTAGCCGAATCTGTTCGTGAAAATTCTGAGTTGTAACCTCCTGTTAACGTACAAGTTCTTCCGTCGGATGTTATAATTCCATCGGAAAATAAAAAATATATTGGCATATTTAGAGATTTAGGCGGATCTGAATTGCAGTTTCGTCCTAACGGAAATTTACATCCAATGCAATTTTTGCGAAAATTAAAAAAATTGTTTATTCAAGCAGGAGTCCGCCATCATCACAATTGAATCTGGCTATTGGAGCTTTAAAATTATCCGCGGCTGAATGGGCCTCTGCACGCGAAGGTTCGTTTACTAGCTTTGAAAAGTTTGAAGAACAGTATAGGCAAAGATATTGGAATGAAGAGCATGAACGTGAATTGTTTTATAAATTAAAATTCGGAGAATATAAAATGGGTAGTAGGGCAGATTATATTTTAAAATTAGCAATGGAAGCAGAATTTTTGTCTGAGAAAGTAGGTGAAGGAACGTTAGTGGCGTGGTTAGCTAAGCATTTTAATTCAGAAGTACAAAGGGGCATTTTATTACAGGGAATCGAAAATATAGATGTTTTAGAATCTTTCTTGAGAAAGATTGACCTAACGTACGACAGGGATAAGAAATATAGTTCGGTTTGCGAAAAGGGATATGAACATGGTCAAGTAAACAAAGACAGTCGCTTTAGACCATCACAAAACTATCGAAACAATAGTAGTTTTCAAAGTGAGTCTCGGCAGGCTTATTCGAATGAAAATTGGCGTGCCGCGGGTAGGAACGAAAGTGAGAAAGCAGGGGTCGGTGATGAAATAAAGGATAGAAAGGAAGTTAGGTTACTCACTACCTGCACGTTAGAACCTGATGAGTTGCTAAGCGATGAGGATGATATTCCCACCCCGCGGAGTGGATCTCCGCTTATTGAAGCTGAGGTTTACGGTGAAAAAATTGAAATTTTATTAGACACAGGTAGCCAAATTTTGGCGGTATCAGAATTGTATTTTAACACTTTAAAAGGCGGACAAAAATTATCGATTTTTCCTGAGGCTAACTTGTTAGTTTCTGGTGCAATAGGAAAGACATCTAATAGAATAACTGAGCAAATACTTTTGCCTGTTAAGTTAGGACGAGTTCTTGTTGATGTACCTTGCATGGTTATACCGAAATTGAATCAAAAGTTAATTTTTGGCAGCGATTGGCTGGCCATGAACAAGGCAGAGATTAATTATCAAGATGAGATGATTAATCTTCCTGTTTTATATTTAAAACTGAAATTTAGTGAAACTCAATTGGTTGACCCTTCACTTTCGATAAATTTAATAAGGGCTGGCAACGATTATGTTAGACATGCTTATTCGGAAGAAGATTTTAGGGCAGCGGCTTTCAGAGCTGAAACATTTAATAAAGTACAAAAGGAGGGCTTACAAAAGTTATTAAGCTCTTATGGGAGAGTGTTTTCAGATATCCCAGGTCGAACGGGAATCTATGAACACCAAATAATAATGAAAAACGAGGATCCATTTTTCAAACGATCATATCCCGTACCATTTGCCTATAGGGACGAGGTTAAAAGTCAAATTAAAAATATGGTGGAGTGTGGAATTATTTCTGAATGCCGTACTGAGTATGTTTCACCCCTTGTTACCGTGATAAAGAAAGATAAGACGGCTCGGGTTTGTTTAGATCCCCAGTTTTTAAATACGAAGCTGGAACAAGATAACGTAATACCTCCTTTTTCAGAGGAGTTACTAATTAAACTCAAACATGGACAAGTACTGAGTACTTTGGACATGACGGCCTCATATTGGCAGGTGCCAATTAAAAACGAACACAGGAAATATACTGGGTTTCTATATGAAAATAACACGTATTGTTTTAACGTGCTCCCATTTGGTTTGGCGACATCTGTCTCAAGTTTTATTAGGTGCCTCAATAAAGTATTGGGCCCCGAGTTTGAAAATTTTGTACTAACTTATGTCGATGACATTTTGGTGTTTTCACAGTCGCCTGAAGAGCATTTATTGCATTTGCAGAAAATATTTAAGCGGTTTATTGACTTTACCGTTAAATTAAGAAAATCATTTTTTAATAAAAAGCAAACAGAGTTTCTGGGCCATTTAGTTTCAAATAAAGGTGTACGCGTAAACCCTGCTCGTGTAGACTGCGTCCAAAACTTTGCTCCACCTCGGAATATTAAGGAACTACGTAGTCTTTAGGTCTCGTTAATTATGAAAGACGTTTTTGTGATAATTTTTCGGAATTGACATATCCACTACTTAAGTTATTAAAAAAGGGTATTACGTGGGAATGTGACGAAGAGTGTGATAATGCTTTTGGAAAAATAAAACTGGCATTTTTGAATTTAGTGACAGTTGTACATCCTGATTTTAGTAAGCGGTTTTATCTACAATCTGATAGTTCAGATCGGGCCATTGGAGCGGTGCTGTTTCAATTGGACCAAGGGGGTATTAAACAAGTAATTGCTTTTGCAAATAGAATTTTACGGGGACCAGAGCTACGTTACAAGATAACTGAAAAGGAAGCTTTGGCTTTTGTATTTGCCCTAAAACAGTGGCGAACACTGATATTGGGTTATCTCATAACTATAATAACTGACCATAAAGCTTTGACCTTTCTGTCAAGCATGAAATTAACGACAGCAAGGTTGGCCCGCTAGGCTTTATATGTCCAAGAATTCAATGTTGCAATTGAATATTGTCAGGGTAAGGACAATGTCCTTGCAGATACGTTGTCGCGCTATGTAGGTTTGGAGGAACCTCTCGTTCGTACACCTGATTGCAACGGGGAACCATTGGCTGTCTATGGCATTCGTCTGAGTGAAGAATATAGGAATCTAAAAAGGAATTTAAAATTTTACAAGAGGATCAGGGGAAAGAAGGGTGGATTAAAAGAAAAATAGAATTGCTAGAAGGGGATAAGGATGATGAAGGGTGGTATCAGTTATACAATGGTATATTATTTAAGAAGGGTGATTCGGATTCACCAAGATGGAAGTTATGTGTTCCTAGTGCTCAAGTGGCAGGGTTGGTATGGCAGCAACATGTGGATGCCGGTCATTTCGGGTATAAAAAGGTTTATGCTCAAATGAAAGTTATATTCTGGTGGCCAAAAATGTATAAGCAAATTCGTCAAATCGTGAGGTCGTGCGAACTTTGTCAAAAGGCTAAGTTTGGCAAAGTATCTATTGGCACCGTCCATTCAGTTACGTCGAAAGCTCCTGGTGAGCTTGTTTGGCTGGACTTGATGGGGCCCTTGCCCATTTCTAGGGGTGGGGTGGCATATATTTTGGCAGTTGTTGACTCTCTTAGCAGGTTTGTACGGCTTTATGCTTTAATGAAGGCTTCAGCCCGGAGGATACTTAATCGCATTGTTAATGATTATTATAAAGTGGTTCAAATCCCGCGTTCAATTTTGACTGACAATGGTACACAGTTCCATTCAAAGTTGTGGGAAAGTACCTTGTCTCAGTTCAATATTAAAATTAAATTTACGTCGGTATATTTCCCAGAAGGAAATAAAACTGAAAGGGTTAATAAAGAAATTGAGAGGCTTTTGAAAACCTTGTGACATGACCAACACAAGAAGTGGGCGTGCTATTTGCATGAGGTTGAAGATTATATTAACCAAGCTGTGCACAGTGTAACTGGTTTTATACCTGTATATCTAAAACCTGTTGTGAATACAGTTTCTAACCTGGTTGACGTCCCAAAACAAAACTTACCCCTTGTGGCGATGTAACAAGTTATACATTTAGCTCGAGAAAGAATAATGTCCAAGGCGACAAAAAGAAAATTGAAGTTGAAACAGGGATTAGATTCTGTGGTTTTTCAAGTGGGCGATTCAGTCTTAGTAAGGTCTCACTCATTATCTTCTGCGTTGGCAGGCACTATTGCAAAGTTTTTCTTAGTTTATGAAGGCCCATACACTATTGGTAGCATAGCGGGTGCTAATTCTTATAATTTGATTGATGAGATGGGTGTTTCTAAAGGAAAACATAACATTAAAAATTTAAAGGAGTTTGTCAGGCCTGTAATGGTACTGGATTCTTGTCCTGTGTAATTTTATTGATGTAAAATGTTAGGTAAGTTATTTGTTTTGTAATTAGTAGTTGTGTACTGCACTTGCGAACATTCTTATATTCTATAATCATGTTTTAAAGGGGGGTAGATGTAGTGCGGCAACCTGTGTGCCATTATTTTCACGTGTTGTTGTAAAAGACTAGAGTGGGGAAAATGCACAGCGTAAGGGAAGTATGTTTAAGGAGTCATTCGGGTTCTTAGTTCGTACTAGAGAACATTAAGTTGTTTAACAAATGCAATCATTTTTCTTACTAAGTATAATCAATGTACCCAAACACTACTACCTGAGATTATTGTATTAAATAAATTGAGTTTTTGTGTATGTGTTTTGTTTATGGAAGTGAACAGTAAGACAGAGTAAGCCAAAACATTACGCTAAACTTAACCCATAAAACAACGCACTCCAAAGGGTGAACTTATTACACCTATTAGTTCACCTTTTTTTAGCTTGTAATTCTAATTCTAATATTTTGACCTCTAATTGACGTTTTTTAATAATGAGCGCATTTTCTTTCTCTATATGACGAAACTGAGCTTCCACAAGGGACAGTCTTTTTTCTAGAAGCAAGTTATATTTCTTAGCCACGTTAGAAGAGGTCAACGCTTTCACTACGGTAGCTGGTCGTCTTCGAGATGTTCTTTTTGGGGTCGAAGTTTGCTGCAAAAAAATCCATTTGAAGATAGGAAATTGACTACTATTAAAACTAACCTCTATGTCCGGGGTTGTTTTTTCAATACTTTCATGGAATGTCAATTGTTTGCTAATAGGCATTTGAAGTTGTTTGGAAGAACATTTTGTCCAATCTAAAATCAACGTATCATCTTCATGCAATTGAAGTGTTCCAGTGTTGGGGCCCTGTAAAAATAACAAATAATTTATCTACAAACAATTTTTAACAGTAAAATGCTTTAATTTATATAAATTGGGTCATATAATGGCCTTGTTTAATCAAAATATTTGAGTAATAATTAGTAAAGTGGTAAAACAGAATGATTTTTAATATACTTACAGGTAATGGTATCTTGTCAGTTTCTTTTATGACATCTCCTTCTTCAAAATCAAATTCATACAGTGATTCATTAACTAATCCCGGATTGTTTGCTTGTGATACTACTATAGCATCAGCATTGTCATCAAATGTATTTTATAGCCCAAGCAAAGTCCTTTGATTAATTATGTTCATTAACACGTCGTCGGTTTCATCTTTTCTTATTTTTGAAGGAGAGCCCCCTCCTGTACAATTCGACTCTTGCCTTTCATTTGCCAAAGTCTTATGAAGCTCTTTCTTCCTATTTTCATAACATTTCTTCAACGAAGTTGCACTTCGGAAAACACCAGTGACTGATGTTGAATTAAAATCGGCTTCGATTTTAATCCACGCATTTTGCTTCTGAATTGTAGTAGTTATGACTGTTTTTTTGTCTTCCAAAATTGACGCGTATTTATCATCAACGATAATCTTTAACAAATGACACTTTTAGGAATAGGAAAAGTTTGGTGTTCTTTTTTTATGTACCTGCTGCATTATCCCTTAATGGTTTTTAATGAAATACTTAAACCGAAGTACAATAAAATCAAAACTAATACTGAATTATTTATACCCCACCTGTTAAACCGTAACTGGATGTAGACAGTTGAAAACTGACAGATTTTTAAATATTTGACAGTAAAAAACCGGAATGGTCAGGTTGCCACATTGCGAAACGACTGCTCAACGGCTTAACTAAGATTGATAATTATTGCTGCGGTGCATAAGAGAAATTTCTAAGCCAAGCTTTATTAAATAAGCTCGCTTAACAAAGCTACACTTAATGTTCAAACTGTGCATATGGTCCTTAAACGCCTTAAAATCCAGTTATAGATAAGAATTATTAACACTTGTATACATATTAATTAATATAAACAATAATGCTTCAACTAACATAATGAATACATCAAATAACTCAGATAAACAAATTTTTAAGTTAAAAACTACATGCAACGCTAATGCATAAAAAATAAGAACTAAAAATAACAAGATTACTAAATATTGAAACTATGATCCAAGTTAGTGACAACGTAATCATCGGGCAGTAAACTGTAGGAACCCTTATAGAATAAAATAAGGAGTAGAATTCTCTTCAAATGGACTTGTGATTTAATACAAAGCTCTAACTCAAAAATAAACCTGTAACAAATGGTGCATACAAATCAAACAAATTTAATTTTAAGGGTTTAACAAACCTACGGTTAATGTTTTCACCATTAAGCAAGATAAGAATTGAACCTAGCTGAATTCAGATAAGTTTAAAAATTGTTCTAATGGGAGGGATATTAAATTACATGAGTTATAGAGGCAACTTTTGTACATATTAAGGAAGATTTAATTATGGAGTTGTTTATGAATGATAGTCACGTGTTTAAGATTTATTTAAAATGAGTAAGTGACCATCTTAGTGTAAAAGAGATATTCCAAACTTTATGTAGTATATAAGGTATGTGTTGAGAGGAAGTTATTTTTCATAAATTTTATAGTTGGGATATTGTTTGTAAAAGAAATGTTGTTGTGGATACATTATTTCGCATTTGAAAGTTTATTTGGAAGAAAATTATCTTCTCTTACTTTAAATCTGATGTATGATTGCAGTGGTTTTATTAATCAGAGAGTTAGCAAAAATAATTAGACGACGGGCAATTAAAAATATTCATCATAGCATCTTTTATTAGATGTATGATCCCCTGGCAATCCACAGCATCTGTTATTGATGCCCAACGTTTAGAATAATATCATTCACAGCTATATGTATTGAAATGTCAGGGGTTGTTTGATGTGTTCACAAGTTTGCAGAAGTATAAATCGCACAATATGTTTAGTCAGGCACTCAAAAAAATCGAGTACCGTGATAATTTTGGATTATTGTTATAACAAATCACACTTCAATTACAAGTGCATATGCGTAGGAATAGTTTAACAACTTTCTTTCAGCCACGACACACTCTGTCAAGAAGCCAATTGGTTCAGGCGTGTCTGATGGAATTGTAGGGTTATGACCAGTGTGAATGACCTGTGTGAAATTATATACCATTTCAGCCTTTTCATTAGAATTCTAAAATTACATAATTTTCAATCATGTACTTAGAACCTTTTAGTTTTAAAATGTGATCACGTATTTATAAACTTGTTTTTGTGAATGTAATTTTAATGTAATGTAATTTGTGTAGGTTAGACTAATGTACTAAATGCCGCTGTGGTCTGTATTTATAATCTCCAACTTAGATAGAGAAAATTGTTAGTGTATACAAAAAATGACTTGTTTAAGTTATGTACAATTAGTAGAATTATTTAGTAAATTGAATAATCATAATCACAGCGTATGTTTGTAACGGCGATATAAGAAGATTGTGGTAGTAGGTTTGGAGTATGATACCAGGGAAATGAGAGATAAAGCATTTGCAAAAAAGAATATACAATTAGGTAGGAGTTTGTA